>OU343221.1:147286897-147442683 GCA_910596185.1 Chrysanthemum makinoi | reverse complement strand
GAGCATCAACGAAGCTTATATCAAAGTGTAGCTCATTGAAGATTTGGAAAAATTTTTCCATTTGCTCTTTGTTTTTGTCTTTGAGCTTCTCATCATTCATTCTTGATGGGTAAGGAAGCTGACTAGACTTTTGAGCCGGGATGGAAGTCATTTCTGGCTCAGAATTCGTCTTCGGAACTTCGGGTTCCGGACTTAAAGCTTGGACTACCGAGGGTGGGACGTGTGCGTACTTGATTCGTGGGCTTGAGAAATGCACCTTGTCCGTTGTATCCTTGGTAACTTGACTCATTGCTCCCGGTGGAGGAGGCATTGGAGTCGAAGGTCCATTGTGCGTCTTACCACTACGAGTGGTGACGGCTTTCAACTCGGCATTGGGATTAGGAATTGTGTTGCTTGGGAGTCCTCCAGAAGATGGCGAAGCTTTGTTCATATTCATGTTCATGAAACTGCTCATCATATTCTTCAACTCATTTGTCTGCCGAGACAATGTGGTATCAATTTCCTTTCTTAGCTCAACTCTCATGTTATTGATCTGAGTTTGCATTGAACGTATGCTTGACTCAGTGATTTTCATGAAGTCATTTGGTAGGGGAGCTTGAGAAGGTTGTTGATAACTCTGCTGATTTGGAGCTTGATAAGGTTGGTTGAAATTGTTCCGGTTTTGATTGAAATTTTGAGAGTTATTGAAATTTTGTCCTTGATTCGGAACAAAGCGATTTTGATTGCCATGGTTTTGCACAGGAGGAAAACCAGGTGGTGTCATACCGCTAGGTGCACGGTAGTGAGGATCAGCTTGTGGTCGGTATTGATTGTGGTTTACCGAAGCTATGGGAGCTTGGTAAAAGGAAGCATCGGTTGCTTGACAATCATAATACGCGTGTGGACCACTACAAGTTTCACACACCTTGTTTACGGCTTTGATTGGTTCCGGCTTATGAATTTCGCTTTTGATTTCCTTTACATCTTTTATCATACAACGGATGGCATCCGTTAGAGCGGCTATCGGAGCGGCTAACTCAGAAGAGTTACTAGATGAAGAAGCAGGAGTGTTTGGAGTATTGACTTTGTTGCGAGAAATAGGAACTTTTGATTTTTGCTCGCAAATCTCAATCACATCTTTGGGTCTACGATTCAAGATATTGCCGCCTGCGGCTGCATTCAAGGAATCTTGATCGTTACCGTTCAACCCATTGTAAAAGATATTGACTTGTTGAAGCTCCGTGAATTCATGATGGGGGCATTTCCTGAGGAGATCTTTGAATCTCTCCCATGCCTCTCCAAAGTTTTCATCGAAATTTTGACGAAATCCAGAAATTTCAATTTTAAGATTAGTCGTCTTTGATGGAGGAAAGAAATAATTGACAAACTTTTGAACAAGATCCTCCCAAGTTTCGATAGATCGAGGGGGTTCTTTTTCCAGCCAAATCCGGGCTGTCCCCTCAAGAGAGAATGGAAAAAGCATCAACTTGATTACTTTTTGTGGCACATCCTTGAAATTGATAGTTGAAGTCAGCTTGTTAAACCAACGGATGTGTGCATACGGGTCTTCACGGTCAAACCCGTGGAATTGATTTGTAGACACAAGTTGGATCAAATGTGTCTTCAATTCAAAGTGATCAGAATTGATTGCTGGTAGGATGATGGCATCTCCATAACCCTCGGTGGGTGCCTGGAGCATTTCCGCCATAGTTCGTTCGTCTGCCATATTGTTGCTTGAAATAGTACGAATCTCGGGTTCGACTATTTGGGCAGCACGTCTACGAGAACGTCTTCTAGGAATTTCTGCTAGATCACGCAAAGGACTCAATGATCTAGAAGAACGAGTGCGCATGCACTAGACGTAACTTGAGGAAACAAGAGAATTATGAAAATGGGGAAAGAATATTCTTTTTGAGTTTTCTGGTTTTGACAAGTAGATATAACAACAAATCCAATTAAAACAAAATCGAGGAAAAACAACAGTGAACTTAAACCAATAATCACAAGATGAATGGCTTCTTTGAAAAAGGTACACCACTCACAAGGACACAAATGCAAGTTTTAATCTTTGGTTCGGGAACTTATTATGGTCGTACCCCCAGTTAGGTAGTACACTGCCTTGGTTTGCGGTGGTAATCTTTTATGTTGTTATTATTAAACAAAGAAAACGACAAATCTTTTTTGTATTTTTATCTTTGATATATATATAGAAACAAAAGAAAAATATTTTTGTGTTTTATACGTTTTTGGATGTTTTTAGGTTTTTGGATTTTTTATAAGAAAATATATATATATATAGATGGATGGTATGAACAAAGAATGAATATTCAAACTACTAATCTGCTAAACGGAAGATAATCAGCACAGCTCCCCGGCAGCGGCGCCAAAAATTTGATTCGTGCTAAACCGTCAAGTTTAATCACTCAAACCGACCACTTGTGAATGGCCGACCGTAACAAACTTAAAACAGCTCAGAAGCAAATGCAATGAAGATCAGGGGAGTATAGTGTTTCCCCGGGTCGTTATGTCCCAGCGAGCTATGCGATGAATCACCAAACGAATAGTGATCGAGAGATTTGAACGGAAAAAGGGATTTGAACTATTATAACTACAGAAATAGCCTATAATTACAAAGGCTTAAATGCAAATTAAAGGAAATTAAAAAGATAAAAAATATTAAATAAACGCTATCACTATTTGCAAAATGATGTTTTTGATTTTATGTTTTTATAAAACTAGAATTTAAAACTACGCGACGTACAAAAGAAAATATGAAACTAAAACAAGATAAATCCTAAAAATATGAAAATGACATTTTTACAAACCTAATGATAAAATAAAATTTTTAGAAAAAGAAAATTATTTTTCTAACTATTTAATTAAGTATTAATAATTAAAAACTATTTTTACTTATTAATTAATAGCCTAAAATACAAGAAAATATGAAACAAATCTAGAAAAATAAAATTATGACTTAGAAAAATCTAAAATATCAAAAGAGAATTTTCAAAACTATTTTTATATTTTTCTGAATATTTTTGTATTTTATAGGAATTAAAAACTATTTAAAACTACTTAAATTGCTTAAAAATACAAATTTAACTAAGAAAAATCTGGAAAAATATTTTTTTGACTTTTTATATTTATCTTAACTTAATAAAAATGAAAAATTATTTTTTTGAAACTTTTCTTAATTAATTGTATTAAATACTAATTAAAAAGGCTTAAAAACTATTTAAAATGAAGAAAAACACCAAATTGACCTAGAAAAATCTGAAAAATTCAAGATAAGCCTAAAATAATATAGAGAATCTAGGAAAAATAGAAAAACAGTGGGTTGTGTGTGGAATTATGCAACTGCAATGCAAAGTGCTAGTGAATAAGCACTCCAAATAAGCCACAGACCCAAATAAGCACACTGAAACGAAGCATAGTAAAAGGCTAAAAATACCAAAATGCAACAAGTATCAACTGCTCTTAACCTCTATTGTGTTGTTTGAACAGATTTGATGTATTGAGATTAAGTGCAAAAATAGGTTTTGAGGCTACTTTGCAGCCTAATAATAAGCTACTAAATAAGCTGGAAACCAAAAACAAGAAATTGGAACCTACACTAGACCTGAGTGGCTACTTATAAACCAAAAACTAGACCATGATAAGCTCTTAAGAGCTTTTGCCAAGCTCTGCACAATACTGAGAAAACTCAGTATTCACTGAGTTGTGAACAGGGCAAATAAGCCCTGTTTGACAAGCTCATTTGGAGCTTAAGAAAAATTTCTATAAATCTACAAAAATCCTATTAAGAAACTAGACCAGATGAAGTTTTAAAAATACCAAGTTTCACTGAATTTTTTCCAGAAATGAGTTCAAGAAAAATCCTCTTAGTTGGGCTCAAAACTGGAATTTCATGTTTTTGACTTTTAACAGTTTTGAAAGGTTTGAATTTAATGAACTTTGCAACTGATTTTAAGGACTGAGATTGATGTCATAAGGTGAAATAAACTCAATGCAAGCAATGTCTATGAATTTTAAACACAAAACAAGACTTTGCTTATCCAAAATCCCAACAGTTAAGAATTAAGACAGATTTAAAGATGAAGTTGGCTTTGAGTGTTAGCAGATGCAATGTAAAGACAGATATGAGTCAAATGAAGCTACATAAGCTTAAAACAACAAGGCTCACCCACTGAGCAAACCTTAAAGACAGATTAAGCAGTAAATCCAAACACAACTGTTTCCACTGATTTGAACTTAAATCTACACCAACTACTGAACTAGCATGTAATATTGATCAAACTGAGTTTACTTGACCTAAATACAACTAATTAAACAGGTTTGAACTAATCTAAATCACAAATACAGATTATGCAATTTCTTGAAAATAACTTACACTTGGTCCTTAGCCACAATGGCTTGAAATCAGTGAACCAATGAACTCTATCCTATATAAACCAACCCAATAACTCTGAATCAACCCAAATATTACCCTGCTTCAGCTTCTGATCTCCATTTCCACAGATTTTTTATTTTTTTGACTAATTTTTTTTTGGTATTTTTGAAATTTTTTTATTTTGAATATAAGCTTAGTTTTAAGGATTCTAAAGCTTGGAAAAGCTTTTTTAAGAGCTTATACGAGCTTTAGAGTCCTAGAGAACAAACACAAACAACCTTGGCTAAATTTGAGATTTTTGGCTCAAAAACTTCATAAACTGAATTCGTAAACTTTTAATGAAATTGAAAATGGAAACAAGTATTTATTATACTGAAATACAATTACAAAGTCTTTCAAAGCTTAAACATAAACTGGAAAGTTTGAGAAATTAAAAACGACATACATTTTTAAATTAAAACTAAGTACTACTCATTTGCTCTATCTTTAGCTTCCTTTATATAGCAAACATGCTTCTCTCTCTCCTCTGAGCCAATCCCACTTGTCATTGGGACCATTGGATGTCTTGGATGTATTTTAGCCATCGGATCAATTTTGGCGGGAAATTGGTTTTAGCCAGCTGGGGGGTTGAGTGTTTGGTTGAAGAAGGCATTTAATGCTTCTTGGCTTGGGGTGTTTGGAGTGATAAGGGATAGGGTGATGATGATGGAGTGTGTTGGAGTTGCAGGCAGGTGTAGGTGTTGCAGGGGTGATGATGGAGGGAAAGGGATACCCGTGAGGGGTTTGACCAGTGTTTGACCGGGGATTATATTAATAGAGAAAGGGTCAAATGGAAGGGGTCAAAAAGAAAGGGGTCATGGTTAATGGCAGGGTCCATGGGTTTATGACAAGGTCCAAAATGGTTTAAAGAGTATTAATAACAAAGGACTTGTTGTGTAAATTCTGAAAATGCAAGGACCACTTCTGCCATTTTGTCAAAGTTGCTCCAAGGGACCAAAAGTGACAAGCTCCAATAGTTCAAGGACCAAACTTCACATTTTCCAATTTCCAAGGACCATTTTTGCCAATTTTTAAACTTGAAGGACCAATTTTGTAATTTCTCAAAATTTTTGATATTTTTCACCAAAGGACTAATTTTGACAAGTTATGATTTTAAAAGGACCTTTGGTGAATTTTCTTTTGAAATTAAGTGCTCAGGGACTATTTCTGACAATTTTTGAAACTTGGGGGACTGAAACTGCCAATTTTGCAAACTTAGCTCATTTTTCATCTGATTTTAAACATTTTGCATCTGAAACATATAAAATGCAATTTTGAGATATTTTCAGTATTTTGATGCATTTCTGAGCATTTTTAAACGTTTTGCAGTTCAGATTTGACCAAAAATGATGAGTATTTACACACTCATCAATTCCCTATCACAATTTTAACATCAGTTGACTCAACACCGATAACATCAGATGATTAGACTGAACCCTTTTAGGAGGACGAAGGTGCACCTACACCATCACGATCACCATTGATTCACTGTAGGATCAGGACAATTTTTATCATTCTGTTGAGACAGATCATACCATTTGGTAGGACTTACAAGCTTAGTCCTAATGGACCTATTAGTCATACATTTGATATGCCGCTTGGGAAGCGTGCATAATTTGACACACCACTACCATCTACCACTTAGACTACAGAAACTACATTATCTTATAGATTTGAGGACTGTGAGAGTTTCAAAGTTGTTGTTGCTAGACAGCCTACTACTCCTACACTTGAGACATGATTAGACTACCAACAGGAACATATAATAAGTACCTTTCTAGCTAATGTAATCTGTATCATTTATTATCTCCACGATAATCACAACTTTTGTTTATTTCATTCCCTATTCCAATTGCCCAATTTTCACTCATTTCGCGACAATACATCACTATCTTACTAGGGGTTAGGCCAACTTTATTCATGACCAATTAGGAGACTATTACCACTCTATGAGGTTCTCCCATGTATCCTACAAACCATTCCACAAATTTTATTTCAAGTTATTCTGCTACTATTTCATGAAATTATTTCACTTAATTTTATTGCAAGCCATTCTACACCACCTTAGAAACATTGTTTCATAAAGTTTTAAAAAACAAGTTGTTTCGTTACCACTCAATCAATTGGCTTTCAGTCATTTTATCAACTATTTAATACCATCATGCGAAACGATTTTCATGTTACTCTAAAAAAATCATTGAGCCATTATCTTACAAAACAAAACGTTGAATACCATCTAAAACTTCGGAAGAACATAATATCATTTCAACAAAACCAAGCATCACATCATTTGTCCTCGATTATACATGGCCTGATCACCTATGTATAATTCAGGAAGAATTATGTCATGAAAGTAACAAGCATCATTTCAAATCTCTTAAAACAATCTTCACTCAAAAGCAAAGCTTTGTAATCAGATAAATTGTTCATAAACATTTCTTTTGTTAACACTCTATAGAAGCCTACGCCATTCATCCCTCACTCAACCAATAAGTTAGAATTTGACGAGTTACCTTTTTAGGAAAGGCTTCCTATACCATCTATGAGGAGGATTCCTCGATACAAGAAACCAATGAAAGGATTTCAGATTTCCTCACAAAGACTAGAAGTAGGTAGCGAGATCTTTCAAAACCTAACAAAAATCTTAAGACATCACGAGACATTCCGAACCACTATTTTGGACTAGAAGTCAAATTATATCATTTCAAAAGCATCAGCTGGACCGAGTTACAAGATTTAGTACGAAGCGAATACACACTAAGCAACACTATAGGGATCAACCAAGTCTTTTAATTGAGACTACGGAACATTTCATTAAACATGGCCTCAACAATATGTGAACTTCCCTACAATGAGTTTTCCTTAAAGGAAAATTTGGTTAAATTAAGGTTATCAATATAAACTTCCCCTAAGGCATTGTGTTCCCTAGAAATTCCAAGTAACCTCACTTCTATATCAAGAGATGCAACAGGTTTGAACATATCGGACAATGAATGACTCTCCATCTACAAGTGAAATTAGAACAAACATTCTTCGACATGGTAGGAGCTGATATCTATTTTCTTGCTAGCATGATAGCAATATAAGTGATGAAATATTTTAGAAGCACTCCATATTGGGACAAATCTTGAAAATCAATCACTACATCACATCACTTTAACATTTAAGGTTTTGTGACTTGACAACATATAGTGTGGAGATATTTCGATAAGAGAAATTAGGAGAGACACCATCAAACAATAAACATTCTAGTAATGGAGACTAAGCACCTTAGGCAAGGAAGACTCAAGTCATGACATTCGCTAGAACGAGAAACGCGGGGAATCGCCACTGTTACCTATAAGATATTCTTTTCAATAAGGTCCTTTCCGACAGATTTAACATTTTGAAATTTGACACGAGACACGTGGTATCAATTTCAGTTGTACTTATTATAAGCTATTCGATTCACCTTAGGCTTCTGACAATCGTATCAAGATTCCCATGGAATCTATTAGGACATAAGTACCACCTATTATCCTCAGCTCAATGGTTGGAGCGAGAGAACAATTCCGACATTAGAAGATATGCTCAAGGCATGTGTGATTTTCTAGAAATGATTAGGCAAATCATTCTTCATCGAACAAATTGCTTTACAACAATAGTTAGCACATGAACATATTGACTACATCATTTGAGGCACTCTAAGGTTGAGGTGTCTATCACGTATTCATGGGTCAAAATCAGGAAAGTCCAACTCATTAGTCCATGACTTATTCATGAAACAACACAAAAATCGTACAAATCAAGAATCAGTTACAAGTAACAACATATAGCTAGATAAGCTACGTCGATATACGACGCAAAATTTTGGAAGTATGTTCCATAAGTCGCAAACCATTAGAATTTTAAGTTGGCAACAGATTTATGTTCAAAGTCCCGTCTTGGAAAGGCGTGGTACGATTCAGAAAAACATTGGACGACCCAATGCTACTCAAATATTCTCACCTTTTCACAAGTAACATCGTAGAACCTAACATGGACTAAATTCAGGGACTGAATTACTTTTTAGTTGGGCGAATGTGACAACTCGCAATTTCAGGTCATTTTCAAAATTTACTATTCATCTCGGGAATTTACTATTCACCTGTTACTATTCAAAATTTTACTATTCATCATTTTCGAAGTCGAAGTAATATTCTGAGAACGTATTTCAAAATTTACTATTCACGAAACACTATTCATTTCCGGAGAAAAACACTATTCAAGTTTCACTATTTCATCGTTTATCGTAAACTAGGTTTACGAGTATCAAATTCGCGTAACCTTAATGGTTTAGCTGCGAATTCATGAACCATCATTCAAGAACATTTCATATAGACTAGGTTTAGTCTACATATCATTAGCATCATTGTCATCATATTAGTTCATGCATGGTTTTGCATTTCACATTAAACGTATAATTTTTATTAAGTAAACGCTATCGCGTAATTAATTATTTTGAACAATTGATCCGATACTTCCAAAAATTATCCCGATATATTTTTATATTCATATTAAGACTATAAAAATAATATTATGAGTTTACCCAGTGTTTTAAATTTATTTTGTATATAAATTGTTATATTTATATAATTACGACGGTTTTCGTAAAAACTACACGATAATTATTATTTCACTCAAATTTTGTAAGGAATGTATTTTTATAATTTTTATGACTTCAATATATTTTATTTTGATCCGTTAAAATTTATTTTTAGCTAACGCTACCTTAAATGCTTAAATAAATACACAAGTTACTAATAATCCTTAAATATCTACACATTTACTTCTACCCATATATATATTTAACTATTCAAAGTATACCAAGTCATTTATTTCTTTATGGTTGTCGACCAACATGGGATGACTCACACATTCTTAATATAAATATCTTACATACATATTATACATACCTTATTATAAGCTATTACAACACATAGATCAATATATCATAGTGTGAAGAAAAACAAAAACATCTCTTCCTCTCTTCATCACTAAGAACCGGCCACCCTAAAAGAATAAGAAGGAGATCACAAAATTTTTCAAGACAAGTTAATTTACAATCTAGTTACACTCTTAGTTAAGGTTTTGAAATAAAAACCTAGGGTGTTTAGGAATAAACCTTTGTTCACTTCACCTCATCAAGTCACTAGTAAGCATCTTATATATATATATATATATATATATATATATATATATATATATATATATATATATATATATATATATATATATATATATATATATGTCATCCTATAATTACTCCTTGGAATATATCACTTTCGGTGATGTCTAGGAACCCATGACACCCTAAGAAGGTGTATGGTAGGATTATAATAGCTTCGGAGTTGTTTTGAATTGGTTAGAATAGGTTTGGCGCGAGAAAAATTCATTTCGACAATTCTAAGTAAGGGTCTGTCCATATTTTTGAATTCTGGAATTTTCGACAGTAGATAAAAAATTTTGGCCTAGATATTTAGAAAATACACTTTAAAACGAAAACGTGGCCGCTTGAACGGGTTAAAACGGAGTTATAACGAAGAAGATATGAATTTTTCAAGTTGACGACGAAAACTAATTGTTTCAGAAAATTCAGCATGTATTCTCAACTTTTTACGAGTAAAAAATGAGGCTTAAGCGTTATAAAATATGTCGACTTATTAAAAATATATTAGTATACTTTGATACGAAGCTAAGGACATATAAAACGTAGAAAACGGACTTGTAACGATTAAATTATACACGTTTACACAAAGTTGCCGTAACTTTATTATATAAGAAAAACTAATATATTTCTATTAGACAAATATTACGGCTACAAAGGACCATGTTGAGGGTTGTTTTTAACATTGACGTAGTACTTTTTATAACGTGATGTCTTCTAGTAAAAGTAAGTTCGCCAAGCATATTTTCTAAAATGTCCAACCGTTCGTCAAGCGGAGTTGTAACGAATAAAATACGGTCACTTAAACTTTGCCGAAAACCACCCTTAAACGATATTATGGACACAAGTACCATACTTTACCTATGTTTTTCTCCATGATCGAGACCTCTATGATAAAAACTTAAATGCTAAAACTTTGAGATAATGATACAAGCTTCCCAAAACCGTTGAGTTCATTTCCTAACACTCGATGTGCACCATTTTACGACTAGCTTTTCAAGGCCGTTTAGTCACTTTCATGAAATTTTCAATGACATTATTTTACGACGAAAAGTTATAATTTCATAATAAATCACAAAATGACTATCGTAGGATATCATTTCAACGTAAATACTTGTAAAGTATTTTATAACATGACGAGATGTCATAAACATATATTTCGACGATAAATTCTATTTTCAAAAACGTACAAGTGGTATAGATTACATGTGGATTTGCATGCACGACATTGTTTCATGATTTACATTAGAACATATGATTCATAATAGGTCACGGTCAGAGGTTGCGCCTCATTTCAGTATTGCCATTATATCATCATTATCATTGCAACAGGTGAGTTTTCATAGCCCCGATTTATTCAAGTTTTTACTATGATACCAAATATATCAAATTCATTACATTGCTTAAGTTACCTCATGCCAATTGAATGTCCCCATTATATAACATGAACCGTTAATTTCATAGAAGCGAGGGTGAGTGGATAGATCTATCGAGGGTGACTCCTCCATCCGGGTTGGTGGATTCCAATTGGTTAAACGGATGCATTTCATTTAATATCATTATTTGAGTTGTTTGGCAAACACTCTGTTGGGGTGAACATCATGATCAGCCTAGTTTCAGTGTCATGGACTTATAGCAATTGTAACATTTTTGTGACATATTTGTCATACATAATTTATACTTGTGGTAGTCGTATTAAACATTTACATAAACTCTATGAACTCACTCAACCTTTGTGTTGACACTTTTAGCAATGTATTTTCAGGTAACTAAGGCATTCACTTCATGGCATGCATGAGGACTTATCATAGAGTCGTGGTGACGACGCGTCACACATGGATTTGTACATTCTTTTTTTAAAAAACATCGTTTGACTTGTACCAAACTTATTTTCCGCACATGTTGATTTTCATTTTGGGACCTATACTTTGTAAAATCTGATTATTTTATTAAATCAAGCGATGTATTTTCCAAACGACACTTTAGGTCGTTCAATATAACTGTGATTGTGGTGCTATGACAGTCCTCCCCCAGGAATTCGATTCCGCTGCAAAACAGGTAATTTGGGGGTGTGACAGATACCTTGAGTCATGTACTATTGGTTATGTGCTATGGTTCTACGTCGAGTTAGGTACTACTGTGAATTCATTTGACATCATGTGCTTGAACATAAACTATACACATTTTGGCAGTGGGTTGTGAACACACAGGTTGCAAGTTTTGTATGGGCGGAACTTGGAACTGAGTGGATTTACAATGCCTTTGCTGCATAAACGATTTTGAAAGGCTTTACATTTCAACACAAACTCTATGAACTCACTCATCCTTTGTGTTGACACTTTTAGCATGTTTTATCTTAGGTATCTAAGGCATTCACTTCATGGCATGCATGTGGACATATCCTAGAGTCGCGGTGACGACGCGTCTCACTTGGGTTTTATGAACTTTAAAACATCGTTTGGATTGTAAAAAATTTAATTCCGCACATGTCTAATTTCATTTGGGACCTATACTTTGTAAACTCTGATTGTTTTATTAAATCAAACGATGTGTTTTCCAAACGACACTTTAGGTCGTTCAATATAACTGTGATTGTGATGCTATGAAAGTCAACCCCCAGGAATTCCATTCCGCTGCAAAACAGGTTAATTGGGGGTGTGAAAGATTGGCATCAGAGCTTCAGTTATAGAGAACTAGGTTGCATCATTGAACCTAGACTATAACTACATCATCATAGCATCTCATCATTTCATCATAAGTGCATATTCACTTTACATGCGGTTTATACTTACATTTTTCGAGTTATTTACTTTCATTTCAAATCGATTGTCACATGGATGCCTTCAAATACCCATTCCATTATCCTTTCTTCAAACTCCAATGTGGAGAATGCCTTGTCATTCCCTATCACAATTTTAATATCAGTTGACTCATCCCCGATAACATCGAATGCCGAGATAAAACCTTTAAGTAGGGCGAAGTCACTCTCACTCCTTTGTTTCACCACTAACATGTCTAGTTACACGTCATTCACACATTAAGTCACTAAACCATCATACATTTGAAGCACTTACAACATCTCATAACCCATTTCTTAGGAAACCGTCGATCATTTTGAAAAATAACCTCAAACTTATCACCTCATATCACATCTCTTTGGAGCGTTTATTATTAACATAGGACTTTGCTACGTCTCACCCTTCCTCTTATTTTGAAGAGTTATGGCGCCGAAGAAAGCTCCACAAGTTTTGACACAAGCGGCTATGCAAAAGAATGTGAGGGATAGTATAGCCGAGGCATTAAGGACTGAAAGAGCAACAGTGGCGGCTGCCGCTGAGGCTGCGGCTACTGCCGAAGCCGCTAGACTTGCCACTGCTGCTGAGCGCAGAAATGCTAAGCTGCAGGCTTGCTAATGGCTGCCAGGCTGCGGCAATTGCTGAAGAGCTAAAGATTGCGGTGTGCTGGAAGCCGCCAGACTTGCTGCGGCTGAGGAATTGCAGGAGGGTCTGGGGTTCGAAAGATGTTCATTAAAGGAGGTTAAAAGCGGAGTCCCAAAATTTCAAGGGCACCGAAGGAGCCACTGCTATGGTTCGATGGTTTGAGAAAATGGAGTCTGTGTTTCTTTTATGCAATTGCCCTGATGATTGCAAGGTTAAAGAATAATAAATCAAATCCCGTGTGTGATCGTGTGTACGGATTAGTCAACCCGAATCGTTTTCCCAACGAGGCGTGAATTGTCAATGTCGTTCTTGGTTTGGATTTAATGCTTGATGTTTTGGATTAATGATTATGATTATTAACTACGGGAATGGGAAAGTAATTAAGGAAAACTATTCTACGGGAAATCCTAAACGCGAAATATAACTAAAACGTAATTAACAAAACGTAAATAAAATACAACTACGTCTAAATTATAACCTAAAAATGCCTAAAAGTACTTTTACTCTAAAAATGTAATTAGAAAACTATTTTAGAATTAAAACTATTTTTTTGAATTTTTCTTGATTTTATAAAAATTAAAACTAATTTTAACTATTTTAAACTAATTAAAATTGTGAAAAATATCAAATAAAGGGGGAAAATATGGAAAATCTTTTTATGCTTTTTATATTTTTCTTAAACTAATAAAAGTGAAAAAATTATTTTTTTGAACTTTTACTCAATTAATTGCAATTAGAGCTAATTTAAAATGATTAAAAACTAATTAAATTGAGAAAAATAGCAAATAAAGACCAAAAATTATGAAAATCTCAGAAAATTCTAAAATTATAATATGAAACTATGAAAAATGAAAAACAAGCAGCTTATGTGACAGAAATGCAAGCTATAGTGTAAACTGATGAGAAATAAGCTACTAACAATAAGCAAATAAGCTAAATAAGGTAACCAAACAGTAACAGAAGCTCAAGTACACTAGAATAAGCTAATTGCAGCAAATTACAACTACTCCTATCAAGTCCTAAGCTCAGATCCTAGAATTAATCCAACTGCTAAAACTATCCAAACAGTGGTGACCCCCTACGTTTGAGCTTATGCACAAGCTCAACAAATAAGCTAATCAGAAAACCACTTATGCAGTCTTAAACACTACCTGACCAGCTACAATTGTGCCAAAAACAAGACCCTAACTCACTGATTTGAAGCAGATGCAACAGATACAAATTAGCCTGATTCACACTTAAGTGTGAACAGGGCAGATAATATCTGGTTGAGGAGCTTATTTGAAGCTCAAAAGTGACCAACCAGATTTCTCAAAAAGTTGTTATCAAAACAAGACCAGTTGAAGATTTAATATCCAAATTTTCACACACTGAATCTCAGAAATGAATTAGAAATTTGATTCACAAGTTTTGTAAAAAAAACACTTTTGACAATTTGACAGAATGACTTTTGTAAAAGTAGTTTAGCAACTTTGACTAAACTCAAGTTTGATCCAAATTTTAGAACTGATTATGATGAATTAACACTACTGATGATATCCAAAAGCTAGATCTAATAATTTTGAACCAAATTGCAAACAATTATACCTACTGTTTTGACAGAAACAGATTCTATATTAGACTTAAAGTGATTCTGACTTATAGAGTGAAACTGCAAAAACAAGACCTCAATTCACTTACAATTACCTAAGTAAGCAAGTATCAACCACTAAACACTACACTGCTATCCTCTAACACAGTAAATTCAGTTGAACCAAACACTAGTTTTCTAGCTAATAAATGAAGCAACAAACAGATTAAGGCTAGATCAAGCAAAATAAACACCAATAACAGATCCAACAGTAACAATTAACACTAATGAACAGATTCAAACACAAACATAATGATCAGAAACAGTTTTGAAACTTACAAGGTGTCTTAGCCACTATGGCTTGCCAAGTGAAGAAACAAGGAACTCTAACCTATCAATCGCTATCCTAATCAATTCCAGCTCAGATTTCAACCCAAAAACATCATCAATAAACACCAAACCAGATCCAATTCCAACAGATTAAGACAGCACTGTAGCATCTGATATAAGCTTGAGATTTTTGTGAATTTGAGATTAAAACAAGTACAAGCTCACTATAAGCTACTGAAAAGCTTAAATGAGCATATGAAACAATAGATCAGTACAGGATCAATCCAAAATACAGATCTAAAGTGATTTTTTAATTTTCAAATGATTTTATGTGATTTTTTTGTATTTTTGAGATATTGAAGAATTAAGCTAAAACATTGTTTATAAAACTGAAATAAGCATTAAAATAAGATATTAAGCAGATATGGATTATAAAAACTCAAACAATAACAATTGAAATTGAAGTGCAAATTCTATTAATAAAGGAAAATGAGTACAAAAACGAATTACAAAAGTATTGAAAACATTTAAATTGCAAATAACCACTACAACTAAATCTAGAGAGAAGAAAAATACAGGAATTAAGATACAATAAGTGAATGAGAAATAAGGTCTATTTATAATTGAGCTAAGGCTTGGAAGGATCTCGAATTTCTTCAATTTGTGCTTCTTTGAGCTCATGTGCACCCTTGGATCACATCCCACACAACATCTTCTCATCTCATCCCTTGGATTGAATCTGGTGACTTGTCTTGACCAATAAGAGAGTGACAAGTGGCCAATAGCACACGGATTGGTGATGTGTCATTCCCTTTGTCAGTGGGGTGTCAGGGAAAAGTACCAATGTATCCTTAATTGTGGTTATTTTGATTAATTACATGGGTGGGTGAATTAGGGTTCATGTGATCTGGTAATTGGGTAAAAGGGGGTAAATGTTTTGGCGGGTTTTATTTTTTTATTTTAGTTTGGGTATTTGACTGAGGAAACGGGGCGTTGACCTGGGTTATTTAGCGGGGTGTGAATTGGTTTCGGCGGTAAAGATAAAACCGGTGTAGCATTTGTTTAACTTTGGGCTCGGGTGTGAATTTTTGGGCCGAGAGTATTATAATTGATTTGGACTAAGGATTCCATTTAAACCCAAAGTAACTTAAAGGGACTAAACTTGTATATCTTGAAACTTCAGGGACCAAAGGTGTACTTCTGAAAAATCTCATCAAGGACTAATCATGTAAAGCTCAAGTAATCCAAGGGTGCATTCTGTAATATCTGAAACTTCAAGGATCAAATTTGCCAACTTCTGAAAATGCAGGGACTGAACTTGACTTTTCTTCAAACTTTGCTGAAACTTCAAAAATCATCTTCTGAGAATAAAATCTTCCAGAATACACAATCTTGACCTTCCAGCTCAGCTAAAATTCTCTTGATCTCTCGTGCTCGGATTTACATTCGATTTGGATCCTTTTTGCGTGTTTTTGCATATCCGTACCTGCACAAGCACAAACTCAAGAAAACCACAAATATAAGCAATAAACGGCTTTTCCTTGGTTGTTTTGGGTCAGTTTTGATAGAGAAAAGATATGTGAATAAGCACATATCAAAATACCCCAGACGAGACCATTGCCGTGTCCTCACGCAATGCAATCAACTCACGCTTCTAAAACCAAGGATTTCCATCTCTTTCTACTAAACCTATGAAGAAGTAGCAAAGATTCCTTAAAAGAGATTAAGAAAGCCTTAATTCTAAAAACGCCCCGTTTACCTTTTAAATTCACATATATAGATATTACGGTTAAGCACATTCCGGTTATGAATGACGGTTTGTTGAACTTTCATGTCGATCAATAACTCAAACATTTTTCAAACGACACGTTAGGATCACGGAGTAGAAAACACAACACAGCGTGAAGTGACCATACGGATAGAATACATCGTCCCTGATTTTTCACAAGACCCAAACTAAGCGTAAAACCGAAATCATTGTTACATATGACTCTAGATGCTAACACTACCCATGGAAGTTACTTGTGTAAATACCTTTTGTTCCCATTTTCCTATTTTCCTCTAGATTTTTTATTTTTGTGAGAGATGAATTTCTTCAAATTCTCGTTTCGATAAGAATTATTCCGATAAAGATACAAAGCTAAGTCGATAATTAGTTATCCATCTTCTCTCAAGAACCATTGTCGTAAAAATGAGGTCCACATCAAGGATTTTTTTTATTCACTAACTTTTGACTTTTTCATTTTTCAACATTTTTTTTTTTTTTTTTTTTTTTTTTTTTTTAACATTCATTTTCATTCACTTAGACTTTTACGTGTATGAGCTATGAACCACGGAGCTTCACGGGGTAATTCCAAGACTATAGGCTTCATGAAATGAGGATCCCGGCTGGCTAGGCTAAGACCTCATACAATCGGCTAAAGATCCAGGGTCCGATCTCGACACAGACTCACAACTTTACTTATTACTTTATTACTTATCACTGATTTCTTATTCACCACGGATCCTTGATGTGTACCCAATTTTTAAAACAAAGATTCTTTTAAGAAGACAAAGAACTAACTATCGCCAAAACTCGACATCTCTAATTATTTAGACAGATATGGGGTGAAACAATTTTGTGGGAACAAAAGCCATAAGTACCTTCGATGGGCTCTAAAGAGAACCAACTACTCCACGTTTAGCATCTAAACTCATAAGTAACTCTATCATTTCTCGATCTCTGCAAATTTAAAATCCCAAATAATGAGATCCGGAGATGCTTAGCCGATAATTTTTAGATTATCTATGGTTAAGGGAACAAGCTAGAGCTCAACACGCCCGGTCAAGTCAGAATTCTATTCCTACTCTCACCAGCGGAAAGTCAATCAAGGTGTCAAAACATATATTAACTTAGCAAATGCTTCGTCTAATGAAATCAAGTTATGCATATTTAAAGTCACTCAGGGAAACTTGCAAAATCTTGGCCTTGTGAGCTAGAATTCGCATTTTATAGCTTCTTATCTAAGAGACTAGCAAAACTTTTTAATCAAAAAGACTTAACAAAAGCTTGAAAAATTTTTAAAATTTTCATTTATAGCACAATTTTTCATTTTCTAAGGAAAAACGGGGTTACGAGAGAAACACAACAGAAATAAACAAGTGCGGTCAAATCAAATCGAAGATTACCCTACCCCAGACTAGAACGGAA
Source organism: Chrysanthemum makinoi (assembly GCA_910596185.1). Classification (NCBI taxonomy): domain Eukaryota; kingdom Viridiplantae; phylum Streptophyta; class Magnoliopsida; order Asterales; family Asteraceae; genus Chrysanthemum; species Chrysanthemum makinoi. Next base: position 147,424,560 of record OU343221.1, on the reverse strand, counting down.
CATTGTCCTCAATGTTTAAAACAAGGGTATCACGAAAATCTAAAAGCCGTTTATTAAGTATGCTAGAAGATAAACGTTAGTCGATAAGATTATGATATCGGATTTCCATCAGCATCGATCATGAAACTCGAGTAGAGAAAAGACAAACTTTGAGCACGAGAGTCTTCATATCGGGAACATCCTAAACACAACATCACAAACAACCAAACACGAGAAATCGAAGAGGCTAACCCCTTCACGTCACTTATTAGAAAATAGAAAGAAGATAGATGGATAAGCATGGGGTGCCTCCCACGAAGCGCTACTGTTTTTGATCACCGAAGTCGCTAGCTGACTCGTCCCCGAATTCATTTGTCCTTGGGGAAGAAGGTGGTAGAGATACCAGGGTCAAAAACGGTGTCCTCATTCCCGAAAGAATGAGACTGGGTGGTTTGGGAGGGAAAGAAAATGTCGGGCATCAGTATATCAAGAATGACTCCTCCCAAACTCACATAAGGCATATGAAAGATCGATCCATCATCCGGCGGTTTTGCAGGCGGACGAAGGGATGAAGGATCGATAAGAGAATACTCCAAAGAAGTAGGGAGCTCATGGTACAGAAAGGTGTTACTCAAAGGCTCATCAACGAAGGCATCCAAGAGAGGATCCTTATCTCGAATGACATTTTTAGCATAAAACTCATCAACGCGTATCCCGGGGTTGAAAATCTTGTCTTCGGAGAGAAAGGAGATCAAAGTGTCATCTATGTGAAAATCCTCACGAGGAGAGGATTCACTCTCGGCTAAAAAATAATATTGGACCTCGGGATCAATAAGTTCATCTGTCGACAACTTCACTTCCTTATCTTTCTTTGGAAAAAACGGATCATCGTATTCTTCTTTATTCTCAGAGAAAATCGAGTCGGTAGGAGTAAGTTCATCGGTGAACTCCTCACTTTCTTCGTCAAAGAGTTGATTTTCAAAATTTTGAGTATATTCAGAATCGAATTCGAACAAGGGATTTGTGAATGTCGTTTTGAAAGATTCTGGATCGAAAGATGTCTCAAAAGAAAGTTCCATGATTTCAGAAGAAGGAGTGGGATTGCCACTCAAAAGAAGGTTGATTTTCTTAGAAATCGGAGATGGGACAAGTGGTGTGCTCTCAGAGCTAGCAGTTTCCACCACTACCGTTGTAGACTCCTTTTCTTGTTTCTTTTTCCGTTCAGCTTGTATTGTTGACATACTCTTGATCGTAAACCTTGAAAGATCAATTCGAGACGTTTTGAGTTCAACTTTCTTCACATCATTCGGAAAAATGGAATTACCACTTTCTTGAGAAAAATCAATCACACCGATGCTATGAATCGAATGATCATCGGGTGGAGGTTTTGACGTTCTTTCGGCATAAAACACTATTTTTTCATTTCCTTTTCTTATCGTTATCGTTCCTTGGTAATGATCCACAATGACTTTCGCGGTTCTCAAGAATGGTCTTCCTAAAGTGAGAGGAACTCGGGCATCGACCTCTATATCAACTACGGCGAAATCCACGGGAAACTGGAATTTATCCACTCGTACCATAACATCGTTGACTACACCAACCGTGTGAGCAATTGTTCGATTAGCTAATTCGATAGTCATACAAGTCGGTATAAGAGTCTTTAATCCAAGCTCATGATATATCGCAAGAGGCATGAGACTTATGCTTGCACCTGGATCGGTTAGGGCATTACATTCCTTAATATCATTTAAGGAGCAAGGAAGGAGAAATTTCCGGGATCACAAGCTTCTCGGGAGCTTGGTTCGAGGAAGAATTAAACGGTGTAGGCTCAATTGAAATCTTTGAAATTTGTTCCAATTTCTCTTCATAAATCTTTTCAGCAGCTTTGATCATATCAGTCGTAAGTTTGAACTTCGTTCTGGAAACAACTTTCATTTTGTCGAACCGTGATTGAACAGATTTGCACGGTGTAAGGTTAGAACTTGGCATGATGACAGATATAGAAGGAACTTGGGCAACCAGAGGTTGGACGTATTTGGCTTTTCCATTATCAAGAGGAATTACCGGGTCCTTTGTCACCTCGGTCTCTCGTGCTACATTCCTCACCGGAGAAGAAGTAGTCATTGAGGGCCCATTATCTCGAATGTTTATAGATTTCATTTCTCCCTTCGGGTTTGGAATTGTGTTACTTGGGAGAGAACCGAAACCCGAGGGTTGAGAATAAGATGTAGACGGTTGACTGGCTTGAAAGAAACTAGCCATCATATTCTTTATTTCCGACATCTGTTTGTTGCTTGTAGCTTCCATCTCCTTTTTGAAGTCCATCCTCATGCCGTTAATTTGATTTTGCAAACTTTTGATGGTGTAATCAGAATTCTTCATGTAAGCTAGAAAATCGTTGTTCTGGGCGGCTTGAGGAGGTGCTTGATAAGATTGTTGAGGAGGAGGTGGTTGTTGGTAAACTTGAGGTGAAGGAGCTTGGTAGTGTTGATTTCCATGATTAAAATTAGCTCCTCGGTTCTGATTAACATGATGATTACCATTGAAACGGTTTTGATTATGGTTTTGTTGTTGAGGTTGGTTGAAACCGGGAGGTCCGAGATAATTGTTTGAACGGTAGCTAAGAAGATTTCGATCTCCTTGCGGTTGATTGTAGTTTCCTGTAGCAGCATAAACATTCTCATGTGCGAAGCCACCGGAGGCTGGGCACTCAGAATAAGGATGTGGACCTCCACAAGTCTCACAAGTCGGGTTCACCGCTTTCACTTGCTGATTTTGATTAGACAGATGAATTTGGTACATTTTCAACATAGCCGTATTCAAATCATCAACTTTCTTATGAAGAGCCGTGTCGTGAGAAGAAGATGAAATTGATCTAGATGATTCACTCCTTTCAGCAGAAGAATCCCAATAATTATGATGGGCGGTCATGTTCTCAATAAGATCGTAGCATTCCTCGGGACGTCTTTTCATGAAAGTTCCACCGGCAGCAGCATTGATAGTATCACGATGTCTCAACGTCAAACCATTGTAGAACGTATCAATTTGAGTGACAAGCAACATGTTATGATTCGGACATCGATCAATCGCAAGCTTATATCGTTCCCAAGCTTCAAACAAAGATTCGTCGGGATATTGCCGGAAATTACTGATATCGTTCCTCAATTTCGTCACCATCGACGGTGGAAAGTACTTTGCCAGAAACTTCGTAACCATTTCCTCGAAGGTATGAATCGAATTCTTCGGGAGTCGATCAAACCAAGATGTGGCATGATGAGTCAAAGAGTATGGGAAAAGATACAGACGAAGGGCGTCATCGGAGACCCCATTCTGTTTCATACTCTGAGTAACCGTTAGAAACTTATCAAGATGCTTGTTTGCATCATCATATGATGTTTCAAGCTAAAATCGGTAGCTAAAATCGTGAAATTGACAACTGTTTTTTACTTGTTCTATCATATGATGTTTCAAGCTAAAATCGGTAGCTTGGATATTTGTCGGTGCAATGGGTCCTCCCCTCCCGTACATGGTAGGTTGACATAACTCCTCCATCGTTCGGAGATCGGGAGCTACATTTTGATTACCGGGAGGAGGATTAGGACCAGGGTGTGGTGGTACGTTAGCAGCAGCCATATTACGTAACTCGGGTACGTTCTGATTCTGATTATGAAGTCGTCTAGATCGAGAGCGAGTGCGCATGCACTTAAAAACCAAGTCAATTAAAAGAAACCGATATTCGAAAACACAGTGAACTTAAACCAATAATCCCGAGTGAATAAATCACCTCTACAAGACAAACGCACAAGCGAGCGGAGAAGCTTTGTAGGTCAGCGCGAAGCTTATTAAAAACCCGCTTCTTTACAGCCGCAATTTAATGTCAGGCCGTCCTTATACCCACCACACAGTTTGTTTATCCGATAGAAGTAAATAAATCCACAAGCGACACAAAGGCAAGTTTTTGATCTTTTGTTCGGGAACTTATAATGATAACACCTCCGTTGAGAATGTTATATAATTGGTGTCTTCTATTTATTATCAAAAACAAAGAGAAAATCTTTTTGTATTTTTAATCTGATATATATATATACAAAAGAAAAAGGAAAATATTTTTTACTTTTTTATTTTTATAGAAAATAGTAACTTCACGAATGAAGGATCTCAAGTCACTAATCGACAAACCTCAAACGATATTGTCGTGACACAACCTCCCCGGCAGCGGCGCCAAAATTTGATTCGCTAAATTGAAGGCTTAAGGGTTATGTGTGTGGATAAAACCTCAATATCGATATCAAAAATAATCACGAAGATAGATTCAAATTCTCTTAGGAAAAAGAATAATAAATCAAATCCCGTGTGTGATCGTGTGTACGGATTAGTCAACCCGAATCGTTTTCCCAACGAGGCGTGAATTGTCAATGTCGTTCTTGGTTTGGATTTAATGCTTGATGTTTTGGATTAATGATTATGATTATTAACTACGGGAATGGGAAAGTAATTAAGGAAAACTATTCTACGGGAAATCCTAAACGCGAAATATAACTAAAACGTAATTAACAAAACGTAAATAAAATACAACTACGTCTAAATTATAACCTAAAAATGCCTAAAAGTACTTTTACTCTAAAAATGTAATTAGAAAACTATTTTAGAATTAAAACTATTTTTTTGAATTTTTCTTGATTTTATAAAAATTAAAAACTAATTTTAACTATTTTAAACTAATTAAAATTGTGAAAAATATCAAATAAAGGGGGAAAAATATGGAAAAATCTTTTTTATGCTTTTTATATTTTTCTTAAACTAATAAAAGTGAAAAATTATTTTTTTTTTGAACTTTTACTCAATTAATTGCAATTAGAGCTAATTTAAAATGATTAAAAACTAATTAAATTGAGAAAAATAGCAAATAAAGACCAAAAATTATGAAATTCTCAGGAAAATTCTAAAATTATAATATGAAACTATGAAAAATGAAAAACAAGCAGCTTATGTGACAGAAATGCAAGCTATAGTGTAAACTGATGAGAAATAAGCTACTAACAATAAGCAAATAAGCTAAATAAGGTAACCAAACAGTAACAGAAGCTCAAGTACACTAGAATAAGCTAATTGCAGCAAATTACAACTACTCCTATCAAGTCCTAAGCTCAGATCCTAGAATTAATCCAACTGCTAAAACTATCCAAACAGTGGTGACCCCTTACGTTTGAGCTTATGCACAAGCTCAACAAATAAGCTAATCAGAAAACCACTTATGCAGTCTTAAACACTACCTGACCAGCTACAATTGTGCCAAAAACAAGACCCTAACTCACTGATTTGAAGCAGATGCAACATATACAAATTAGCCTGATTCACACTTAAGTGTGAACAGGGCAGATAATATCTGGTTGAGGAGCTTATTTGAAGCTCAAAAGTGACCAACCAGATTTCTCAAAAAGTTGTTATCAAAACAAGACCAGTTGAAGATTTAATATTCAAATTTTCACACACTGAATCTCAGAAATGAATTAGAAATTTGATTCACAAGTTTTGTAAAAAAAACACTTTTGACAATTTTGACAGAATTGACTTTTGTAAAAGTAGTTTAGCAACTTTGACTAAACTCAAGTTTGATCCAAATTTTAGAACTGATTATGATGAATTAACACTACTGATGATATCCAAAAGCTAGATCTAATAATTTTGAACCAAATTGCAAACAATTATACCTACTGTTTTGACAGAAACAGATTCTATATTAGACTTAAAGTGATTCTGACTTATAGAGTGAAACTGCAAAAACAATACCTCAATTCACTTACAATTACCTAAGTAAGCAAGTATCAACCACTAGACACTACACTGCTATCCTCTAACACAGTAAATTCAGTTGAACCAAACACTAGTTTTCTAGCTAATAAATGAAGCAACAAACAGATTAAGGCTAGATCAAGCAAAATAAACACCAATAACAGATCCAACAGTAACAATTAACACTAATGAACAGATTCAAACACAAACATAATGATCAGAAACAGATTTGAACTTACAAAACTTCCTTAGCCACTATGGCTTGCCAAGTGAAGAAACAAGGAACTCTAACCTATCAACCCCTATCCTAATCAATTCCAGCTCAGATTTCAACCCAAAAACATCATCAATAAACACCAAACCAGATCCAATTCCAACAGATTAAGACAGCACGTAGCATTTCTGATATAAGCTTGAGATTTTTGTGAATTTGAGATTAAAACAAGTACAAGCTCACTATAAGCTACTGAAAAGCTTAAATGAGCATATGAAACAATAGATCAGTACAGGATCAATCCAAAATACAGATCTAAAGTGATTTTTTAATTTTCAAATGATTTTATGTGATTTTTTTGTATTGTTGAGATATTGAAGAATTAAGCTAAAACATTGTTTATAAAACTGAAATAAGTATTAAAATAAGATATTAAGCAGATATGGATTATAAAAACTCAAACAATAACAATTGAAATTGAAGTGCAAATTCTATTAATAAAGGAAAATGAGTACAAAAACGAATTACAAAATTATTGAAAACATTTAAATTGCAAATAACCACTACAACTAAATCTAGAGAGAAGAAAAATACAGGAATTAAGATACAATAAGTGAATGAGAAATAAGGTCTATTTATAATTGAGCTAAGGCTTGGAAGGATCTCGAATTTCTTCAATTTGTGCTTCTTTGAGCTCATGTGCACCCTTGGATCACATCCACACAACATCTCTCATCTCATCCCTTGGATTGAATCTGGTGACTTGTCTTGACCAATAAGAGAGTGACAAGTGGCCAATAGCACACGGATTGGTGATGTGTCATTCCCTTTGTCAGTGGGGTGTCAGGGAAAAGTACCAATGTACCCTTAATTGTGGTTATTTTGATTAATTACACGGGTGGGTGAATTAGGGTTCATGTGATCTGGTAATTGGGTAAAAGGGGGTAAATGTTTTGGCGGGTTTTATTTTTTTATTTTAGTTTGGGTATTTGACTGAGGAAACGGGGGCGTGACTGGGTTATTTAGGGGTGTGAATTGGGTTTCGGGTAAAGATAAAAACCGGTGTAGCATTTGTTTAACTTTGGGCTCGGGTGTGAATTTTTGGGCCGAGAGTATTATAATTGATTTGGACTAAGGATTCCATTTAAACCCAAAGTAACTTAAAGGGACTAAACTTGTATATCTTGAAACTTCAGGGACCAAAGGTGTACTTTCTGAAAATCTCATCAAGGACTAATCATGTAAAGCTCAAGTAATCCAAGGGTGCATTCTGTAATATCTGAAACTTCAAGGATCAAATTGCCAACTTAAAATGCAGGGACTGAACTTGACTTTTCTTCAAACTTTGCTGAAACTTCAAAAATCATCTTCTGAGAATAAAATCTTCCAGAATACACAATCTTGACCTTCCAGCTCATCTAAAATTCTCTTGATCTCTCGTGCTCGGATTTACATCTGATTTGGATCCTTTTTGCGTGTTTTTGCATATCCGTACCTGCACAAGCACAAACTCAAGAAAACCACAAATATAAGCAATAAACGGCTTTTCCTTGGTTGTTTTGGGTCAGTTTTGATAGAGAAAAGATATGTGAATAAGCACATATCATCCATCTATGGTTTCGGACAATGAGAAACTACTGGAAACTTTCATTGGAGGACTTCCACAGATTATCCAAGGTGATGTGATTTCCTTTGATCCGCAAACGATTGAAGAATCTATCCGAGTATCTCAAAAGCTCATGGAACAAGTTTTGAAAAAGGGAAACAATACCAACACCAACCGTAACAACAATACCAACAACCACACCAACTACAACAATAACTGAAACAACAACAACAACAACAACAACAACAACAACAACAACAACAACAACAACAACAACAACAACAACAACAACAACAACGATAACCAAATTAACAACAACAAAAGGAAATGGGAAAATGACCAAGGAGGTTATAATAACGACAACCAAAACCGTAACACTAACCATCACCAACAACTGAATAGAAGACAAGAAGTCGCCAAGGTCTATGTTGCGGCACCAACAAAGGGAAGAGCTTATACTGGAAACTTACCACGATGCCACCAATGCACGCTACATCATAATGGTCCATGTGGTTTATGCTTTAGCTGTCACAAAGTGGGACACATTGCTAAGGACTGCAAGGGCAAGGCCATAGTTACATGTTACGGATGCGGGGAGCAAGGACACTATCGGAATCAATGTCCTCAAAACCAAGGTCAACAAGTTGAAGGTGCTCATGGGAATGCATACATGTTAGAAGGAGGAGAAGCTCGTCATGGTCTCAACAACGCGGAAGACTGAAGAAGTTTAGAAACTAACAGTCTCATTTTTCTTATGTACTATGTCGTACTAAGTTTATGTCTTCCATCGTATCCGGATCTTTATAACTTAAGATGTATTACTGTTTGATAAACCACTCGTAAAATATTCTCATCTATCGTACTTTATTTTCTTTCCGATTTGTTATCACTTATGAGAATTTTAATTCCTTTTACTTTAACTACCATTTTAACGACACGGTTTAAATCTTTGTAAACATTGAGAGTTATAACAACTAAACCGAATGTCACATTATCGTTCAACATAGCCTAGCTAACTATGTCTAATTTTGGAGGGATCATGTTATGTTGGGAGCAGTTATTTATAAATCTTAGTGCAAGCAAAATTTTCATATATTCCAAAAAGTCAAAATGATGCTCATCGGAGATATTCATCCAATATTTTCTCTACTATGATGTTTTGTACGCTCTAAATCATTGATAACCGTAACGACACCTCTTCATGTCTTCTCTCCTTGTTATTCATCACAAACTCAAAATTCGATAGACCAACACGAACTGAATTCAGGGACTGAATTCCTTTTTGGATGGGCGAATGTGACAACTCGTACATTCAGGTCATTTCTCAAATTTACTATTCATCTCGGGAATTTACTATTCATCGTTTTACTATTCATCTCTTTCGGAGTAGAAGTAATATTCTGAGAACGTATTTCAAAATTTTACTATTCACGAAACACTATTCATTCCCGGAGAAAATCACTATTCATGCTTCACTATTTCATCGTTTATCGTAAACTAGGTTTACGAGTATCAAATTCGCGTAACCTGAATGGTTTAGCTGCGAATTCATGAGCATATCATCAAGGACATTTCATATAGACTAGGTTTAGTCTACATATTATTAGCGTCATTATCATCATATTAGTTCATGCATGGTTTTGCATTTTACATTAAACGTGTAATTTCATATTAAATAAACGCTATCGCGTAATTAATTATTTTGAACATTTGGTCCGATACTTCCAAAAATTTTCCCGATATATTTTTATACTCATATTAAGATTATAAAAATAATATTATTAGTTTATCCGTTGTTTTAAATTTATTTTGTATATAAATTGTTATATTTATATAATTACGACGGTTTTCGTAAAAACTACACGATAATTATTATTTCACTCAAATTTTGTAAGGAATGTATTTTTATAATTTTTATGACTTCAATATATTTTATTTTGATCTGTTAAAATTTATTTTTAGCTAACGCTATCCTAAATGCTTAAATATGTATACAAGTTACTAATTATCCTTAAATAACTTTACATCTACTTAACACTTACACATTTAAAAAAAATGTACAAGCTAAAACTAATACCCCTTGTCGACACAAGGGGATGAGTCACACCAATTTGCACTAAATATCTTGTACAAACAATACTATAATCATTTTATACTTACACATTTACACATACAACTCAAAATACAAAGTGTAAAAATCAAAATATCCCTTCCTCTCTTCTCCCTAAGAACCGGCCACCATAGAAATCAAGAAGGAGATCACCAAAATTTTTCTAGTCAAGTTCATTACAATCTAGACACACTCTTAAGTAAGGTTTTGAAATAAAAACCTAGGGTGTTAGGATTAACCTTGTTCATTTAACCTCATCAAGTTACTAGTAAGCATTTCATGTTCATATTCATCTTTCATATTCATTTTATGTTCATTTCATCATATTTAAGAAAAACATGCAAGTCATATTGATGTTTATACCACTTTTTATTGTTTTTAAGTGTTATAAATATATATTCATCATCCTATAATTACTCCTTGAAACATATCACTATTGATGATGTCTAGGAACCCATGACACCCTAAGAAGGTGTATGGTAGGATTAGAATAGCTTCGGAGTTGGTTTGAATTGGTTAGAATAGGTTTTGCGCGAGAAAAACTCATTTTGACAACTTTACTTAAAGGTCTGATCATATTTTTGAATTCTGGAATTTTCGACAGTAGGTAAAAATTTTTGGATTAGATATTTAGAAAATATACTTTAAAACGAAAACGTGGTCGCTTGAACGGGTTAAAACGGAGTTATAACGAAAAAGTTATGCTATTTTCAAGTTAGGCGACGAAAACTATAAAAATCAGAAATTTCAGCATGTTACTTCCACTTTTTACGAGTCAAAAATGAGTCTTAAGCGTTATAAATTGTGTCGACTTATCAAAAATATATTTGTATACTTTGATCACGAGCTAAGGACATATAAAACGTGAAAACGGACTTTAAGCGATTAAATTACACGCGTTTACATAAAGTTGCCGTAACTATACTGAATAAGCAAAACTAATATATTTCTATTAGACAAACATTACGGCCACAAATGACCATGTTGAGGGTCGTTTTTAACATTGATGTAGTACTTTTTATAACGTGATGTTTTCTAGTAAAAGTAAGTTCGCCTAGCATATTTTCCAAAATGTCCAACCGTTAGGTCAAGCGAGTTGTAACGAATAAAATACGGTCACTTAAACTTTGCCGAAAACTAGCCTTAAACAATATTTTGGACACAAGTACCATACTTTACCTATATTTTTCTCCATGATCGAGACCTCTACGATGAAAACTTAAATGCTAAAAATTTAAGATAATGATACAAGCTTTCCAAAACCGTTGAGTTTGTTTCCTAACACTCAATGTGCACCATTTTACGACTAGCTTTTCAAGGCCGTTTAGTCACTTTCATGAAATTGTCAAATGACATTATTTTACGACGAAAAGTTATAGTTTCATAATAAATCACTAAATGACTATCGTAGGATATCATTTCATTATAAATACTTGTAAAGTAATTTATAAATTGTCAAGACGTTATAAGATTATTTTTTGACGATAATTGTTATTTTCAAAAATTCACAAGTGGTATAGATATCATACGAATTGCATGCATAACATTACATCATAACTTATTATATATCATATCATTCATAATAGGTCAAGTTTAGAGATTCACGCTACATTTCGGTGTACTCACTTTTGCCATCGCATCATTGTCCAAGTGAGTTCCATAGCCCCATTTTCAATTGTTTTAGTGCTTTTATTGAACTATTTTGGGGGAGATAAATGCTTAACTATTTTTCACAAGTACTTTGGATTTTTAAGGATAACTCCTATCATGATCACGATTGTTTCAAAACCGAATGTTGTACTATATCAATTGTTCTTGTTTGCGTGGTATAGTTCTACGTCGAATAAAGTGCTATGTCAGTTGACTACTGATACATTGAGTCATGCACTATTGATTATGTGCTATAGTTCTACGTCGAATAAAGTGCTATGTCAGTTGACTACTGATACCTTGAGTCATGTACTATTGGTTATGTGCTATGGTTCTACGTCGAGTTAGGTACTATTGTGAATTCATTTGACATCATGTGCTTGAACATAAACTATACACATTTTGGCAGTGGGTTGTGAACACACAGGTTGCAAGTTTTGTATGGGCGGAACTTGGAACTGAGTGGATTTACAATGCCTTTGCTGCATAAACGATTTTGAAAGGCTTTACATTTCAACACAAACTCTATGAACTCACTCAACCTTTGTGTTGACACTTTTAGCATGTTTTATCTCAGGTATCTAAGGCATTCACTTCATGGCATGCATGTGGACATATCCTAGAGTCGCGGTGACGACGCGTCTCACTTGGGTTTTATGAACTTTAAAACATCGTTTGGATTGTAACAAATTTAATTCCGCACATGTCTAATTTCATTTAGGACCTATACTTTGTAAACTCTGATTGTTTTATTAAATCAAATGATGTGTTTTCCAAACGACACTTTAGGTCGTTCAATATAACTGTGATTGTGATGCTATGACAGTCAACCCCCAGGAATTCCATTTCGCTGCAAAACAGGTAATTTGGGGGTGTGACATTTGTTGACATATTGCTTGAACTCTCGAGTAGGTGACTCGGGGAGTGGAGTAGGGCAAGGAAGGTGTCCTTGTAGCTGAACCATTATACATCGGTGCATGTGTCACTTTCTTTTTCGCTTTACGTTATTTACTTGCTTTATCATTAGATCTATACTTTCTCTACATCCATAAGATCTCACATATTAACGAATCTAAAAGTTTTTGAAACTAACGTAAAATCGGCAAAACTATTCAACCCCCCCCCCCCCTTCTAGTTTTCCACACAATTGTTTTTACTTTTACGGGAGTATAAATATCCCTTATTTTTACCTACTTTGTTCAAGCCCCCCCCCCCATATTTTGTGCGTCTTTACTTGCCCAGGGTAGGTTTTTTCCTCTCTACTGTAATTCCATGGCTAAGAAACTCCTTTGCGATTTCATAACAAGTTATCTCAACAAGATCTGAGTGATTTTTGCTCTAAATACCATATCCCCCCGACTGTTCACCCTCTTCTTCCTAGTCCTAATGATACCATAAAGAATGCCCCTAAGGGTAAGATAGGCGTATACACTAGGTTTTTCGAGTTCTGTAATTTTAGGATCCCTCTTTCCAAGTTCTTGTGTAGCGTTTTGGATTACTTTCAAATTCATCTGTCGCAGTTATCCATTTTGGCCGCGGCTAGGATTAGCCATTTTGAGATACTATGTCGCGTTCACGGTGGTATCCCCACCGTATCCTTGTTTAGGAAGTTTTACTATTCCGGTATGAAGGACGGGTGGATGACTTTAGAGAAGCGTAAGGGTCCCAAGTCCTTGGTTGTTCCTGTTTGCTATACCGCTCCCCTAGATTCTGTAAAGAATTGGAAGGAGTATTTCTTTTGGGTTGATGAGACTGTATTCCCTTTGGCTATTTCATGGAATGACAAAGTCTCCGTTGACCGTGACCCACCCCCATCGGATGATGATGTCGACTTGGAGTTATTGCACCTTCTTGATACGAAGCGTGCTCCTTTTAAGAAATTTTCGGAGCCGTTTTTGTGTGTGATTGGTCTTAGGCGCATGACATGGGATGCAGGACTACGCGTCTCAACTTGCTCATGGGGTGTCGTCGACAACGAGAAGGTGGGTTTTCTTCTAGTAGGTTTGTCAGTCTTACTACTTTTTTTTAGTTATTCTATTGTACATTTTTTCTCGTTTTTATTACGTGCAAGGTTTAGATGTCTCTTTTTGCGTTTATCAACACGCCGGACCCATTTGTTTTTACTTCCAGGGAAAGAACTCTTCAGGAGGGTGAGAAGACCCTACAGGAATAAACTGTTGGACGCGTAATAGAGCCTTCGGAGAACTTGGTCTCTTTAGTTCAGGAGACCATTGTTGACACCGTGGAGGCGGCCAAGGCTGAGAAGGTCGTTGGAAAGAAGAGAGTTCGGATCCATGCTCCCTCCAAGTGTGACAACTCGTAATTTCAGGTTGTTTTTACAAACTTTAAAAGTTTTACTATTTCATCATTTATCGTAAACTATGTTTACGAGTATCAAATTCGCGTAACCTTAATGGTTTAGCTGCGAATTCACGAACATATCATTAAGGACATTCCATATAGACTAGGTTTAGTCTACATTTTATTGGCATCATTATCATCATATTAGTTCATGCATGGTTTTGCATTTTTCATTCAACGTTTATTTTCCTATTAAATAAACGCTATCGCGTAATTAATTATTTTGAACATTTGATCCGACACTTTCAAAAATATTCCTAATATATTTTTATACTCATTTTAAGACTATAAAAATTATATTATTAATTTATCCGATGTTTTCAATTTATTTCGTATATAAATTGTTATATTTATATTATTACGACGGTTTTCGTATATTCAACCCGATAAATATTTATTCACTCAATTCTTGCAAGAAATGTATTTTTATAATTTTTATGACCTCAATGTATTTTATCTTGACCCGTTAAAAGTTATTTTTATCTAACGATACCCTAAATGCTTAAATATCTATACAAGTTACCAATTATACTTTAACAATTACACATTATATTTAACAAATATCTAAGAGCTAAATCAAAACCATTTTGGTTTTCTCTTCTTGGAATTCCAACGCCAACACAACCATTCCTATTGGTGAGTCATTGAGTGTGCATAATATCTACTTGTGTTAATGTATTATATTACAAACACTTAACACATTCATTCAATATCCAAGTGAAAAGATCAAAACATATCTCTCTTCCTCTCTTCCTCACAAAACCGGCCACACCAAGGACCAAGGAGAAGTGATCATCCAAAATTTCTAGACAAGAATTTAACACTCTAGTCTCACTCTTTATTAAGGATTTGCAATAAAAACCTTGGGTGATTAGGAAAAATCCATTGTCCATAAACCTCATCAAGTTACTAGTAAGCATCCATAATCATCATCATATCTCATATTTATTTTTATGGTCATATCATTTTATTTGAGAAAACATGCAAGTCTCATGAGGTTTATACCACTTTTTCATTGATTTTAAGAGTTATATAAATTTATGTCATCCTATAATTACTCCTTGTTATAAATCACTCTTGGTGATGTCTAGGAACCCATGACACCCTAAGAAGGTGTATGGTAGGATTAGAATAGCTTCGGAGTTGTTTTGAATTGGTTAGAATAGGTTTGGCGCGAGAAAAACTCATTTCGACAAGCCTAATTAAGGGTCTGTCCATATTTTTGAATTCTGGAATTTTCGACAGTAAGCAAAATATTTTGGGCTAGATATTTGGAAAATATACTTTAAAAAGAAAACGTGGCCGCTTGAACGGGTTAAAACGGAGCTATAACGAAGAAGTTATGCTATTTTGAAGTTTGACGACGAAAACTATTTGTTGCAGAAAATTCAGCAAGCTGTCTCGACTTTTTACGAGTCAAAAATGAGTCTTAAGCGTTGTTAAATGTGTCGACTTATCAAAAATATATTAGTATATGTTATCACGATTCCGTGGATATAAAGAATGTAGAAAACGGACTTATAACGACTAAGTTATTCACATTTTAAACAAGTTTCCGTAACTTTATTATATAAGAAAAATTAGTATATTTCTATTAGACAAACTTTACGTCAACCAAGGACCATGTTGAGGGTCATTTTTAACAATGACGAAGTACTTTTTATAAAGTGATGTCTTCTAGTAAAAGTAAGTTCGTCAAACATATTTTTCAAAATGTCAAACCATTTGTCAAGCGGAGTTGTAACGAGTAAAATACGGTCACTTAAACTTTGCCGGAAAACCATCCTTAAACAATATTTTGGACACAAGTACCATACTTTACCTATATTTTTCTCCATGATCGAGACCTCTAGGATGAAAACTTAAACACTAAAACTTTGAGATAATGGTACAAGCTTCCCAAAACCGTTGAGTTCGTTTCCTAACACTCGACGTACACCATTTTGACGACTAGCTTTTAGAGGCCGTTTAGTCACTTTCATGAAAATTTCAATGACATTATTTTACGACAAAAAGTTATAATTTCATAATCAATCACTAAATGATTATCGTAGGATATCATTTCAACGTAAATACTTGTAAAGTAAGTTATAAATGGTCAAGACGTTAAGAGATTATTTCTCGACGAGAAATATTATTTTCAAAAATTCACAAGTGGTATAGATATCATCCGAATTGCATGCGTAACATTACATCATAACTTATTATGTATCATATCATTCATAATAGGTCAAGTTTAGAGATTCACGTTACATTTCGGTGTATCCACTTTTGTCATTATAATCATTGCAACAGGTGAGTTTCCATAGCCCCATTTTTAATTGTTTTAATGCTTTTATTAAACTCTTTGGGGGAGATACATGCTCATCAACTTTTATGACATTCATGATTATTTGCAACTACATGTTTAACTGAACTGAATGTTTAGTCATATTCTATATCATAAATTATTGAGCTAAAGGTCTTGGGATTATTATTGAGCTAAAGGTCTTGGGATTATCATTGAGCTAAAGGTCTTGGGATTATTATTGAGCTAAAGGTCTTGGGATTATTATTGAGCTAAAGGTCTTGGGATTATTATTGAGCTAAAGGTCTTGGAATTATTTGAAACAACACTCATATATGTTATATCAATTGAATATTGATACATTAAGTAATGTACTGTTATGTGAAATCATTTGACATCATGCATTTGAACATAAACTATACATATTTTGGCAATGGGTTGTAAACACACAGGTTTCAAGTTTTGTATGGGCGGAACTTGGAACTGAGTGGATTTGCAATGCCTTTGCTGCATAAACGATTTTGAAAGGTTTTTCATTTCAACGCAAACTCTATGAACTCACTCAACCTTTGTGTTCACACTTTTTAGCATGTTTTATCTCAGGTATCTAAGGCATTCACTTCATGGCATGCATGTGGACATATCATAGAGTCGTGGTGACGACGCGTCACACATGGGATTTATTCATTTTAAAACATCGTTTGGCTTGTAACAAACTTATTTCCACACAAATTGATTTACATTTGGGACCTATCTTTGTAAACTCTGATTATTTTATTAAATCAAACGATGTATTTTCCAAACGACACTTTAGGTGGTTCAATATTTCTGCAACTGTGATGCTATGACAGTCAATCCCCAGGAATTCCATTCCGCTGCAAAATAGGTAATTTGGGAGTGTGACACCAAGCAACCGGAGAAGAAGAGGTGCTCTCCGTCTTTGGAGCAAGGCTCGGATCTGCTTCTTGGTGAGGCTCCTTGCTTTTTTTTTTTTTTTTTTTTAGACGCAACCTAATTTGTTCTTTGATGTGCAGGGGATGCAACTATTGGGTCCATTCTTGTTTTGCAGCTCCATGACGAGTCTGATTCTGGACCCCGGCTGTTGGAGACTACCGTAGCTTCTTCTGAGACTTCCCCACATCTTCAGGCTGATCCGGACGCTACTTCTAAAACATCCACCAGTGTTCCCCCTGAGGACTTAGATATCGATATGTCTGGTCCTTCTCATCCACCATCTCCTCATCAAGAAGATATTTCCGGAAATGAGTCGCCGGTGCAGGACCAATCTGTTCATCGTCCTGCGGCCTCCGATGAAGATTTTTATGAGTCTCTTTCCGTGGATACAGCAGAGGCAAAAAATGTGTATGTTCCTAAATGGTTGCCCACCAATAACTTCCGCATGGATGATTCTTGGGTCTGTTAGAGTGTGTTAGACAACCTTGCGAGTCCTGGTTATTTGTCCATACTGCGCAACATGCCACATACGGAATTGCTGGAGCGGTACAATATGATGACTGTGCAGCAAACCTGTATGTCTTCTGAAGTGCGCTTGCGATTGGAGTTTGAGCTTAATCAGACTAATAAATTGAGCAGGAGGTTGGAGAGGAGGGACAAGAATATTGAGGCCTTAAAGGGGAAGGTTCATGAATTAGAGAGTGAGGCCGCGGAGGCGAGGGGCCTGTGTGAGCGCATGGGCGCTCTGGAGTCCGGGACGCAGGAGGTAAAGAAACTTCGTGAGCGTGTGACTCAATTGGAAGCAATGATTGGACCCAAGGACGAACAATTAGCGGCCCTGACTGTTGAGAGTGCTGGGCTGAAAGGTCGAGTTGCCGGGCTTACCTCCGTTTGTGATGATCTGAAAGAACATGTAAAGGGGGTTGGGTCGCTTGAGGAGAAGCTGAAGGAGTGTGAGCAAGAGGTCCGGAGCACTTATGATACTCAGCTTGCGCAACCGGATGAGAGGCTAGCGGAATTGAACCGTAATTTCGACGAAGAGTTGTTCTCTAGCACTCTTCTTGTAATTGAAGGTAAGCGGTGGGTGATTGGGCACTGCTTCCGTAGGGCATGGATGGCATTTAAGCAGTCTGATGAGTTGCAGACGCGATTGGGGGATTGTATAAGCAAGGCTATTGCGGAAGGCCTAAGGCAGGGTCTGGAGGCGGGGGTTGTGCATGGGTCCAAGGGTGTGAAACTAGAACAGACTAAGGCCTATAATCCGCGGGCGAAGGAGGTTTACCGCGAGTCTGTTATACGTCTTAGTGACGTCCCTTTCCCGCTCCTAGATTCCTTAGAAGCCTGCAAAGATTCTTCCCTGGAGTTTCTCATGTCCCAGCTGGTGTTGCAGGAGGAGCGACCCAACGGTTCAAGGAACTTTGTGTTTGACCCCCCGACGACAGAGGAGGTTTTGCTTCCTAGCTCTCTATTGCAGACCATCACTAGGCATCCGCGTGCTATTGCCGTGTATAAAGAGAAGAAGAGTCAGCTAAAGGGCAAGAAATTTGATCTCTGGAACCCTGATTTGATTGTCTCCAATGTCGTTCATCAGGTTACTTCTACCGGGTAGCCTTCTATGGTCATCGTTCCTTTTGGTCCGACTCCCTCTGCCCCGATCACTGGTCCCACCGGGGAGGATGAAAAAGAGGAGGAGGAACAGGCTACCCATGACGACATGTTTGACAAGAGCATCCTTGAACGTGCCGGGGATGTGTGAGGTGCCTTTCCACGGGCTGCATTTAGACTATGCCGCCTTTTCCCGTTTATGTGAAGCTTAGTGACTTTGTTTGGTTAGGGCCACGATTACCGTGGTGCCTTTATTTTGTAATCCGGGGGTATGCCCCTGTGTACTTGTAAAAAATCCTTCTTGGACTTAATGGAAATATTTTTTGTTCTATGAGTACATATATGCTTTTACTGTTTGCCGGGGTTAGTTGTTCCAGGCTTTGTTTTGTACCCGTGGCCGTACTTTTGCAGTCCGGGGGTAACATGGGATGGTCAATGGGTTTGCAATACCACTTATATGGCTGAGTCAATTTTGAGGTTGCTCGTCCTTTATGTGCGACATTGTTTGTCGCGGATGTGAGAGATATGCAAAGATAAAAGATGTAAACGAATCTTTGTTTTGGAAAATTTGTAGAGCGTGCCAGGTTTCTACATTTCATTAATAACTAGAAAATATTACAATAAAATGAAAGGCATGAAAATTTAAAGCGGTTCCCCCTGTTGTCCGGACCTGATCCGTGAGCAACTTACAAGAGGTGGGGAAAACCTACCTACCTTTACACATAACATTTCTTCAAGTTGCGGATGTTCTATGTCCTTGGGAGTAACTCCCCATCCGTGCCTCTGAGCCTATACGCTCCGTTTCCTAGTGCTTCCACCACTTCATACGGCCCTTCCCATTTTGGGCCAAGCTTTCCTGTGTCCTCCGCTCGGCTAGCTTCATTGTTGCGGTAGATGAATTCTCCAGGCCTGAATGCCGTGCTTCGTACCTTGGCATTGTAGTATTTTTCCATCCTCGCCTTGCTGCGCACTTCTTCAATGGCAGCAGCTTCTCTCTTTTCTTCCAGGATGTCTAAGTTTAGGCGGCGGTTTTGGTCATTGGAGATTTGGTTTACGGCCGTGCATCGGAGACTTGGCATTCCAATCTCGACTGGGATGACTGCTTCAGTGCCGTAGTAAGGGAAAATGGGGTTTCCCCGTTGCTTGTCTTAATCATGGTTCTGTGCGCCCAGAGCACATGCGGCACTTCCTCTATCCAGTCCTTGCTTCCCTTCTCCAACCTTGCTTTAATGCCTTCTCCCAAACTTTTGTTCGCGCTTTCTACCAACCCATTTTCCTGCGGATGATTGACTGAGGCGAATCGTTGCTTTATGTTGAGCTTCTCGCACTAGTCTTTAAATGGGTTGTCGCGGAACTGTTTTCCATTATCTGACACTATTTCTCCCGGCAAGCCGAACCGACAAACTATGTTGTCCCAGACGAACTTTTTCACTTGTCTTCCAGTGATGGAAGCTAGAGGTTTGGCTTCAATCCATTTGGTTAAATAGTCTATCCCTACAATCATAAACTTTACTTTGTCGGGTCCTTCTAGGAAAGGTCCGCAGATGTCTAGGCCCCACTTGTAGAAGGGCCAGGGGGACGTGATTGGGGTCAGGTTTTGCTGTGTATTTTTTGGTACTGGGCGGTAGACTTGGCAATCCTCACACTTTTGTATCAGCTCACGAGCGTCCTTGTGCATTGTCGGCCAGTAGTATCCGGATAGGATTGCTTTGGCCACCACCGCCCTTGGTCCTGAGTGCATGCTGCATGATCCTTCGTGAATCTCTCAGAGCACGTAGTTGGCCTGGACAGGACCCACACACCGGAGCCATGGTTCCAGGAAAGATTTTCGGAATATGATTCCGTCTCTCAACGTGTACTGTCGTGCCTTAATCTGCAGCTTCGAGCTTTGCTGTCATCCTCCGGTAGTGTCTCATCCCTTAGATAATCAATCAAGGGCGTCATCCAAGTGTTTTCGTCTTCCTCCACGACTGCTAACACTTCCTTCTCTTCGATGTATTTTTCCTTCAAAACTTCCACAAGAACTTATTTTGTCAAGTGAGCAAAGCTGGTAGAGGCTATCTTGCTCAGCGCATCTGCTTGCTTGTTCTGGCTTTGGGGAATCTGTTTGATGAAGAATGTCTGAAATCCTTCAATAAGAGCTTTAGCCTTTGCCAAGTACCGCGTCATGCTTGCTTCCTTCACCTCATATGATCCATTGATCTGGTTTGCTACGAGGTGGGAATCAACATTTGCTGACAGGTCCTTCACTTGCATCTGTTCTGCGATCCTTAACCCTGCGATCAATGCTTCGTACTCGGCCTCATTGTTGGATGCCTCAAATTCGAAGTGTAAGGCATATGTGAATTCCTTCCCCTCTGGGCTTGTTAGGATCAAACCTGCCCCGGAACCTTCCTGACACGCGGATCCATCTATGAATAGATTCCATGGTTCGGAGTATGGTTGCTTGCCTTTTGACTTGTCTGGGATGCCCTCTTCTAGAATTTCGGCGATGAAGTCTGCCAGTACTTGTCCTTTAATGGTTGTCCGGGGTCGGAAGCTGATGTCATGTTCGTTCAGTTCGATCACCCATCCAGCCATTCTCCCATTTTTCTCTGTTTTGGTCAGGACTTGCTTCAGTGGCTGATCCGTGATGACCGCCACTGGATGTGCTTGGAAGTATCGCCGTAATCTGCGGGATGCATATACTAGTGCGAGGACAAGCTTCTCAATTGGAGTATAATTCATGTCCGGACCCTTTAGGGCACGGCTGACAAAGTATACCGGATGCTGGCGCGACTCCCTTTGTGCTAACAAGACTGCACTTACAGCTTCTTGTGATGCGGCCAAGTACATGATCAGTTCTTCCTTTGGGTGTGGAGCGATGACCATTGGCAAGTTGGCAATGTGCTGCTTCATTTCCTTGAACGCTTGCTCTGCTTCAGCTGTCCAGTAAAAGTCGCTCTTCTTGATGCACTTCTTCAATGTCTTGAAGAACGGAAGAGATCTCTCCACTGACTTGGACATGAAACGGCTGAGGCTAGCTAATTTCCCATTCAAAGATTGCACTTCCTTTTTGTTTGTTGGGGATTTGAGGATAGTTACGGCCGCGGATTTGACCGGGCAAGCTCTGATGCCCTCCCTGCTCACTACATGGCCCAGAAATACTCCATGCTCCGCCCAAATGTGCATTTTTGGGGTTAAGCTTCTTGTTGATATTTCGTAGGGTCTTGAAAGTCTCCTCCGTATCCCTAAGCACTTCTTCCTCTGAATGGCTCTTAATGACTAAGTCATCGACATATACCTCCAAGTTTCTTCCAATCTGCTTGTCGAAAGCTCTGTCCACCAGCCTTTGGTACGTAGCACCGGCATTCTTCAAACCAAAAGGCATTTTGGTGTAGCAGAAGATGCCTTGGTTTGTGTGGAATGCTGTTTTTTCCTCGTCCCCGGCAGCCATTTGTATTTGGTAATACCCTTTATATGCCTCAAGGAAGCATTTAAATGAGTATCCGCAGAGGGATTTGACTTTCCAGTCGATCTCCGGCAGGGGGTAGCAATCCTTCGGACAAGCTTTGTTCAAATCTTTGAAGTCCACACACATTCTCCAGCTTCCATCACTCTTTTTGACAAAGACTGGATTAGAAAAATAGTCGTGGTAGTGGACTTCCTTCATAATCCCTGCTGCAACCAGCTTAGTGACATCATCATTGATGGCTTTGTTTCTTTTCAGGGACTGCCCCCTTTTCTTTTTCCGTACGGGATTATAGCCTTCTCTGACATTTAGTTTGTGTTACGCGATTGTCCGCGGAACACCGGCCATGTCGGAGGGTTCCCAAGCAAAGATGTCCAAATTGTTCTTGAGCAAGTCGCAAAGGCTCTTTTTTCCTTTTTCACTCAACCCGCCCCCAATGGTGATTGTTTGATCAGGGAACTTGGGGTTGATTGCGACTGCGATTCCTTCCTTCGCCTTTGTTTCCTCGGCGTTATGATGGAATTCTGGTTCTGCGACCATTCTGCACTCAACCGGGACTACCTTGTCGCTGTTCAGAGTTACGACTCCACCATGGGTGGGAAACTTCAACATTCCATGTGCTGTGGATGGCACTATTTTCAACAACCTGATCCCCGGGCGTCCAATTATCCCATTGTAAGGAGAAGGAGATCGCACCACCATGAAGTTCATCCAGGCGCTAGCTGACCTTTTCCCATCTCCCAATGTCACCTCCAAGAGGATGTGTCCCAATGGCCATGAAAGCTCTCTACTGAAGCCTAATAATGGTGACGAGGCGGGGATCAATCTCTTGCGGATGTCCGGACTTAGCTTGTTGAAGCAGTGCTCGTACAGAACTTCTGAAGCGCTTCCGTTATCCACGTACATCCTGTGGATTGTGCATCCCTCTACATCCCAATCGTCCCCGAATATGGGGGGAAAATGTATTTCCATGTTCAGGACTGCATCCGCAGCCAGCTTGGGTTTGACCGTCCGCTGCCAAGTTTGGACCATGTATATGGCGTGAGCTTTGTCTTTGGCTGCGGTGTCCTTTTTCCACCTTTGGGACCACCATTCTTCTGGGCCCCATTCTTGATTTCCTTGACCAGATGTGCGAGCTGTCCAGACCTAACCGCCTCTTCTATCTGTTTTTTCAACTGATAGCACTCGTCCGTGTTGTGCCCCTTCTCTCTGTGGAAATCACAATACTTATCTTTATTCCTAGACTCAATCGAGCTGGACATGGGCGGAGGGGCTGTAAATTTGACCGTATCCATGGCCAGGATTTCTTTCGGCGTCTTTGTGAGGGGGGGGAGGGGTGAACCTGTCCCCCCTCTTTCTTTCTGGCCTCAAACGGGTCTTGAATTCCCCCTTTCTTTCGAAAATCTGGATGCTCTTCTGTCCACTGTCATGGTTCTTCCACTGAGAGTGTTTCTTCGTTGTCTGGTTGGCCGCAACCAACTCTCCTCTGAGGAATGCTTTTACCACCTTCCACATCTCGTCCTGCGTCTGGGGAATGTTGTCATTGAGCCTTATGATTAGTTCCGGGTTTGTTATCCCATGCATGAAGCCTGATACTCTCATACACTCCGGGGCTCCTTTTACATGCATGCTTTCCGCCTTGAAGCGCTCCACAAACGCTTATGTGGATTCCCCTTTCCCGCTGTTTTATGTGGTGCAACTCAATAGGGTCTTTCGTATACGTCTTCTACTGAAGGAAGTACGAGAGAAAACTTGACCTTAATTCCTCAAAGCTGTCAATGCTCTCTGGCCGCAGCTCATTAAACCAGACGCGAGTGTGCCCAATTAGCGTGGAGTTGAACATGTGGCACCATGTGGGCATGGCCCACCTCTCCACTTTGGCCGCGGTCTGGAAAATCTTCAGATGATCCTCCGGATCCCCCGTCCCATCGTATGTTCTGATGTGAGCCGGCATTCTTGTTCTTTTTGGGAATTCAAAATTCTGTATTCTGTGAGTGAAGGGGTCTGCATCAGCTATGTCATACGGGGAGTAGCGTTCATCAGATTCCTTTCCTCTTTTGCTCTTTGGGATGGACTTCCAATGCCCACCCGTGCTTTCTTTGCTCTCTGGAGGAGACACTTCTTTGGTCCTGATGCGGCATGAGTGGTATGTTTCCTCTCTGCCATACTTTGAGTGAGAAGCACTGTCGCGGGTCAAGCTCCGGCTTCTTCGGTATCTATCGACCGAATCCCTTTCAGCCGCGTCCTGTTTTCTCTGCCTTTCGGCTTTTCTTTTACGTTGCCTGCGGGAAGACACCTTTGACTGAAGTCTGGAGAACACAGTTGGCTTTTGGTCACCGAGTCTTGTGGTCACGTGCGGACGTTCCTTTTCCAGCCTTGAGAATACTCTGGTCGCGGCCTCTTAGCTTCCAACTGGCTCTCTAGAACACCCATCATCTCGACTGCTAAGCCTCGAGAAGACACTCTGTGACTTGGAATATTCCGAAGGGTCTGACCTGGCACTAGGACTGGCCCCATACCTCCTTTTAGATGCCCGTTTTCTTTCAGACTCTGGGCGGGTATTCCGGGCGTGTTATCGAGATCTCTCATTCCCGACCTCATCATCAAAATCTAGACGGGTCTTAACCCGATCTAGTTTTTCTTAATGGACCTTTTCCGCCATTAAGGGCAAGATCTGATTGTAGCCTTTCACAGAACTCCCTTATCGCTGCATCAGTTACAACATTATGGGGGTGTTGTTCCGTGTCTTGCACTTTTTCCTTCCCACTCGTGTTTCTGATCGTGGAAGGCTAAGGAGACGGGGAAGGGTTTTCCGCCAGATTACTAATACGAGAGTTTTTTGGAAACGCAGTTGTGTTACTGGCCCCACGGATGGCGCCAACTTGTTAATACAATTCTGGACGCTCCCCTGATGAAGATTAGTGTATGCTAACTTCCCAGGAAATAGATCTTGTATTAAGTATGAATCTTCGTTTAAAGCTACTAAGAAAACAAACACCGTTAGTCTCACTGCGGAACGGGATTCCGCGGTCAACCTCCGGCATGAGAGTAAGTAATGGTTTTAGGAGAGATAAAGTTAGTTCTTGAGAGATAGTGGATATGTATTACCGTTTGAATAGTAGCAAGGCCTCTATTTATATGGTTGACCTTTCTGTCGTATTCTCAAGGTCACGGGCCATGAGAGCGACAGCTTGTAAGTGTGGGTGACGTAGGTCAACGCAGAGTTTTGTCCCGTTGTTGTGACAGCGATGCTTTTGGGCGGGAGTTGTCCCGCTTCCCTTTTGGGGCTGGGAGTTCCTGTACCTTAGTCCTGGGTGAGATTCCCGACCTTTTATATGGGGCGCGGTTGCGGCTTCCCTCGGGCGTATCTCTTACCCGCGGATTAGTCCTTCCCGCTCCGTTCACGCCGTGTGTATACAGTCAGCGCTTGAGTGACCTCCGGCAAATTACTTGTTTAACCCGCGCCCGACCCATGTGAGGAAAGAAGGAAAGTCCAAGGTAGTTATGCGTCTTGGAATATGATAAGTGCTAATTGATTTAGTCGTACACTTTTAAAAAACTTAACTCATAACCTTTTTATCCACCAACAATCTTGTATATTCTTTTTGAAATTGAGGAGAGTTATTTTACATACCAAACTTTTTTTAAATACCAAGGGACTCATCTCTTCCATCTATCTAAAAAGAAATCAATGGTTGAAATTAAAAGCATTTTATTATTTTACATATTTTTTATAATTTAAATATCTCTTAAACCGTTAATCGTTAAGCAAAAATAATTACACCATCGCGACGAGCATTTAATTATCTTTCTATAGACGGGCACTTTGATATACTTTCGAAAAAAGAAAAAAAAATCATTTTTTTCATGTTTTTTCGTCTTTTTTTTTTTCGTTTTTCTTCGAAACTGTAATTTGCATGAAATATCAAATATGATTTAATACTAATTTGAAGATCATCACATATGATATGTAATATCATATATGATACTAGTGTTAAATCATATATGATAAATCACATATGATATATGATTTAACACTAATATCACATGTGGTATTAAAATTAGTGTTAAATTATATATGATGTTTTCATGCAAATTTCAGTAACGTAAAAAAACAAAAAAAACTTTTAAAAAACGTGAAAAACACGAAAAAAAATTTTTTTGTCGAAAGTATATCAAAGTGCCTATCTATAGAAAGATAAGTAAATACTCGTCGTAATAGTATATTTTTTTTCGCTTGACGATTAACAGTTTGAAAGATATTTATATTTGAAAAAAAGGATGAAAGTGGGTTTTTTAGTTGTTGGGATTAATAATAAAAATGAAGGGTGGATATTGATCCTTGTAAATAATCTTTTGTATCTTAAATCTTTGAAATTTTGTAAGAGATTGTTTATCTTTATGAATCATTTTTACGCTTCTGATGAATATATATATATATATATATATTTGGGCAAATATAAAAAAAAAGTACTATACTTGCCACCCTTTCCTCTTCAGGGTAGCGAACAAATTTTTTTGCTTCTCCTGGTAATATACTTTCAAATTCATCCTCTTTAGGGTATTTTCATGAACAGTTGGACAATTTTGCCCCTATTACCCGGAAGAGGAAATGGAAAGTATGATACTTTTAAATAATAAATAATGTCTACCGATGCGGAAAACGTGTTTTGGCTAAGAAAGCGGAATAAGAATTAACAAAGGGTAGCGTATTTGTGATAGGGAAGCGAATGTATTTTGGCGAGAATTTGATCGTGACGATCAAACTCAATAGGTTTATGGGTTAAGATCGGAATTGGCTGCTTTGATACTGGGTTGATACACTCTTACAGGAATCAACGAGATTCAAATAAGAATTGAGCTCAAGAATTAGTTAATGTGATTTGTTATGGCTTATTGACTTGTAGAAGTTTATTACAAGAGAGAATTACAAAATCAAAACCGCTTACAAATGTGAAATGAATTGTGTTATATACCAATGAAATGATGAAATGGTACGTAACGGCTTTTCCGCCTAAATGGTAAGGGTTAAAACTGCTTATTTGAACCCCACACGTGCCATGCACGCGTATACTTATTTAAACTCATGTCCTTTGCAAATGGAAGTGGCTGGTGGAACTAAATTATCTTAATAAGTAAATAGTGTAAACTTAAAACAAAACATTTTATCATAGATTTAACACAATTATAAATCATTAAATAATTTATCTTAATACATATCCAAAATTTAACATAATAAAAAGCTAGGGAAATGATAAAAAAAGTATAAATACTTTTCATTTCTTACGGGTAATAGGGGCAAAATTGTCCAACTGTTCATGAAAATACCCTAAAGAGGATGAATTTGAAAGTATATTACCTGCAGAAGCAAAAAATTTTGTTCGCTACCCTGAAAAGGAAAGGGTGGCAAGTATAATACTTTTTTTTTATATTTGCCCTATTTTTTAATATTATTCAAAATAAATTTACCCTTAAGCTATACTTTTTTATTAAAAAATAACAAAAGACTTGAATGGGTGGCAGGAGAGCGAATATTTGTTGTAAAATAGTTTTTTATTATTTGAAAAAAATAATAACAAAAGACATGAATAGGTGGCAGTATAGAGAGCGAAGAAATACAAAACCTGATCCAATAACAGATTAAAGCGGGAGACCAACAACCATACCTAACAAGAATAACAATGGCTTCATTTTCAGTTTCATCAATATCTTCCATTATCTTTTCAAACAAACTTACTACTACATTAACTGATTCTTCTTCATGCTCAGTTGCTCATCAATCATCAAGAAGAAACTTTTTGAAAGGATTGACATTGTTGGCTCCATTTACATTGCATTCTCCTTTACCGTTACTCGCCAAAGAAGTCGCAGTTGGTTCGTATCTTCCGCAGTCGGATTCAGACCCTGGTTTTGTTTTGTTTCAAGCCTCTTCTAAAGATACCCCTGCTCTTCGCGCAGGTACTTTTCAACCATTTTCTTTTTTTTTTATTTAACATTTAAAACTCGATATATTTTGAATGAATATTTATTTCCAAAACGTTGATACTAGTCCACACGCCTCGCCCCAAGGATAATATGTGGAAGAAAATGTTAATACTAACTTAGTCGCTCGCTTTTTCTTTTTTGGTAACCATGGTTTCGGACCTTTTGGCCGACACATGTTCAAACTGGGTAAAGCACTCCCTTTTCAAGAGGTTCAAAGAGAATTGAAACCGAGACCTCTCGCATTTTAGTAATCATAGTCACAAGCCTTTAGGCCCGCTTAGGAGAGTGTTTTGCCAACATTAGGAAGGTGTCTATTTTATTCAGGAAGTCCTCCCCTCCAGGACCAACTCAGCTACGGGTATGAGAGCGGTCTCAAAGTTGGAGCATGTGGGGATTGAACTTGGGTCTCCACTAGAGAATCTCAACGGAATTTTACAATTTGATGCACAAATACTTGTGTAAATTGCTGGAAAGCTGTTTTTATAAGTAAATTGAAGTGGACCACATATCAAGTTTATGAATGTAGTTGAGGTTAAATCCATTTCTTAGTGCTTATTCAATCTATTTTTATATAGTATTGAAGCTGCTTTGTGTAGTTTTATTCGCCTAAACACTTTTTTGTTTAGCTTTGGAGTATAGGATAGAAGTTGTTGGTGAACTGTATAGGACAGATTTGTGTGATTTTAGAATTTGAGAAAAAAAAAAATAATAAATAAAATAAAATCGCTAGAGATGCCGTGTGTTTCTAATTTGATTAAGCATTTTCTGTTGTTGGTATTCAAGTCCTCGTTTTTGACAATTAAAAGTCAAAATGCTGGTTGTTTTTGCGTCTGTACAATAAGATAATTACTATCCTGGACAAGCATGATTTTGGATGAGTACAATTATGTTTTCACAAGATGCACTGATATCCACTTTGAATGATTACATTTTAAGCTGTTAGGTTTCAAGTTCTTGTATTAGTTTTGTTTATTTTGGAATCTACTGTAGATAATTCCGGCGTCTCACAGAACAACCACTTTGCCTGAGCAATTTAATTAGTAATATTTTGTTTCCCTAACCATCGACAGATTTTACTGTATGCATACAGATTATTTGATATGTGGCTATTTGGTATGCTTCACATTTGATTGAGATGTAAGAGGGTTGTGCTTGTTGTAGAGCTCGGATGAATTGCAAGATGAAATATGCTACTGAGTGTGCATATATGCTATTTAAAATTAGTAGTGTTCGCTATTACATTCAATGTATGATTTTGACCCAATCCTTGAAGTGATCAACCCAAGAGAATTTTGGATTTGGCATAAAAGAGTATAAATAGACTTTACTCAAATTTACAACAATTGAGGTTAAAAAACTAAAAAAATAAATAAATAAATAAATAAAATAAAATAAAATAAAATAAATAATATTTGCCATGTTTACGTGAGTAAACAGATGGGAGGTGATGACCTTTGGTCATCTATCATGAATTCCTGATGAGTCTATAGGCGAAACAGTCCTTCGTAGATGTTCACGTTAATAAGAATGTTGTGCACGATAATGAGGATATTCATGTCTTAGACTGGTTCTGTTATGCACCTATTATTTCTTATGTGTGAGCTATGACATTACCTTATTCGTGTGTTGATATATTTTGTACTTACTTTCCACAGTATACAATAGACTACTATATTACTACATTATACCCAAGTTAATATTTCTGTATAGTCATCTAGTATCATTCAACTGCCATCTTGCTTATAGGTCTGAACCTTAAGTCATCATGTGATCAGTGTAGTTATGCCATGCCATATAATAGTATATCAATGTATTGCCCAACCAAATGGTTGTGGGTTCAATTCCTGCTTAGGACATGTGAGATAGTTGGTTGCCGTTCACACACACACACACACACAAAAAAAAAATAATAATAAATAAATAAATAAATAAATAAACTTACAGATAATATAAGACTCTCACTATAGCTACCTCAGTTCAATTTCTAAAAACCACGTCACTACATTTATTATAGTTCATGCATTTGTTATATAGTAAAATTTTGATTTTAGTTGCTTGCAGGAAATGTGCAGCCATACCAGTTCGTTCTTCCACCAACTTGGAAACAACTGCGTATTGCTAACATATTATCTGGGAATTATTGCCAACCCAAATGTGCAGAGCCTTGGATAGAGGTGAAATTTGAAGATGAAAAGCAGGGAAAAGTTCAAGTAGTAGCTTCTCCTTTGATTCGCTTGACCAACAAACCTAATGCAACAATTGAAGATATTGGGAGCCCCGAGAAGGTCATCTCATCTCTTGGTCCTTTTGTTACTGGAAATACTTTAGACCCAGACGAACTACTTGAAACATCAATTGAGAAGATTGGAGATCAAACGGTATAATCTTACAACTCATGCCTTGATCATATTTTTTTCTATATCCAAACCCTCTTTCTTTTTCCATTTTTTTATGTTGATATCGGTGTATTCAACATCTTTTCACATGTGCTTCATATCCACTTGGAAGACTAGTTGGATCTAAATTTGAATGTAGGAATTCACATTTCTTATGACATAAATGCTTATGAAATAAACTAGAACACTGAACAAATTGATCAAAAGGATTATCGGGCCTTTTCTGTTACACTTGTGTTATCTGGATAGCTTGGTTTTAACGGTTGACGATTTGACTCTGTATGCTATGATATATTTCCTAAAGTAGGTCCATGTGGAAGCTTTTCCAAGATCTGACATGCTCTGCATAAAATCATCCCAATTGGAATGACAGAAGCTTTTTCTTATCCTGGAAATACTTGCTACTACATAAACTCAGAACTGTTATAACTCGTAGGATCCCAGTCAATATTTTGAAATAGCCATAAAAATTCTATACACGCTATGAGTATGGTATAAGACTACAAGCTATATCATATTATCTCATTGTTGGCGGAATATATGCAATGCACTCCAAGAAAGTGGACTTCAAAGTAGATCGCTGAAAACTGTGTGATATGAAGAAAATCCTTTTTGGGTAGTTAAGGTTTTTCTTGTTTGGTTGTATTAAAATGTAACTAGTCAGATAAATCAGCTTCTAAATATTGTTCAAGCAAGAAAACCTTAAAGTCAAATCTCTTTTTTTTTTTTTCTTTTTTCCTTTTTTTTTTGGAGCCTCAAAGTCAATTACAGAAACATGAATCAAGAAGTTTAGGCAGTAGTCTTTGCTCATAAATTTTGGCCACTGCTTGCTACTACTTATGATTAATTTCGATGGCAACACGATGCCTACAAAACTTGAGCTGGCAAAATTATGGCCCGATAAGTTTTGCCTTGGTCTGGTTTTTACTGATTGTCGTTTATGGCATTGACACTGATATGTGAGTGATGCAGCTACTAGGCTTAGTTTTGATAAGATCTCATAAATTACCGTACTCCGGTTTAATACCTTTTCTGCAATTTTAGCTAAACATGACACAAAGAAACAGTTAACTTGAAGTACGGTAGATACCATTGATACTTCAATGTCAGATTTCAGTAATAACCCAAATTCTTTATTAAGCCTTAGCACCCAGTAGAGAACACTCAAAGTTTAATGATAACTATGAAATACATTAATTTTAACTATAGCCATTGTTGATTTCGTGGGATTTGGAGATCATAATCCTGATTGTAGATTAGCTTTCACCCCAGCTTCTTATACAAGCCAGAAAATAGTGTCATATTCCTTTCAAAGAAGGATATTAAGTTTGTTATATGAAAGTCATACAAGAATGGCCAGATCTTAGGTTCCAAGATCATAAAAGAAGCACATGAAAATTACTTGGGAACATGATTGATGAAATATAGCTGTATAAAATCTCAAGTGGTCAGGTAATTGTAAAATCAAAGATAACCTTATTACTGGTGAGTGGTGACTAGTCTTTGAGAAACTTGTAAATTAGTCCCAGAGGTGGCAAGCTTGGCGGGTCGGATGGTTTGGGTAATTATAATTGCAAAAAATTATTATCACGATAAAAATATATACTTTTGAATAAAAACAAATTTAGGAGGAGTGCATAAAAATAGACATAGGATGATTTTCAACCCATTCTCTGATTAGCATTTGTTTTTTCAGTTGACCAATTTGAGATAAAGACAACCAAAATCAACCTCTCTATAAGTAAATGGGTTGAAACTGCTATGTCTAGTTACTCCTTTGTGAAAGGATGTCATGTGATATCCTTACAGATTTACTTAGTAAATGGCCAGACAATGCTTAATGCAGATTTCCTTCCTGACCTTCACAAACCTGTGGAACAGTAATTTACAATGTCACCTTTACATTAGAATATTTTATGTTATATATTTGGTTTAAATCTTATGCTATCTTTTTCTTCTGAAAAGTATGTGATATCCTTTTTTTGTATTATGTTCTTAAAAACTGCATATGTTTTTGTATTTTCAGTACTACAGGTACGTTCTGGATACTCCTTTTGCATTGACTGGTTCACACAACATAGCAAAGGCTACAGCAAAGGGAAACACCGTGATCTTATTTGTGGCTAGTGCCAGCGATAAACAGTGGACATCATCCCAAAAGACACTGAAAGCAATAGTAGATTCGTTTCATGTGTAATCCTTCTCTTCTTGCAAGTATGTCTTAAGATGCGTGATGGGTTTAATATATCTGTTTACATTTACTGTGCGCAGGCTCACTGAAAAATTCTACTTTTTAACCATGAGTTTTTTTGTATAAACGATAATTAGTTGCAGTTCCATGATAGAGATAAATGATGGCATCAAGTTATGTTTTTGAAATGTATTATGCAAACGGTAATGGCCTTTCTAACCTCTGCTACTTTTATTTATGGATGATTTTAGTCCTATAAACAAATTGATAATTAGTGAAAAAGTAATAAATTCTTAATATATAATAATGTAAATGGCTCACATGAAGGTAAAATAAAGAAAAATTATGGGAATGCATTGGAAATGAGTGAGTTTAACTTAGAAGGTTAGATTGTGACTCATACCCATGAGTTTGGTCATTGACTTGTTATGTTTTTCGTTGCTCTTGGATGATGCATTTGGTGTCCCCGCCCGACCCTTGTTTTTCCTACATTTGGGCTAGGAATGGTCGTACAACCGTTAGGATTTATACAAATTGTGTTGTTAAGGTGGCTAGGATTTAAACAAACAGCAGCCATGGCTTTCTCACTGATAGTTTTGGTCAATTTAAGATATAAAGCATTTCAACCAGTCATGTGAGTGATATTTCCAACTTTTTCAATATTGAGTTTTTGCAAAGGTAGTAAATGGGTGAGTTTGTAGGTTTGGGGAACGACTCAAATTGAATTAGGACAAAATGAGTGCTTACATGTATGGGTCAAAATTGGTTGGGTTGACCTGACAAAGCATTTTTCCTTCAAGTTTTTTAATATTTGGTGTAAGAAAACTGATTATAAATACTTAAATCGTTAAAGTAGTTATCATATTTCTTGATGATTATGAACCAAGTAAACATGTGTGCCTGTTTACTTTTCTGCCCTGTTGATGTGTTGCTAGCTATAATTCGTGTGTGCTTGTATTGGTCTGATTTCCTAAGAATTGCTACCAGACCTTTTCTTAAGTTTTAAGCAAACGAAACCAGTGATACCATTAAGATAGAAGGCAGTTAATGTAGGCATCAAGCACAATGTTTAAACATTGATTAAATATAATACTCGACTTAAAAATCTACAAAGATTCGCAATCTTACAGAAGAATTGATAAAACTAATGCATTTTTTATGTTGCTGATAAGATAAAAGTGACTTTATAGAGGGACACCAAGCTTCAAAAAGCTTTTTGTAGCCCATGAATGATTTAAATGACTAGAATCCATGGCTGTGATTTACCTCTAAGACATCCTGTTACTTTTTGTTGTAACAAACATGACTTCTGCTTCTCGGGAAGTAAACAGGATTGATGTCGAAACCATCAACTCTATGAAAATCACAAGCCTTATCCTCATCAATCTTAGTCATACACACACTCTGACGATGTATAGACCGTTGTTGCCTTATGAATTCAGACTCGACCTTTTTTGATAAACCCCTTCGTGCAGCAATTCTCACTAGATCTGCAAGATCTTGGTCACTGCTACTCATTCTCCTCGAGTTTGTGCTGAAGCTCTTGGGCAAGGTAGACACGTTAACTGCTCCCGGGCCGCAACCGGAATCTATTTGGTTGGCCAATTCTGACATGACTTTGACATAGAAGTTTGTAACTTTGTTGAGAATTCTAGCAAGTCCCCTAGAGCATCTTCGGTACTTGGTTTCTTTGGTAACATTCACCTTCATCTTAGAAGTATGTACCAAAATTTTTCTTTGGTACAAAGCCTATGTTGATCTTAATGCTTAAACAAGTTAGAAGGGAACTATTATAAATATAGATCTAACGTAGAACAGACGACTGAAATGTGTTTATATGCTAGCATTGACCGTCTTCTTCGTTTGCTGGTAATTATGTATCCGACATTTTGGCTCAGTTAATATGCAAGTCCATAAAGTTACAAGCTTTAGCATCTAACAAGTGAACATGACCCAAGATTTTTGAAGTAGAGTCATATTCAAAAGTTTATAGATTCCGCACCGTTTAAAGATTTTCTGCCTCTAGTACTGCCCAACAAGTGATTGTTAGGTTAATTTTCTTGTAATCAATGTTTGACTGTTTAATTTTGTGTATATACCTATAGTTAGAGAGCATCTATATGTTTTTATCATCTATCCACTATAAATCCTTAGTTGACTACTGTTTGGCCCTATTCATAACTTCTTTGTACCTTATTGCTGGTTATGCCTAATGCCAAATTGGCTCCAAATTAAGTATATAAATGCCGGTATCCATAAGACCCAGACTGGACCAGTCTAGCACAGAATTCTTAAAAAAACTGCTTTTTTATAATGGCAGTCGTTTGGTTTAACAGATAGATCCATCTCGGCCGAGACTGAAATGTCGAGTTTAAGTTAAAGACTACATGTTTTTTGCATCTCTAAATGGTCGTCTACTAGACCAAAGAAGGGAAACTGAAGTTTAGCTTATTCTTTTGTCGTAACCATTTTCGGATTTTGGTCCTAATCAACTTGCAGGCCATTATCATGTCTTTTGCACCTTGGTCGAATAAAGCTGGAATTTTGTATCAACTTTCACGAACAGATATTAACTGATATTATAAACTTAGTGGCTGTGATTTTAAATTATAATTTTAATACAGTTTTGATACTAAAAGTCCTTAAAACATAACTATAGAAGAAGGCTTTTTTGAATGACACAAATTGTACTATACGTCTATAATATATTACTATATGAATGCTACCGATCAAAAATGTTAATTTATCATATATGAATCATAAATGTTTGTGCAGTTCATGTTGGTTTGTGGAAGTTGAAAACACGACAAAACGGCTAAGAGTGTGTAAGCCGATGGGGGCACACACGATAAACACGATTATACGTGTAGAACGTAAATATACTTGAATATAATATGTACCCGATATGCATGATTTGACCCGATTACATTTAATGACCCATGGACTATCTTTTGTATGGACTTGGGTCGAATGTGAACAAGCCTTGGGCCTTGTGTGTTCACTGATCGGGCAAAACAGAAAGTGGGACAAAGAGTGTGGGTTTTTGCTTGTCGTCCAAGATATGGCCCAAGCTAAGGGGCGTTTGTTTTGTTATAAAACCAAACGTGCTCTACTCATTATTCTGCTCCAGAATGTGCGATATATCTATCCCTAAACCTATCCCAACTGATCTAGTATTACTGCTGCTGTACCAGTCGACTTCTCACAAGTTGATTGGATTTGGTTTTAGGTTTCTTGTTTCTAAACTTGTATCGAATTCAAGTGTTTTAGGAGTTAATTGTTTGGTGCCTATTTTGGTCCTCCTGGTCGACGACTGTAGCAGCAAACAAAGAGGGTTTTCTGTTTTTGTTTTCTCGGACAGCAAGAAGCAGTAGTTATCGGATACTACTTATCCAATATAGGGTAAAGAAGATTTTTATCTTCTTTATTGTTTACTGTTCTCGGGAAATAATAGTTTGGCAAGAATGATACAAGTTATTTGAAGGTTTTCTTGTCAATATTATATTCAAGTTGACAAAGGTTGTTGAGTTTTATTACTACGTTCTCGACTAGCCATTAATCGAACGTATACGTTATCGGGTTTGTTTGTGATACTCATGGAGGTATCTAATTTAGATACTTGGGGTTTCGTTTGGTTCTCTTGTTCATTATTAAAGATCAATTGCCAAGCAATGTTAGGTTTTCTATTTTCCCTTTATTTAATTAATTCTTTATTAATTAATTGTTTATTAATTACGTGTTTAACCTAATTGCAATTACTAGATCCATATCCGCTGCGTACTCGTAGAGGTTAATAGTTAATTTAGTTCTAAAATCACAACAGTGGTATCAGAGCCAACTCGTTTTTGCGATTATGGGTTACACGTTTCTTATTAATAAATATGTTTAAAAGGCTGAATGAAACCTAATTTAGTTATTCGTTTTATTTTATTTTGACAACTATATGCAATACTTGTCAATTTTTAATAAATAATAACTAGTCACACACAAATTAAAATTATATTGATAATTAAAATTAATTTATTAGTTAGAATTAAATCTGTTAATTAGAATTACTTGTTAATTAGAATTACTTGTTAATTAGAATTAAAAGTTAATTTGAATTTATTAATTGTTAATTAGAATTATATTGATAATTTGAATTTCATATTGGTTATTAAATACATAAAATTGCGTAATTACTTGATAATTGAGATTGTCATGCTATTTTATGTGTTTTCTGGCCACAAGATCCACTCAATTGCTTTTTAAAGTGATGTATGGGGCGATCTAGGTATTATATCCTAGTGACGGTCTTATGGTTCTCCGTTTGGGGAAGACTCACAAGAGAACTCGGAACAATATGTGTTTTATATTGATGTTTATGCTTATATGTTTGTGATTCATGTATGTGCATTATTACTTGCTTTGACACCTAATTGTATGCAATATGGAATAATACATATCGAAACTATAACATCAATATTGGTCTTTATTTACACGCCTAAATATCATGCTCATTGTGACATGCTATTTGATTCGTGAAAAATCGTTTTTGTTAAATAAAGTGACATAATATAATGAAACACGTTTTCAAGAATTTAAAAACTAGACGCTATGGACACTTGGGATGTACGGCTCACCCACTAGAACAAACTCAAAAGGGGTTCAAAGAGGTGCGCACAGTCGCACCGAAAGGATGTCTAGGTTATTGCTTCAGCGCTTACCACGGTCCTCCTCCCTATGCATTCGATTGGAGCTACCGTGAACCATGATGATCACTACAGTGTCATTACCAAAAGTTTTTATAATTAGTGTTACAAAGTTGTTTTGCATGCTTCTTTGTACACGACTTTTTCCACATTTATATGTGCATACCTATTTGTTAATTTTAAGTCTATGTCATCCAACTATGAACAAGTGTATTTGGATTGACTTCTCTGGTCAGACCTAAGGGCCTTTCCAACCCATGCTAATTGTTTCTCTTTGGTCAGACCTCTGGTTATTTTTACATGTTCATACTTGGTCGACTTATTTCGAGTTGGCTTGGTCAGACCTTGAACCCGAGGCATAAGATAAGAACTAAACATGCTCATGACATTATTACTTGTCTACTAATGTCTTGATCAGTCTCATAAATCTAAGAGTTGCATTATGCAATTAACGCTCGCCACTTACCTCTTGTCCTATTTTTTTACGCCCTGGTAAGACCTTTGGTAATTAAGTGGGAGTGCAAGATGGATCTTAGTCTTAATTAGTAATTAATTGAGTCGTTAATTCTTTTAAGAATGTAATTATCGAAAATACTAGAATTGAACTTTTTATTTTCTGATTAATTGTGTTATTGCAACATAATTCGTAAACAAAGTTGTTTTTCTTTGAAAGACAAACTTAATCTCTTTTCCTAGTAAGACGAGTGAGACTTATACCTATCTTTTCTCCTTAGTTGACAAACTAATATATGATTACAAATTGATGAACTCATTTATGATCTTTCATTACCCTTTTGTGGTCTAGAGTTAATTGAAAAATATAATATTTCTTGTAATTGGAAACATTGTGTTTAGAGCTACCAAAATAAATAACTATTAGTGGATAATTAGGCCCAAGCCCGATTTTTGGGTTTTGGGAATTAGGGTTTTACCATTATAAATAATGGTTATCAATAAAGTTATACCTACGGGTTTCATTGTCTTACATGGTATCAGGCCTAATCGGTCCGATCTTAAAACCCTAAACAAAACCGCTTTCGCCGCCTCCGACCGCCGGCTACACGCCGGAGGTTCGGAGGGCTCTCTTTAAATCTTAACCCCAATCTCATTGATTCCTGCCTCACCTGATTTCGATCAACTACGACTCGGTTCAAGATTATCATACGCTTCAAAATTAGCGATTCAATCGCTAGAAACCGTGACGTCAGCGTTACCAGAAGGTGAAGACTGTCTGATTTGTTTGATGGAGTATGGCGATGGCGAAGTGATGGAGATGAAGTGTAAGCATATGTGTCATAAGGACCGTATTCACAAGTGGTTAAGTGTTAATGCTACGTGTCCGGTCTGTCGATATCAGATGCCAGTTGGGCGGCTTGTCGATCATGATGATTATTCTATTTTTGAATTGATATTTAGTAGATTTCTGATTTCGATCTCCCATGAAAAGAACGAATAGAGAATACATAAGATTAGTTTTTTATAAATTGTTTTCTTTCTTTTTTTTTTTGCTTATAATTCAGATGCCAAGCAATGTTTTCTTGAAACTTATTGGTAATAATATACCATAAGGCCATAAAAAAATAAAAATAATAATAATAATAATAATAATAATAATAATAATAATAATAATAATAATAATAATAATAATAATAATAATAATAATAATAATAATGTTTTTCTAATAAAAAACACGCCCCGTTTGTTCGGAAGATTTTTTGGGGTTTGAAGTTTTAGAACCAACTTTCGTTTTTATGTCGAATCTAGGGTTCTTATTCCCAAGACGACTTTTTTCTGTTTGTCGACCTTAGAGTTGTCGACCAAGAGTTTGGTTTGTTTGTCGACCACAAGTTGTCGACCATTTTTTCTGTTTATGTTTGTCGACCACGTGTTGTCGATTAGTTATTGTTTTATTTTGCTTTTTTAGTTTACTTCTCCAGTTCGAGCTTTCGCGATTTCACCGCTCGAACTGCGAGGGAGTATTAGTGGATAATTAGGCCCAAGCCCGGTTTTTGGGTTTTGGGAATTAGGGTTTTACCATTATAAATAATGGTTATCAATAAAGTTATACCTACGGGTTTCATTGTCTTACAATAACATCCTGCACTTGTCACGATGTATGAGTTTAAACCGCAAAGAGTAAAGGAATTACTAGCATATTTGCTAGGTAATCTTCTTGGACTCTTATTATTCCTAAAGTGCTAAATATCCTTGGGGCTTTGTGTGAAGATCGTTGAAAGCTCTTAGACGATGTCTAATATTATATCTAGGAACACATAATAATAAAGGCGGAATATTCAAACATAGAATCAACATTATTATGAACAAGGTTTTTCATTATCATAAACTAACTAAATCACTAAATAAAGATCAAAGACTTGATCTAACACTAACTAACTAAACCCTAGGCGTTTTCCCAATCCCTAGGTTCTCACACACACACCCCTTTAGACGTCTACATCTTGTACGTACTCTAAAACTAATGACCCTATGTCTCTTTATATACTAGAGACATCTAGGGTTTACAAGAGGAATCATAATACAATTAGGAAACTAAATATTCTTTTAAGCATATCTTCTAGAATCTTTCAAATCCTCCATCTTTTTGTAGTTTCCTTTCTTGTTACTTTTAGTCATTCATATTTCATTCTTCTTGTTTTGTATCATCAAATCTATAATAGACCCAACAATCTTCCCCTATTTGATGATGACAAAACAAACACGATTCTTGTACGAACTTCCCTAGACGAAGTAGCAGAAGTTGAGATAATTAAATCTCACCATGAATGAAACACGATTCTTGTTGGATCGATATACTTTAATCAAACTAACTTAACTAGCTTGTTAAGGTTTAATAACCTCGGATAAATCCTAAGTTATTAACAAAGAAACACTGAGCAATCTTTATCAAGTACGCGGAATTTACTTAACAAAGCTAAAAAGAATAACTTTTATTATAAACTCTAAATCTGCTTATTATGCAGATACTCTAATACAACTCTAAGATAATCGAACTTTTCTCTAAAACTCTAAACAACTTGTGAATTCGTAAACTCCAAAACTCATAGACTCATACATCTAATGCCAATCTATGAGTCCTTTTATAGGCTCAAGGATATCCTAGTCGGTTTACAATTGATAACCTTGTACGACAAGTAATCTAAACATAGAATACTGATGAGTGTCTAAATATTCATCATTTTTGTACCATTTAAACTGCAAAAACATCTGAAAACACTCAGAAATGCATCAAAATGATAAAAATATCACAAATAAGTGTTTTATGTGTTTTAGAAGCAAAAATATCAAAATCGGTGAAAAACGCATTATCAAGTTTGCATAATTGAGTTTTAGTCCCCAGTTTCAAAAGTTGTCAAAAACAATCCCTGGTAAATCTAAACAAAGAAAAATATCATTTTAAGTCCTTAGGGATTCTTGAGTTGTCAAAATTGGTCCTTGAGATTTAAAATTGCAAATTTACAACTTAGGTCCCTAAACTTTCAAAAATGTCAAGTTTGGTCCTTGGAAATTTGAAAATGTCAAAACTGGTCCTTGTACTATTGGAACTTGTCAGTTTTGGTCCTTGTGACAATTTTGGAATATTGGCAGAAATGGTCCTTCAAGAATTGGAAAATTGCATTTTGGTCCTTATCATAACTAAAACCAAGCCCTGTCAAAATACAATTGGACCCCTGCCATTATACACATTGTGACCCCTGTCATTACCAATTTTGGACCCCAAGTCAAACACCAGTCAAACCCTTCCCTTTCCCTCCCACCTGTCCTGTTTATCCTCTTCCCCACCTCTACCCACCTTTCCCACCACAATAAATGCCACCCGCCCCCTAGTTGCAAAAATCAGAGCCTACAGGTCAAACCAGTTTTTCCCGCCAAAAAACGTGGATGGCCTAGATTACTCAAAACTCATCCATTGGCCAAGATTATTAGTGGGATTTGCTCAGAAGGACACGTGGAAGCTTTTTGGTGCATAAAAGAGGAAGAGAGGCAAGAGAAGAAAAGAGTAGTTAGTTTTTTAAAATTCATGTATGTCGTATTTCATGTTTATGTTTTTAATTAAGCTCTAAGCTGAAATCTTTTGTTTTATTATATCAAACTAAGTTATTTAAGTATATTACAACTGTTTTCAAGTGCCAATTCAAATTGTATTAACATTTCATGCTCTATGGTTCACTGTTGCAAAAATTCAATTTCCATCTCTTATGTTCAAGCTTCAATAAGCTTCATTTAAGCTCAAACAAGCTTATCTAAGCTCAATATAGCTTTTGGTAAGCTTTAGAAACAGTTTCAATCAAAGGTGCTAAAAAGTCAACGAAAGTCAACTAAGGAAGCAAAATGGGTATAAGTTTGGAATTGGTTGTTGCAGAGCTTGGAATGGGTTGAAATAGATTAGAATAGTGTAGTGTTGGGTTCTGTATAAGCTCCATCATAAGCTGGGCCCTTGTAAGTTTGTTTCTCATTTTCAATTTTTGTTCAGTTTGCAGTTTGTGTTTGTGTTGGTACCTGTGGTCATTAATAGCTTAAAACTGTTTAAATAGTGGTAATTAGTGTAACTAAAGTTATATTAAGCATTGGATTGTACTAGTTTAGTAGTCTGCTCAGTTTAAATTTACAAAACAGTTAATATAAGTGTGTTTGGATCAGTGTGTACAATTGGGATTGAGTCTTTGTTTGAACTTGACAGTTGCATACTCAGTCTCAATATAAGTAATCAGACTTATTGGAGTCAGTTATTGGAGCATTAGAACAACCAAAGTCAAATCTTCTAAAATCTGTCTTATAAGCTTAACTTTTGTAATTTAGTGAAACCAAAACTTGTTACGTGTTTAGATTACATAGAAATAGCTTAATATAGAATTAGTATAACATTTAACATCATCTTCAGTCCAAAAATTGGGATCAAAGTTCAATAAAGTCAAATCTCTCATTTCTGTCAAAAGTCAAATTTGCAAAAACCAGTTTTGAACCAACCTAAGTTGATTTTTAATAAGTTCATTTCTGGGTCAAATCAAGTGAGACTTTTGGTTTTTAAAACTTCAACTGGTCAAGTTACTTGTTATGATTTTTATTGATTTTTAGAAATTTTTCTTAAGCACCAAATAAGCTTGTCAAATGACAGGCTCGTTGTACCAATAAAAAATAAACCTAATTACCTTATACTAGATAGGGCAAGCGGGTATCGTATCC
The DNA here is from genome assembly GCA_910596185.1 of Chrysanthemum makinoi. Classification (NCBI taxonomy): domain Eukaryota; kingdom Viridiplantae; phylum Streptophyta; class Magnoliopsida; order Asterales; family Asteraceae; genus Chrysanthemum; species Chrysanthemum makinoi. The sequence continues at coordinate 147,382,085 of OU343221.1, read as the reverse complement.
ACGAGGAGTATGTGGTTCTAACTTAAGTTTTGAAGTGATCACTGATCAATAAAAGTTTTGGTTTTGAAATCTTAATAACTAAATTACTAATTAAACTAAAGTCTATGAAATAAATAACTAATTTAAGAATTAATAATAAAACTAATGATTAACTAAAAAGCAAATAAACAAATAAAAATTAAATAAACAAATAAAAGCGAAGTTGTGAACAATTGAGTGAAAAGTAATCCCTCCCGGCTCCGGATATATTGATATTACTAAGTTACGGATTATTACTAACGTTGGCTTTGTATTAATTGAAAAGGATAATTTTAGGCGCAAGCTATGTTTACCACACGAATTGTCTTAATACCTAAACTAGTTGGACTCGGCACAATTCGTTGACTAGCAATAACATGTCTTCTAATAATCCTATTAATTAATTTTATAATTATTTAACGAACAATTATGGGAACAAATTATGTTAAACATACGACCGTCTTAACCCTTATGCTACTTAGGCTTGGCACAATAGTTGACTCGCTATAAAATGTCTCATAATAATTCAATAAAATAATTATACTAACACATTAAATTCAAACAAATGATATGCAATAAAATCATATGAATTAATGTTTGACAATAAATTATAATCCGTAAACATGATCAAACCAAATATATCTTTTACCGGGAGAGATTACAAAAGGCTTAGCCGCGCATTACGTTAGTAGACATCGTCGTATCTATTCCGTCTTGCATATTGCTATGTACCGTATTATATCCAAAGCCAAAATAATCAAATGTTTTGTTCCTCCTTATGCACGCTCGTCGTGAAGCAAAAATAATATATAATGAATATATAAAATTTGCTCACTGATCATTAAATGAAAGCACCACAAGGACGATTTGTTCAATGACCTCAAGAGCGATTTTTTTCACAAAAAGGTTTGTTCTCTTAATGTTGCGGTGTAGGTTTTAGAGATGGATCAATTCTCTGTCGTCTCTTCCTCGAATATATATGGGATAAAACCCTTTTGTGGTTTTCCGCTCTTCACCAAGCCACCAATGAAGCCCAACCTTCACTTATTTCTTTAACCAAATTAGGAGTGGGCCAATATGGATTTCTCGGATTGCAAAGCCCAACCGAAATGTCTCTCTAGTCTTTCATTAAGCTTGTAATATCGCAACTTTAGCTCCTTTTAACGCATAGCCTACATAATCACAAAACACCCTCAAAGTACATGTATAACGATGAATAATAATGCAATAATGCGTAATTAACATGCAATGAGGGGTATGTAAAATACACCGATCAAACCCCCTCAACTTAATTCTTACTCTCCCGAGGAAGAAATCTACTATATCTTGGCATGTTAATTACATAATTTTTAATCATACCATTGACATTCCTTCAAAAAGATTAAATTCAACCAAGTACACTAATAACCATCCTATGTAGCAAATAATCCAAAATGATTACCAATATTTTTGTCCTTCTTAAACACTTAGCATAACCGCTCCCATTTGTTCCATTTACTTTATGTTTCATATAATTAACCATGTGCCCAACATGCTTAGTACACTCCTATAATCAATCTAAACATAGATCCAAAACGAGAAGTGAGAATACCTTATACCTTTATAATACCGAGTTTTATACCATAGGAGCAAACTTTTTAAGAGCACATTAGCTCTCATACATCACTTTAAGCGCAATCTTTTTTTTTTTTTTTTTTTTTACACTTGAATTTCACTTCGCATTTCAAGCATTTTTGCTCATAACATACATAAGCTCCTTTTTAGCCATCAGGGACCGTTTCTTATACATGTCATCCCGAATGCTTTATACACTCCTTTTAAGGTTGATATAAAGACCAATCATTTGAGAGTATGAATATCTATCCTATAGGTGCATACTAAGACACATCGGCACACGGGAACCGAGAACCGGTTATTAGTTCGTTTTAATTAAATGGGAACAGTTATGCTTAGCGTGCCTACGGTATATCATATGATGGAGTTATCTACCACATAGTCTAATTAGTTAATGCACTAAATTAAACCAACCTTCCTAATTTCATTATCAACAATACAAGGATTGGGTTATTTCACATAAAATTGTCTCAGCTAAGTGAAATGCTATCCATCATAAAATTGACGTCGACCCATGCTAACAACTAAAATATCACCTTGCGGTGGCGAATCGATAGGCAAGCCCGGCATATGACTACCACCAATAATTATGACAGTTCTCCAACTTTTTTCTATGGCCACCGTCGCGTGGTGACAAACCGGATAAGATCAATTTAAGTGTCCTAACCCAACTATTACATTATTATATTTCATATTATATTATTTTAACTTTCTTCCCGTTTTAAGCAAAAGTAAGTGAGGGAATTCAATCGGGTATGGTTTGATCATCTACTAAATATACATATGCCTAACTACATGCAAACTATCAAATCAATTTATAACCAAATTATACAATGAAATCGGGTGCACCTTATAATCATGGTTGGGTCTTACGGTTTGCTCCAATAAGTCATCCACAAGCTAATCTTCAGAATCTGCAAACACTCAACAAATATATGTAGAAGAAACTTCCACATCCAATTAGCACAAAAATTTTTTTTTTTTTCAAAAATCACATTTTGACCCATTTTTTTTACCACAATTTCACACAAAAACATGTAACACATGTGACACCCCCCTCAACTTAAAGCATTGCATTGTCCCCAATGTAAAAATTTTAAGTTGAAATTTTGGTTAAAAATCACTTTGACAAACACACACACACAAAAACCTAACTCACTTTCGTAGGAATCACGGTTGCATTTAGCGCATGCAACAAGACTTTTAAACCACCCGGTGAGTGGACGAGTTTAGTCTCGTGAGGGTTTGTAGTTAACACACCCACAAAGTTTTTAACACACATACTACAACCCACGGGTTGCCTCCCGCGAAGCGCTAAGTTTAACGTCGTCAGCCCGACATAACTCATTGGAGCTATTGAGACGGTTGGAGTGGTTCCAAGTAAACCACATCAACCGTGGCCATATGTCACACCCCCAATTTACCTGTTTTGCAGCGGAATGGAATTCCTGGGGGCATTGACTGTCATAGCACCACATCACAGTTATATTGAACGACCTAAAGTGTCGTTATAAAAACACATCGTTGGATATTTCATAAAAACATAATCAGAGTACAACATCGGTCCCAAAAGGTTTGACAAGTTTGCGGAAATACAAATATGTTACAAATCCAAACGATGTTTTGAAATAAAGAGCCATAATGTACATAATGTAAGTCGACGCCGCGACTCAAAATATAGGTCCCTAAACCATGCCATGATGAACGTGCCTCGGTTACCGAAAATACATTGCTAAAAACGTCAACAATAATGTTGGTGAGAAATCATAGGTTTATGTAAATGTTTTATACGACTACACAAGTATCTAGCATGCATGACAATCCAGTCACGTAAAAATAATGTTACAATTGCCTTAAGCCCATGACCCCGAAACTAGGACGATCAATTATGTATGCCCCTCCACGGAATGTTTGCCAGACAACTCCGTAATGAAATCAAATGAAATGCATCCGTTTTCCTGGTTGGGATTCACCAACCCGGATGGAGGCGTCACCCTCGATAGATCTATCCACTCATCCTCGCTTCAATGATTAACGGTTCATGGTTCAAGAAATGGGGACTTTCAAATTGGCATATGTGGTAACTTAAGCAATGTAATGAATTTAACATACTTGGTATCGTATAAAGAAAAATGTAGTGCAATGTATTCTCCCCCGTGGGTTTGAAATAATCGAAAGCATGTAAAAGCGGGGCTATGAAAACTCACTTGGATAAACTGGAATAACGGCAAAAGTGAGTACAGTGAGGTTTAATGTAATCGTCAACGGGACCTATTATCAATGATATGATATGTCATGAATTGCAATGTAATGTTATGCATGCACTACGTATGTAATTTATACCATTTACGAGTTTTTTTGAAAAAGATACTCGTCGTCGAAAAATACATTTTTGACGTCTCGACCAATCAAAATGACTTTACATGTTTTTACGTAAAAATGTCATCCTACAATGGTTTTAAAATGATTTTTGGTGAAATTACCACTTTTCGTCGCAAAACAATGTCGTTGGAAAAATCATGAAATTACCAAAAATGACTCCGGAAAAACAATCGTAAAACAGTACACGTTGATCGTTAGAGAACGAAATCGACGGTTTTGGAAAGTTTGTATCCATATCTAAAAGTTTCAGTTCAGGAGTTTTCGTCCAAAAGGTCTCGATCATAAAGATATTAAGGGTTAAAGATGGTGGTTTTTGGCCAATTGAGTGCAGAAAATTAGTTACGGCAAGTTTAAGAAAAAGTGCATATCTTTGTCGTTTCAAATCCGTTTTCTACGTTTAATATGTCCTTAGCTTCGTATTGAAGTAAACTAATATATTTTTGACAAGTCGAAATAATTTGTGAAGCTTAAGGCTCATTTTTGACTCGGACAAAATAAATACATGTTGCTGAAATTTTCTGAAAATAATATTTTCGTCGTCAAACTTGTAAAATCCATAACTTCTTCGTTATAAGTCCGTTTTATCCGTTCAAGCGGCCACGGATTCGTTTTAAAGTATATTTTCTAAAAATCAAAGCCAAAAAGTCGTGCCTACTGTCGGATTTTCCAGAAATTCGTTTTAAGGACAGAACGTAAAATATAGTTACGAAAATAGTTTTTCTCGGACAAAACCTATTCTAATCCCTTCAAATCAACTCCAAAGCTAATCTAATCCTACCATACACCTTCTTAGGGTGTCATGGGTTCCTAATCACCATCAAGACCAAAGAATAACTTGGGAATAATTATAGGATGACTATATTGTATATATAACTTAAAAATCATGAAATAAATGGTATAAACTACATAACATGCATATAAGCTCCAAAAATGATAAGAAGCATATGAAAATGACAAGGAAACTTAAAAATGATGAGAGTATGCTTACTAGTGCAAGTGAAGAGGTGTAAGTAACAAAGGTTTTACTTAGATATCCTTGGTTTTTATTTCAAAACCATGAAAAGGATATGTTCTAGGTTGTAATAACACACTTGAAGTTGCAAAATCTTGATCCCTTTGGTGTCTTTGAAGTGGCCGGTTCTTGGACTCAAGAAGGAAGGAGAGAAAAATTTTATTTCACACTTTGATAATATGTAAATGTGGGTGAAATATCTTGAGGTAGAAGACTTTAGTAGATGAAGTGCATTATTAACAAAACATGAACCATACATCATTTAAGACACTCCCTCCCCCTTGGCCGGTTTTTGGGGGAGGGTTGTCTCCCCAATTATTATTTTTTTTTTTTTTTTTAAATGTTGTTACTTGTATATTTTGTGTAAATAAATTGTAAGTCTTGTAAAGGAAAATGTATGTAAAGTAAAGTAGAATGTAGAAAATGTACAAGTAAGTTTTTAGTAAATCAAAATAGATTGTATTGAGGTGATAAAAATTGTAAAAATACTTTCCTTGTGAAATTTGAGTGATATATAAATTATCGAGTAGTTTTTAAGAAAAACGACGTAATAATTAAATTTTAACGATTAATATATCTAATAAATTTGAAACACTAGGAAAACTAAAAATATAGTTTTTACAAACTAAATGAGAGTTTAAAAATACATCGGGATCATTTTTGAAAGTAACGGGTTAAAGGTACAAAATAAAAACTCACGCGATAAAAATTATTAAACATAAAAATCACGCGTAAAATAGGAAATGAAATGTCGTGAATGAATGAATGATATGCACATGATGTCCATGAAGCGTAGACTAATCATAGTCCATATGAAATGTACGTGATGTCATGATCATGAATTCGCCGCTAAACCTCCAAGGTTATGCGAATTTGAAACAAGTAAACCAAGTTTACTAAAATGTTGAAATAATGAAACATGAAGTCGTGTCGAGAAATGACCGAAAGTACGGATTGTCACATTAAGCCCATCCAAAAGGGAATTCAGTCCCTGAATTCAATCGTTGTTAGGTCTAACGGTGTCGGTGAAAAGATGAGGATACTTGCGTCGCATCTGGTCTTCCCGTTCCCAAGTAAACTCAGGACCTCGTCGAGAATTCCAACGAACTTTAACGATAGGAATTCGACTCTGTTTCAACTGCTTGACCTCGCGGTCCATGATTTCTACAGGTTCTTCCACAAAGTTGAGTTTGTCATCAAGCTGAATTTCATCCAATGGAATAACGAGCGATTCGTCCGAAAGACACTTCTTCAAGTTTGAAACGTGAAACGTGTTGTGCACATGACTAAGTTCTGGTGGAAGATCAAGTCGATAAGCTACAGGACCAACTCTGCTCAAAATCTTGAATGGTCCAATGTATCTCGGGTTTAACTTCCCCCGCTTTCCAAAACGTACCACGCCCTTCCAAGGCGATACTTTCAACATAACTTTGTCTCCTACTTGAAATTCCAAATCCTTGCGTCTAACATCCGCATAACTTTTCGTCGACTCCTGCGGTTCTGAGTCTATCACGAATTTGAACAATCTTTTCCGTGGTTTCCGTACCATTTACGGACCAGTAGTTGTGCGTCTCCTACTTCGGCCCAACAAAGCAGTGAACGGCACTTACGACCATACAGTGCCTCGAATGGTGCCATCTTTATATTGGTGTGATAACTATTGTTGTACGAGAATTCTATCAATGGCAAATGGTTAGCCCAACCATTTCCAAAATCAATGACACATGCTCTAAGCATGTCTTCTAACGTTTGAATGGTCCTTTCACTTTGACCGTCGGTTTGTGGGTGATATCTTTGTGCTCATCTCTAATCTGGTTTCGAATGAATCTTGCAATGAATTCCAGAAGTTTGAAGTGAATCGACTATCTCTGTCGGAAATTATAGAAATTGGTGCTCCGTGCCTCGAGACTATTTCCTTGACATAAAGTCTAGTGAGTTGCTCCATGGAATAAGTTTCTCTAATCGGTATGAAATGGGCTGACTTGGTAAGGCGATCAACAATTACCCAAATAGCATCGTAACCTCCCGATGTCTTAGGAAGTTTCGTAACAAAGTCCATTGTAATGCGTTCCCATTTCCATTGAGGAATTTCGGGTTGTTGGAGTAATCACGAAGGCTTCGATATTCGACTTTTACCTTAGAGCAGTGTAAGACATTTGCTAACGTACGTGGCAATCTCCGCTTTCATGTTCGGCCACCAATAAAGCTTCTTAAGATCTTGATACATCTTATCCGATCCTGGATGAATAGAATACTTTGACTTATGCGACTCATGCATAATCAATTCTCGTATTCCGCCATACAATGGAATCCACATTCTATCTTTGAAACATAATACTCCATCTGCTCTCTTTACAAAACCATTTGCGCTTTCGGGCATACCATAAAGCTTTTCACTTGGTCGATTTTCCTCCTTAAGTGCTTCGACTTGTGCTTCATGGATTTTCGACGGTAGAGGAGAAATAATCGTCATTCCCAATGATCGAACTCTTAAAGGTTTAGGCCTCTCTTTCCGACTAAGAGCATCAGCCACAACATTGGCTTTTCCCGGGTGATACTTGATTTCACAATCATAGTCGCTGAGTAACTCCAACCAACGGCGTTGCCTCATATTAAGCTCCTTCTGATCAAGAATATATTGCAAACTCTTGTGGTCGGTAAACACTGTGCACTTTGTACCGTAAAGGTAGTGTCTCCAAATCTTGAGCGCAAAAACTACGGCTCCTAACTCGAGATCATGAGTTGTGTAATTCTTCTCATGAGCCTTAAGTTGTCGAGAAGCATCATAATCACCTTCTCGTTTTGCATTAAAACAGCCCCAAGTCCTTTATGCGAAGCGTCGCAATATACAACAAAGTTCTCAATGCCTTCGGGTAGTGCCAAAATCGGCGCACTGCAAAGCTCTTGCTTCAACAAGCGAAAAGCAACTTCTTGTTTCTTTCCCCACTCGTACTTCTTGTTTTTCTGTGTCAACTTGGTCAAAGGTCTCGCTATCTTCGAAAAACCTTCGATGAACCTTCGGTAATACCCGGCTAGTCCTAGAAATTGTCGAATTTCTGTAGGATTCGTTGGAGTAGCCCAATCTTTCACGGCTTCAATCTTTGCTGGATCGACTTGTAGTCCATGACTATCAATGACATGACCAAGAAATTGCACTTTGTGGTTCCAAAAATCACACTTCGAAAACTTGGCATACAACTTCTCATTCTTGAGTAGCCTTAAAATCGTCCTTAAATGCTCTTCGTGCTCTTCTTTGCTCTTGGAGTAGATTAAGATGTCGTCGATGAACACTATAACAAACTTGTCCAAATACGGCTTACAAACTCTATTCATGAGATCCATGAATACCGCCGGTGCATTAGTCAATCCAAACGGCATCACTTGAAACTCGTAATGACCGTCACGTGTTCTAAACGCTGTTTTCGGAATATCCTCTTCCGAACTCGGCTGATGATAACCCGATCGAAGATCAATCTTGGAATAAATACTAGAACCTTGCAACTGATCGAACAAGTCATCAATTCTGGGGAGTGGGTAACGATTCTTCACCGTTAACTTGTTCAACTCTCTATAATCTATGCACATTCGGAAGGATCCATCCTTCTTCTTCACAAACAAGACCGGTGCTCCCCAAGGCGAGGAACTCGGCCTAATGAATCCTTTGTCTAGAAGCTCTTGTAATTGATTAGACAATTCTTGCATTTCGGATGGTGCTAGACGGTACGGTGCTCGCGCAATCGGTGCAGCTCCGGGCACTAAGTCAATTTGAAATTCTACTTGACGTGCCGGTGGAAGTCCCGGTAAATCCTCGGAAATACTTCAGAAAATTCACGAACAATAGGAACATCTTCAAGTCGCTTCTCCTCCGACTTTTTCTCGGTTACATGAGCTAAGAAAGCAAGACAACCTTTCTTAATGTACTTCTCCGTTTTGATACTCGATATGATACTAATTCTAGTTCCACTTCGTTCCCCACGAATAATCAAAGTTTCGCCGTTGTAAGGAAGATGAACAACTTTCTCATCACAAATGATCTTTGCGCGATGCTTAGATAACCAGTCCATGCCAATGACGACGTCAAAACTACCAAGCTCTACGGGCATGAGGTCTATGTTGAAAGGATGATTAAGAAAATTGAATGTGCAACCGCGGACAATGGTGTTGGTGTTAACTACGCTACCATTAGCTAATTCAACGTTGTATGATGTATCTAAGGTAGTTGGCTTAATGTTGAGCAAAGGTGCAAATGCAGTGGACACAAAACTTTTATCGGCACCCGAATCAAATAAAACTGAAGCGTAACGATTATTGAGAAGAAACGTACCCGTTATGACATTCGGGTCCTCCATATCTTCTCCGCCTCGATGGACGTAAACCCTTCCTCGTGCCAAACCTTCTTGATTCGGATTTGCTTGATTCTTTCCTTTCTTACAATCCCTCTTGTAGTGTCCGGTTTTCCCGCAACCAAAACGTAACTTGTGGCGACTTGCAATCCATAGTACGGTGACCAACTTTCTTGCACTTCTCACACGGATCGGGACATCGACCCGGATTGTGGTGACTCAAACATCTGTTACATTTCGGCAAAACTCCCGTATATCCTTTTCCTTCTTTCGGACCCGCAACATAAGCCTTAGCAACCTCTTGCCTCTTGGGCGGTTGTTGAGTAGCATTCCTACCCCTGTTGTCCCACTTGCGCTTGTTGTTGTTGTTGTAGTTGCCTCGGTTATTGTTGTTGAAACGGTTGTTGGGATTGTTGTTGTAGTTTCGGTTGGTGGTGATGTTCTTGCCTCGTTTCACCACTTGTGCCATCAATTTCTGAGTCACACGAATAGCTTCCTCGATTGTTTGTGGATCAAATGAAGTCACATCTCCTTGAACAACTTCGGGAAGTCCTCCAATAAAAGCCTCTAGCAACTTCTCATTATCCGATACCATTGATGGGCATAACGCGGCTAATTCCTGGAATCTTCGAATGTAAGTGTCGATATCGTAACCAACCGTGACCAATTCATAGAATTCCGTCTCCAACTTCTTGATTTCTGTCCGAGGACAAAACTTCTTAGTCACCAAAACCTTGAATTCCTCCCAAGTAAGCTTAAAAGCATTCTCCATACCAATCGGTTGGGCGTATGAATTCCACCATGACAACGCTCCATCGAGTAAAGTGCTCGTGGCAAACTTGACCTTACTGTCATCCGGACAGTTACAAAGCAAAAATACCGATTCCAGTTTCTCAAACCATCGTACCATTGCAGTAGCTCCCTCGGTACCTCGAAACTTAGTGGGTTCACCACTCTTGAAGTCTTTGTACGAACATTTCTTAACCCCAGATCCTCCGGCATTACCGATGTAGCATAGCTAGCCTAGCGGCTTCAGCAGCAGCCACTTGTTTCCCTTCGACTCTTAGTGCATTAGCAATGCTATCATTCACCAACTTTTGAATTTCGCTTGGGTCATTTCGGTGTAACTTTCTTAGGCGCCATAATTCTTCAAAATCACAAGATGAAACAATCATGAGAACTCGTAAGTAGAAACAACCATCATACAAATATATCCACAACCACATCATGCATAAAGATAAATGGAATCACAACGGAACAATAACGAAATATCACAAATATAATCACAACACACGTGGATAATATACATGAAAATTTCGCCTACATGGACCGATATCATAGATAATAATAACCATTCCTACATAGTAGAGTCAATACTTGATACATTTGTTTGTACAACAACCAAAATACAACAAGTTCTTTAAACTACGTCACACACCTTGTGACTAGGATAATAATGGTCAAAACTATACAATGACAAAAGTCTACATAAGGCATCTCATGGTGCTCCGCCCCTCGAAGATCGCGAACCTGAGTAACCAAACTATCCACCAAACTCCTCAACTCATCAACCTGAACCTGCAAAGAAGCAATAGTCTCCCTGTCCTCTAACTGCCTATTCGAATACTCGATGAGATAAGTCAATACAAACCCTTTAATATCAAACCCTCGACCTCCTCGTGATGGGTTCAATCCTATCTACCGACAACTCCCCAAGTGTCGTGTCAAACTATCAATCATCGCTGAGCATCAATGCGGGCTCCTAGTGCCAGTAGAAGGCGGCGTGCAGCAATGCCCTAGAACTCTCGCCTAACTCAAATCTAACGGGTGGCTCGGGCTCAGTCGATGGTGGTGTAGGGATATCAAAACGAGCACACTTTTTGGGCGGCAAGTCGTCGAGGCAAAGGATCTCTAATGAAATATGATGGAGATGGTGATGATGGTGGTGATGGTGCTAGTAGTGGTGCTGGTGGATCGTGAGCTGGGCTAACGTGAGGAGTGGGTGCAACCTCGGCCTCCTCGAAGGGTTCGGTCTCAGTGTCGGTCATGATCAGTGGGAAGGCTGGAGTGGATCCAATGGAAGATACGATCTCAGTGGAATGTGATGCAACATCATCCATGATGGGGTTAGCTGGGACATCATCCGAGCTAGAGTCCGATGATATGGTGATGGGATGTGAATCTGAAGACATGTCTGTGACAACCGATGTGAAATAAATGTAAATAATCTCGAATAAAGTGTAAGTGAATCCGCATGAAAAGTGAATATGCACTATGATGAAATGATGAGATGCTATGATAATGTAGCTATAGTCTAGGGTCAATGATGCAACCTAGTTCTCTATAACTGTAGCTCTGGTACCAATCTTTCACACCCCCAATTTAGTTTTGCGTGAATGGAATTCCTGGGGGCATTGACTGTCATAGCACCACATCACAGTTATATTGAACGACCTAAAGTGTCGTTATAAAAACACATCGTTGGATATTTCATAAAAACATAATCAGAGTACAACATCGGTCCCAAAAGGTTTGACAAGTTTGCGGAAATACAAATATGTTACAAATCCAAACGATGTTTTGAAATAAAGAGCCATAATGTACATAATGTAAGTCGACGCCGCGACTCAAAATGTAGGTCCCTAAACCATGTCATGATGAGCGTGCCTCAGTTACACGAAAATACATTGCTAAAAACGTCAACAATAATGTTGGTGAGAAATCATAGGTTTATGTAAATGTTTTATACGACTACACAAGTATCTAGCATGCATGACAATCCGGTCACGTAAAAATAATGTTACAATTGCCTTAAGCCCATGACCCCGAAACTAGACTGATCAATTATGTATGCCCCTCCACGGAATGTTTGCCAGACAACTCCGTAATGAAATCAAATGAAATGCATCCGTTTTCCTGGTTGGGATTCACCAACCCGGATGGAGGCGTCACCCTCGATAGATCTATCCACTCATCCTCGCTTCAATGATTAACGGTTCATGGTTCAAGAAATGGGGACTTTCAAATTGGCATATGTGGTAACTTAAGCAATGTAATGAATTTAACATACTTGGTATCGTACAAAGAAAAATGTAGTGCAATGTATTCTCCCCTGTGGGTTTGAAAATAATCGAAAGCATGTAAAAGCGGGGCTATGAAAACTCACTTGGATAAACTGGAATAACGGCAAAAGTGAGTACACTGAGGTTTAATGTAATTCGTCAACCGGGACCTATTATCAATGATATGATATGTCATGAATTGCAATGTAATGTTATGCATGCACTACGTATGTAATTTATACCATTTACGAGTTTTTGAAAAGATACTGCGTCGTCAAAATACATTTTGACGTCTCGACCAATCAAAATGACTTTACATGTTTTTACGTAAAAATGTCATCCTACAATGGTTTTAAAATGATTTTTGGTGAAATTACCACTTTTCGTCGCAAAACAATGTCGTTGGAAAAATCATGAAATTACCAAAAATGACTCCGGAAAAACAATCGTAAAACAGTACACGTTGATCGTTAGAGAACGAAATCGACGGTTTTGGAAAGTTTGTATCCATATCTAAAAGTTTCAGTTCAGGAGTTTTCGTCCAAAAGGTCTCGATCATAAAGATATTAAGGGTTAAAGATGGTGGTTTTTGGCCAATTGAGTGCAGAAAATTAGTTACGGCAAGTTTAAGAAAAAGTGCATATCTTTGTCGTTTCAAATCCGTTTTCTACGTTTAATATGTCCTTAGCTTCGTATTGAAGTAAACTAATATATTTTTGACAAGTCGAAATAATTTGTGAAGCTTAAGGCTCATTTTTGACTCGGACAAAATAAATACATGTTGCTGAAATTCCAGAAAATAATATTTTTCGTCGTCAAACTTGTAAAATCCATAACTTCTTCGTTATAAGTCCGTTTTTATCCGTTCAAGCGGCCACGGATTCGTTTTAAAGTATATTTTCTAAAAATCAAAGCCAAAAAGTCGTGCCTACTGTCGGATTTTCCAGAAATTCGTTTTAAGGACAGAACGTAAAATATAGTTTACGAAAATAGTTTTTCTCGGACAAAACCTATTCTAATCCCTTCAAATCAACTCCAAAGCTAATCTAATCCTACCATACACCTTCTTAGGGTGTCATGGGTTCCTAATCACCATCAAGACCAAAGAATAACTTGGGAATAATTATAGGATGACTATATTGTATATATAACTTAAAAATCATGAAATAAATGGTATAAACTACATAACATGCATATAAGCTCCAAAAATGATAAGAAGCATATGAAAATGACAAGGAAACTTAAAAATGATGAGAGTATGCTTACTAGTGCAAGTGAAGAGGTGTAAGTAACAAAGGTTTTACTTAGATATCCTTGGTTTTTATTTCAAAACCATGAAAAGGATATGTTCTAGGTTGTAATAACACACTTGAAGTTGCAAAATCTTGATCCCTTTGGTGTCTTTGAAGTGGCCGGTTCTTGGACTCAAGAAGGAAGGAGAGAAAAATTTTATTTCACACTTTGATAATATGTAAATGTGGGTGAAATATCTTGAGGTAGAAGACTTTAGTAGATGAAGTGCATTATTAACAAAACATGAACCATACATCATTTAAGACACTCCCTCCCCCTTGGCCGGTTTTTGGGGGAGGGTTGTCTCCCCAATTATTTTTTTTTTTTTTTTTTAAATGTTGTTACTTGTATATTTTGTGTAAATAAATTGTAAGTCTTGTAAAGGAAAATGTATGTAAAGTAAAGTAGAATGTAGAAAATGTACAAGTAAGTTTTTAGTAAATCAAAATAGATTGTATTGAGGTGATAAAAATTGTAAAAATACTTTCCTTGTGAAATTTGAGTGATATATAAATTATCGAGTAGTTTTTAAGAAAAACGACGTAATAATTAAATTTTAACGATTAATATATCTAATAAATTTGAAACACTAGGAAAACTAAAAATATAGTTTTTACAAACTAAATGAGAGTTTAAAAATACATCGGGATCATTTTTGAAAGTAACGGGTTAAAGGTACAAAATAAAAACTCACGCGATAAAAATTATTAAACATAAAAATCACGCGTAAAATAGGAAATGAAATGTCGTGAATGAATGAATGATATGCACATGATGTCCATGAAGCGTAGACTAATCATAGTCCATATGAAATGTGCGTGATGTCATGATCATGAATTCGCCGCTAAACCTCCAAGGTTACGCGAATTTGAAACAAGTAAACCAAGTTTACTGAAAATGTTGAAATAATGAAACGTGAGTCGTGTCGAGAAATGACCTGAAAGTACGGATTGTCACACCATATGATCACTATCCAACACAACATACGGCTTCAAACGGTGTCCATTGACTTTAAAGGGCTCTCCACCTACCATATTTTTTATTTCAATGGCTCCATGTGGAGATACTTGAGTCACAACGTATGGACCCGTCCATTTACTTCTTAATTTTCCCGGAAAGAGCTTAAGTCTAGCATTGAATAACCAAACTTTTTGACCCACCGAGAAAGATTTCTTGGTGATGTGTCGGTCATGAAAAGCCTTAGTTTTCTCCTTATAAATCCGGGCACTCTCATAAGCATCACGTCTAATCTCATCTAATTCAGATAATTGAAGTTTCCTAGAATTACCCGCATTATCTAAGTCCATATTAACCTGCTTAATTGCCCACTCAACCCTATGCTCAATCTCAACCGGTAAATGACACGCCTTGCCATATACCAACCTATACGGTGACATTCCAATAGGGGTCTTAAAAGCCGTCCTATATGCCCACAAGGCATCATCTAACCTCAGGGACCAATCCTTCCTATCACTACGAATGGTCTTTTCTAATATTCGCTTAATCTCCCTATTAGATACTTCTACCTGTCCACTAGTCTGTGGGTGATAAGGAGTAGCTATTCTATGATTAACCCCATAGTGTTTCAATAACTTTCCAAACTTAAAGTTCTTAAAGTGGGAACCCCCATCACTAATGATCGCCTTGGGGATTCCATGCCTAGCAAAGATATTTTTCTTAACAAACTTAAGAACTACACTATGGTCATTTGTTCTTGTAGCCTCAGCTTCTACCCACTTAGAGACATAGTCAACTGCCACCAAAATATACATATTACCATGGGAGGTAGGGAATGGTCCCATAAAATCAATACCCCACACGTCAAAGATCTCAACAACAAGTATTGGATTCATAGGCATCTGATCACGCCTTGAAATCCCACCAACTTGTTGGCAACGAGTACATGCTTTCACAAAAGACTATGCATCCTTGAATATTGTTAGGAATTAGAAAATTCCATAGTGAAGTAGTGGTCACCCCAAATATAATCTAGCATAAGTTAGCTCGTAGACATATCGTTATTTACTATTTTATTAGTTAGTTATTTAGTTTAGAGTAACACCGTGGAGGAAGGACGGGTCTTTACCCACTGTATGCCTGATCCACAGTCCGAAGGAGGATGTTTAGTTTGTAACTATAAATACCCTCTACCTCCCAAGGTAGAGGGTTGGACTTTTCATTCATCTTAATCTAACCTTCTAAGTTTTCTTTCACTTTCTCTCTCTAGAAAGGTTCCCACTTTCTCTCTCTAAACTCTACTTAATTCGAACCATATATTGTTATGTGATGTGTTTGTGAAATCCAATATGTTACAATTGGTATCAAAAGCCATGGTTAGATCATCTCTTACATATCTTTGGATTTCTAGTGGTTTTTAGGTGGTTTTTGAGTTTGAGAAAGTTTAGTGGTTTTTGCATCATTTGGTTGATTTCTTGTGTTAAAGTTTGGATTTTGATTGTACTTTTGTGTTTAGGATCATCATAAGTGTTTAGGTTGTGATTTGGAAGGCTTGAATCATCGTGGTTGGGTTGTTTTTGGATTGAAAAGTGAGGTTTATATGGTTCTTTCAAGCTAGCGACTTAGTTCACGGAATATTTTCTTGGTAGCGACTTGCTTCACATTTTTGTAGCGACTTACCGTGTTGGAGCTAGCGAGTTAGATCTAGCGAGTTAAAGTACAAGTAGTGGATTCTCCACTACGGTTAGCGACTTGTGGTAGCGACTTGGTCAGTAGCGAGTTGCTCTTTAGCTTAATTTGTGTCTCTAGCGACTTGTGTAGCGAATTGCTGCCAAAAATTTGGTTAGCGACTTTGGTCTAGCGAGTTACTACTTAGCGACTTGCTTTTGTTAGCGACTTGGGACTCTAGCTTAATTTAGGGGTGTAGCGAATTAAGGGTTAGCGACTTAGTGCATTAATTTCTAGCGACTTGGTGCATTATCTTAGCGACTTGGGTCCTAGCGACTTGGTTCAAGAATTCTTAGCGACTTGTTGACTTTTCCGACAAAACTTCAAACGGCTATAACTTTTGATCCGTAACTCCGTTTTCAGCGTTCTACCCATCAAAGCGACCGTGAGAACGAGGAGAATGTCACGCCGAATAAACTAAAGTTAATTCGGGTAAAACTTCGAGGGCTAAATCCGCCTCTGAACGAAGTTATTGAGGTTTTATGTTTTTAGACCTAAATTTCTCGGGAAAATCGTGCATAAACTAATCCAAATCTCAACCAAACAACATCTCTGCTAACCCTACAAACATTTATATGTCCTAACACACAATTGTCTATCATTTTGACAATCCATCGGTCATCTTAACACGCGTTCCATTGGTCATTGCTTAACGGTTTGGTCTTGATTTTAGTAAAATCCCCCGAAAGATTCTATTTCTCGGTTTAAATCATAGACTTGTAAAATCCCGTGCATACTACCACATCATGTCTTATTCAACTGACCCAGTGATTTTGAAGTGCTTAAATTGTATGATGATGTGGAAAACAATGATCAGATGTATGCTACTGAACGATTAAAGATGATTGAATCAATCAATGAGGATATGATATCTCCGGGTTCGGACTCTGAAAAGACAGAAATGCACCAGTCAATGCTACAGAATGCCATGCAAAAGGAAAGCAACATTGAACCTTATCAACAACTTCACTCTCACCTCATGTTACTTCTACCCACATCAATGGAACGAACATTTATTGCCCTCTTTCGTCACGATTTTTCACATGCAGGAACTCGGCTGTTAAACCTAGAGCAATTGGAGCTACAACTTGACAAAGAGAAGGTTCATAAGGATAGTTCCAGTGCTGTACTTCAAGTGATCTACAAACACTTCGGTCATTCATTAGAAGGGAATTCACATCAGATTATGATCAAGACATGATGAAATGTCCTTCAAGAGACACACCGAATGGACATTAGCGTGTTCAGGAGACACTTATCCATCTCATGGATAATGTGGAGAAGTATATTGAGGAAGTTACTCAGAAAGATGCAAAAGTAGATGAGAGTCGGGTACAGTTGAGAGTTATTTGTGATAAGTTGGGAAATGTATCGTGAAAGGTCGGGTGTTGCTTCTTGAATGCGAATATCGAAACAACAAAGAATGATGTAACCAGACTTCTCGGTGACTCTGTCTCACAAGAAGTGGATGTTGTAATCGAAAGGAATGTATCTCGGGTACAATCAATAAATTGTTGTGTTGAGACCGGTATGGCACCGGATGTTGGATCAGTTGACACCGAATACGAGGCTCAGAGGCGAGATAAGCTTGAAACGCCATGTTCAGTGACTCTTGTTACACATGATGTGGATGAGATATCGACCGAAATTGAACATGAGTCATGTAATGAGGTACCCTTTTACTGTTCAACATAGTGCATGCAAAAGTACTTAAACAAACTGATCATGATGCTGAACATAACTTTCATAAATGTTCTGCTATTCGAGGTGAGTCCGAGATTAAGTGTTTCAAAACAAAAGATATAGTTGATAAGAAGGCTTTTGATGAACTTTCAAACAAATTCTCAAATCTTGAAAAGCATTGCATTTCTCTTGAAATCGCGATTCAGAGTAAAGAAGAAAGTTTTCAACTTAACAAACCATGTAAACAACCGGAACTTCCTGAATTCCGTGAACTTTTGAAATTAACACTTTGAAAGCTCAGCTTCAAGACAAAGAGTCAACCATTTACAATCAGAAGAAACATATTTCTGTCTTGAATGAGAAAAGTAATTTAGTCATGAATACACAAGACATTGATGCTATTATAACAAGAAATAATGAACTGTCAATTTATGTGGCTAAATTACTAAAGGAAAATGAGTCTTTGAGAAAGCATCATATAGAACTAAGTGACTCTGTCAATGATGTTGGATCGATATACTTTAATCAAACTAACTTAACTAGCTTGTTAAGGTTTAATAACCTCGGATAAATCCTAAGTTATTAACAAAGAAACACTGAGCAATCTTTATTAAGTACGCGGAATTTACTTAACAAAGCTAAGAAGAAAAAATTTATTAACAAACTCTAAATCTGCTTATTATGCAGATACTCTAATACAACTCTAAGATAATCGAACTTTTCTCTAAACTCTAATTCGTAAACTCTAAAACTCTTTTTCTGAAATCGTACCTCTAATGCCAATCTAGGAGTCCTTTTATAGGCTCAAGGATATCCTAGTTGGTTTACAATTAATAACCTTGTACGACAAGTAATCTACAATACTTTCCATAAACGAATATAACAGTTTATTTGTTCTAGCAGTACTTTGACTTCCTCTTGCAGTACTTTGACTCTGTCATTTAGCAGTACTTTGACTATTTGACTTCTTCCAGTTCTTTTCAACATACAGTACTTTCATATCTTCAGTACTTTGATATCTTCAGTACTTTCATATCCCAACAATCCTCCCCTAACTTGAATTCTACTTGCTTGACTTCAAGTTCTTTTATGAATATATCTTTAATGTACTTCATCTTTAAACGGATTGTTCTTCAGTCTTTAGATTATATCTCTGTAGAATCTGTGCTTTTTCAAAGTATCTCTTTAGAATTGTTTTCTTCACAGCAGCATCCAGTAATCTCCATCTTTTCAGCAACACAGCAACATATGACAATTTGTACAGTGATTCAGTTTAAGTTGCATACTATTCTCATCACTTTCAAAGTGAATCATTGAAAATTCAATGGATTTAGAACTCTTTACCAAAGCCATTATCTTTGGAGTAGCCAAATGTTTTGGTGTGTAAGACCATGGTACATTGATAACCATATGATTTTTAGCAAATCACCAGCTATCAACAGATTTGTTTAGTCTTTACCAAAAGCTGTACCCTTCTGGACTAGTTAGTTCTTTTATCTAATGGTGAACTAATTACCAATAATGGTTTTTCCACTGCCTTTACCACAAGCCATTTCTTGTGGGCTAGCCAACTCTTCACATTTACTGATATGGTGAGTTGATAACCATCCAACTTATTAGCAAGTTGACAACTAAAAACGGATTTGATATATCTTTACCAGAGCCGTTTGCTCATGGATTAGTCAATCCTTTTGTAACCATGGTGGATTGATAACCTATTGATGTTATCATCACAAAAACCATTTATTCAACCTTTATTTCAAAAATATTTATTATTAAGCAAAAAGGTTTCTTCTAAAAGTCATTTAACTGGATTAGTTCATCAAACAGTACTTTGATGAAAAGTACTGATATATCAAAAAGCATTTATTCAAATAAAATTCATACCAGTTAAAGATCATTTTCAGCAATGGTAGTCCAGTCTATAAACAAATTAATCACCATGCAAGCAGTTTCATCATCCTCTTCTACTTCCAAACCATGTTCAAGCATTCTTCTCATTAGATCAACTGTAAGAGGATATCTTCTTTCTGCAAACATGTGAATCATTGTTCCATTTTCTAGCTCCAGGACATGAACTCCAGATTCATCAAAGAATCTCCAGCAAACTATTTCCCAGTTTTCTTGATCCTTCCAAATATCATCAGTGCTTTCTTCATCAGTTTCCCACATAGTTACAAGATCCCCATGTAAAACCAATCCAATACCTTCTAATGGATGATCTTCAAAATGCGCCTTTATAACTTGATATAAGTAGAATAGATCTACTCTATCAATAACATGCAACAAATCCCATAACCTTTTGAAAACCTTAAAACTTTTATCTTCCTTATGAAAAACCATGTACTCTTCATTCTTGGTTTTCACAACTTTAAAAGTACTGATCTTTGATCTGTTCATCTTTAAATCATCATCTTCCTTGGTATAATCAAAATCTACCACTCTGAGATAATTCTTCAATTCATCACTAGTCTCAGATCTTAATTCAACCTTCTCTTTCTTTGAAAATTGAACATCTGTAACATCAGTTTTCTTTTCCTCTTTAAGCTTTTCTTCCTTTCAGCTTCAGTCCAATAAGTTTCTTCTCTAAAGTCTTTAATGCCTGCAACATCTTTCTTATAAGCCTCTCTCTCAGAATCATATAATCTTTTCATATCCACATAATTTAGCTTTTGCAATCCTTTAAATCCTCTGCCTTTTAAATATGTCATCATTGCATTCCTTTCTTTAGCTAAATTAGGTCTTCTTGACATGAATCTAACAGGTGTTGGAGACTGTAAAGGTTCAATAGTTTGACATCTAACTCATCTTGCACCTTTTGAGCTGCTTCTCTGTCTTTAGCTTCTTGAGCTTGCTGTTCTTCTCTGTCTTTAGCATCTAATTCTTCTTGAACTTTTCTAGCAGCAGCTTCATTCCTAGCCACTTCAAATGCTCTAAGTTTTGCCAAAGTGAGCTTCTTTTTCTTAGTCTCAACCAGAACACCTTTTCCTTTGTCTTTTGGATCAATTGCAGGTTGATCAGTTCTTGGTTGTTCTTCTTCTTGTGCTTCTCTAATAGTAACTCCTCCTCTTGGTTGTGACAAATCTTCTAAAATTGTAGCAATTAATTCATCATCACTTGGTGAATGAATAGGTTTAAATCTAGGTTCCTCCTCTTCCTCTATAACAACTGTAGAAGGACCAGCTTCTTCATCAAAATTTAAAACCCTTGGAGTTATTGGTGTTATTACCTCCCTAGATGTATCATGAAAATCAGTACTTTGATGTTCAGTACTTTGATCAACAGTACCTTGAACATCAGTACCTTGATTATCAGTACCTTGAACTTGTACTTCTACTTCTTGTTCCTCAAAAAAACCTTCTTTCTTCTTCAAAACATCTTCTTCAGATTCTTTTGTCTTCATAACATCTTCTTTCAAATTTTCTTTTTCTAAATTCCTCCCCAAGTTGACAGAAGATGATTTATGAACCGTCTTTCTTTTCAATTCCTTACGAAGTGCTTTTCGACGTATGTTTTCCTCCTTAACCCATAAGTTGAAACCTTGAATATAGGGTTTAACAAAATTTCTCAACCAGAAGTAGTTACGCTTCAACTTCCGAATAGTTTTGGCTTGACGCTCAACAGTCTTGTTCAACCTAGCAAGCGCCTTTGTCAAAGCATAGTTATCCATAGTTAAACCTTCACGAGGAATTGTAGGAGCAGCACCTTGAACCTCAAAGCAGACGTTGTGGAGAGGGAGTAGGTGTGCGCTCAATCTCGACTTGAACCTCAGGACCTGAAGAAACATCACCTTGTAACGAAACAGTATCTTCTCGAGAAGCAGTACTTGCAGATGCAGTACTTTGTGAAGCAGTACTTGCAGATGCAGTACCTTGTGAAGCAGTACCTTGGTCATTATTAGTACCTTCAGTTTCTTCATCCTCTTCAGCTGCAGCACGAACAGCTTGTACAACTTCCATCATGGATGTTGTTAAAGGAATATCTCCACCTCTAAACAAGTTACTTCTCTTAGCCATGAATGTATAGATTTTGGCTTGTTGCACAATGACAGGTAGTAAAGCAGTAGGTTTTGGAACATCAGCCAATTGCTTGTTCAAGAAAACCTGTATAAACCTTGGATACATCAACCAAGTTGCCCCAGATGATATATGAGAGAGCATGCCATCCAAAATAAGTCGTGAAAAGTTAAACACTCTGTCTGTAGCTAAGCCAACCACTGCAGACGCAATATTGGACCCAAACTGCTCCCAAGAAGTGCTTTTAGAACTTATGCAATGGAGCAAAACATGAATCAAAAACTTCCATTGAGGACAGAATAATGCCTTCTTAAAAGTTTGTTCAGTCAAAGAACCTTCATAGCCCAAAGTACGAAAAGTATCCCAAATCAGTTGCTTGGCAAATCTAATAGCCCCTTCTTCATCTCCAAATAATAAATCATCACGAATGGAGACCTCTGTAATCTTGATAGTCTTTCCAGCAACTGAGGATCTAATATAATATTCATCCTCCTCCATATTCTCTCTAGCATTAGCCCAAAATTCTTGAATCCATGGTTCAATAACATCTGGCTCAACTAAAAGAGCATAACTAATAGGCGACCCAACTAGATAATCAATGATATCATAGAAAGCCACATTCGCCTCAGTCTTATCCAAATTAGCCACCATATTGTGCTTCGAAACAGTTAAACGATTCACCATTGTTGAAAAAGTAATCACAATAGAAAGATTATATCGAATAATAAAGAGATGGTAATTGGAAGATAAGTATGGAAAAGAGGTAATGAATAATGTGAGAGGGAAAATCGGAAAGTTGTTATTTATAGGTAGGATTTTAAAAATCACGCCCAAAATAAAATAACCGTTGGCTTTAATTACCCTCCAATATTACCGTTGGAACAGTACTTTAATACGACAAACAGTACTTTCCACATAAGCAGTACTTTCCCAAGCAGTACTTTCCCAAGCAGTACTTTCAGGAAATACAGTACTTTGCCAAAAACCTTCATATAAACTAAGTATAAACTAACATCCTCCCCTCAAGCAATACACAGGACTATACCTAACATCTTATAGTCCTCCCCTTAAACATAGCTTAGTAGTTAATCATTCCAATGCTCACGACCAAGTGATTGAATCGTGACACATCAAAACCTTTAGTGAGTAAATCAGCTACATTGTCATCTGTGTGAACTTTAACCACATTAATAAGCCTATGCTCATAGCAATCTCTGATAAAGTGATGCCTAATCTGAATATGCTTTGTCTTGGAATGATACACAGGATTCTTTACAATGCAAATAGTACTCTCATTATCAATATTGATAGGAGTATTCTTAAAATTGAACCCATAATCCAAGAGTTGATTCTGCATCCATAAAACTTGACCACAACAACTTGCAGCAGCTACATATTCAGCTTCAGTAGATGATGTTGCTGCAATTGTCTGCTTCTTGCATTGCCAGGAGACTAACCTTCTTCCAAGATATTGGCATCCACCAGTTGTGGATCTTCTATCATAGTTATCACCTGCATAGTCACTATCTGAAAAAGCTTCTAAGTGAAAAGGTGACTCTTTAGGATACCACAACCCCAACTTAGGTTGTTGTTTCAAATAACAGAAAATTCTCTTTACTGCATTCATGTGAGAGATCTTTGGTGAGACTTGATATCTTGCACATAGACAAACTGCAAACATGATATCAGGCCTTGATGCAGTAAGATACATAAGAGAGCCAATCATAGATCTATATAGCTTGACTTCAACAGGGTGTCCATCTTCATCTTTTCCCAATGAATTGATAGATTTAATAGGTGTAGTAACAGCCTTCATATCATCAAAATTAAACTTTTTAAGTATGTCTGCAACATACTTGGTTTGGCTAATGAAAATTCCTTCCTTGGATTGCTTAACCTGAAGTCCTTAAAAGAATGTTAACTCTCCCATTGAACTCATTTGAAACTCCTTCTGCATCAGCTGCTCAAACTCCTTAACCATAGACTGTTTGGTAGCCCCAAAGATGATATCATCCACATAAACTTGAACTAACATGATATCCTTCTTGTCTCTCTTGATAAACAAAGTCTTGTCTATAGCTTCCCTCCTGTATCCATGTTGTAATAAGAATGTAGAGAGCCTCTCATACCAAGCTCTAGGTGCCTGATGAAGACCATATAAAGCCTTAACCACCTTATAGACTTTGTTTGGATGCTTAGGATCTTCAAAACCTGGAGGTTGTTTCACATACACCTCTTCTGTAATAGTACCATAAAGAAAGGCACTCTTGACATCCATCTGATATACCTGAAAACCCATATAAGAAGCAAAAGCAAGAAAGATTCTAATTGCTTCAATCCTTGCCACAGGAGCAAATACCTCATCATAATCTACCCCTTCTTCCTGTCTATAACCCTGAGCAACTAATCTTGCCTTGGTTTTGATAACATTGCCTCTTTCATCCCTTTTAACTCTAAAAACCCACCTTGTTCCAATAACTCTCTTCCCATCTGGAAGATCACATAAAACCCAAACCTCTTGAAGTTTAAATTGAAGAAGTTCTTCCTGCATAGCTTCAACCCAGCTTTCTTTAGTCAAAGCTTGAGCAATATTCTTGGGTTCCTCTTGAGAGATGAAACAAGTAAATAAGCAGGTTTGATGGTCCTTATGATTTAGCCTGTTTTGTTTATACACAAAGCTAAGTAAAGCATTGTGAGGTTTTGTGAAACCCTTAGCTTTGTGTCTTGTCATAACTCCAGATGTAGAAGGACCAATGATTTGATCAGCTGGATGAGTCTTATGAATTCGTAAGATTGGTGACTGTGGAACTGCATATGTATCATCCAAGTTAGTATAATCAGCACCTTCATTGAAATTTGTGAAAATACCTTCATCTTCAAGCTCATCATCAGTATCTTCTAACCCTGGCATGGTAGGTTCATCCAAATCATCTAAAGTATTGTCAACAGATGCAGCAGTACTTTGATCGAAAGTACTGTCCAAAGTACTGTGAGAGTACTCAGCAGACTGGTTCTTCTTCTTTGCCTCTTCATAAGCTCTCCTTTGTTCATCAGTGTAAGAATGTGCTAATACATCTTGAAGAAGCATCTGATTGAGTTCCTCTTGAATAGATTGATCCTCAGCAGATAATGAGGATTGTGGTGCAACAGTACTTTGTTTTGGAGAATCAGTACTTTGCATAGGAACATCAGTACTTTGTTTTGGACTCTTAGGAACTTTAGCAGGGACTGCATCAGGTCTAATATGAACATCATGAACAACATATTGAATATCTTCATCAGTGTGCAAATGTTGATTTTCTTCTCTAACAGGTACATAGTTCATTGAAGGAGATAAAATCTCAAGATCAAACATCCAATCAGGACCTTTTCCTTTCTCATTGTCTTGATCTTCTAAGAACTCAACATGAAGACAATCTTGAATCCTCTTAGTAACTCTGTTGTATACTCTAAAGCCTTTACTGTTAGTGCAATATCCCAATAAATAACCTTCTTCAGACTTGCCATCAAACTTCCCCAGATTATCAATGGTATTCAAAATAGTAAGAGGACATCCAAAAGGCTTCATAAAACGAATGTTGGGTTTATTGCCCATCAGCAATTCATAGGGTGTCTTCCTCTGTGGTTTGGTGACGAAACCCTGTTGAGTACATAGCATGCAGTACTTACAGCTTCTGCCCAAAATTGAATAGGGAGATGGGAATCTGCTAACATAGTCCTTGCAGCTTCAATCAAGGTCCTATTCTCTGCAACACCATTTTTGTGTGGTGTTCTAGCAATACTAAACTCCCTCTTGATGCCTTTATTAGCACAAAAGTCATCCATAAGCTTGTTCTTGAATTCAGTGCCATTGTCACATCTAATACCTCTAACCTTGAGTCTTAATTGGTTTTCAAGTGCTATTATGAGAGTCTGAATAGCATCAAAGGTATCATCTTTAAAGCCCAAAAAGAAAACCCAACTGAATCTACTACAATCATCAGTAACAACCAAACAGTACTTCTTCTTATTTAAACTTGCCACAGAGACAGGTCCAAATAAATCCATGTGTAATAGCTCCAATGGTTCCCTAATATTTCTTTCATCAAGCTTCTTGCAGGAAGCTTTGTGTTGTTTACCCTTCTTGCATGCCAAACATGATTGATCATTCTTGTAAGTCTTTGAAGGTAAACCTCTAACTAAATTGCCTTTGACCAGTTTGTTGATGTTCTTGAAATTCACATGGCCCAATCTTCTATGCCATTGATGTGCCTCTTCAGATGTTGCTTTAGCCACCAAACATGTGGCTCTTCCATAGGAATTTAGACTCTTCATGTCTAAACTATACACATCATTTGTCCTTGGTACTCTAAGTACTACCAAGTCATCATCAACAGGTTTGAAGTCAGATGAAAGAATAAGACATTCTGTGTCAGTGAATAGCACAGGATGCCTTTTATCACAGATTTGAGAAACTGACAACAAGTTAAACTTTAGCTCCTTCACATATCTGACATTCTCAAAGTCAATTCTTCCAG
The DNA here is from genome assembly GCA_910596185.1 of Chrysanthemum makinoi. Lineage (NCBI taxonomy): Eukaryota > Viridiplantae > Streptophyta > Magnoliopsida > Asterales > Asteraceae > Chrysanthemum > Chrysanthemum makinoi. Next base: position 147,355,460 of record OU343221.1, on the reverse strand, counting down.
CTTTAATTGTTCCTTTCCCAGTAATCCTTCCTCCATTGGGATCATTCCCAAATGCAACTTTTCCTCCACTAATATTTCTAAAATCAGACAGGATCTCTTTATCACCTGTCATACTTCCAGAGCAACCACTATCCACAATAAGATGATCTTTAAGCTCCTCTTTCGGGTTGCCCTGCACACAAAGAAAAGAGTTAGAAACTCTTAGGAACCCAAGCCATTACTTGACTTGTGTTCCCCTTGTGGAGTTACAAACTCAAATTCCTTGAGTATGTAATTTCCACTATCTTTCAAATGGTGATCCAAAATTATCTTTTGAGTTTTAGCATGTGGATTTTCAAAACTTTCTGGTTTTTCAACATAAATCTCTTTCACCAGTTTATTAGCATTTTCTTGTGTCACAAAAACAGTTGATTCACTTTTTGTTGAACGTACTGTGTATTCCTTACCAAGTACTTTCCCTTTTACCCATTCAGTTTTAACAGGTGGTTCCTGTGATCTAGATCCCCTATATGAATTGTGAGACATTCTAGGTTGATAGTGAGATCTCCTAGGATTCCTATTCCAAGCAGTGTTATCAGTACCTTGTCTCTGAGCAGTACTTTGGAAAGTACTGTGAGATACTAAAGATCTTCTCTGATGTGGGTATCTATGATCGGTGTGAAGTTTTGTGATTAACCCTATTTGAATTAGTCCACACTGGTTTGTGCTCTCTAGGTTTCTAATTTGTAGACTTATTCCTTTGAAACTTGCTTAGATATTCTGAGTGTTTGTCACAATCTTTGATTAAGTGAGTAGGACTATAACACACAAAACACAGTTTTTGACCCATATGACCAAAGTGATTTCTTCTATGTTTATGCCCAAAATTATTTTGCCTTCTAGATGGCTGATAAAATCTGTTTTGACCAAAATTATCCCAAAAAGGTTTAGCAGTACTGTTTTGAAAAGGTTTCACAGAAGGTACTGCTTGTTGAGCAGTACTTTGTTTTAAAGGTACTGCTGGATTTTGAACATTGTTTTCAACAGTTTCTTTGGGTTTCTCAGACCTAGATTGAGCAACAAGCTTCTTCCTAAACTCTAGACTGTCTACTCCATAACGAGAAACATCAGGCCTAAGGGGTTGATGAATAATAGGATGAGGAACAACATGATAATCATTGCTTTCTTATATGCAGGAGGTGAGTCACTTAATGAACCATCATTACTAGATGTATCTACATAATTAATGAGTTCTTCATCACTAGTGGTTATATCCTCATACTCACCTTCATCCCGATTACTAGATTGGTTTTCTTCTATCTTACTAAAATCCATACCAAAACCTAATCCAGTTTTAAGATAAGCTCTTTGCTGTTTTTGAACATAAGAAACATGTGACAAACCAGCTTCACCCAAGCAGCAAACTTAGCTAACAAATCATCTCTTTCCTTAGTTAATTTCTCAATTTCAGCAATTTTACAGTTTAGTTTCCATTCACTAAGTTTTAACTGGTAATCCTGTTGTTCATACTTTTCAGCCCAAGCCATTTCATTATTTTCATGTGTTATGATTTTAGCTTCCATAGACTCTAAAGTGATTTGGTAACCTGCTACCTCAGACCTAGCCCTAATACAATTATCTCTTTCAATCACATAACTGTTAAGCAATTTTTGATAAAACTCATAACAGTTTGAGCATACCTCAGAGATAGGAGACTGAGTTGGTGAAGTAGCCACCATAGCAAGAAGAGCAGGATCATCTTCACTTTCTCTGCTCCAATCAAATCTTCCAAAGCCATCATCAGATTCCAAAGCAGCATGTTCAGATTCTTCATCAAAAGCAGTGCTCCAGTCCAATGCTTCCACTGTGTCTTTAACTGCATCGTCCACTGCTATCATACAGTAAGTCACTGGTTCATCATCGAACTCTTCACTCCAGTCCACTTCGGATAACTTTTCTTGAGCTACCAAGGCCTTTGTCTCAGTTATTGGTATTTCTTTGAGCTCAAGTTTTGGCTTCTCAGATGTTCTGTTTGCTTGATACTTAGCAAATCTGCATTCCCTTGCAAAGTGACCAGTCTTTTGACAATTGAAGCATTCAATTTGAGATTTGTCAAAAGTTATTCCTTGTTTGGGGTTGAAATCAATAGCTTTGCTGTCTTTTCATGTACTTTTTGATCCTTGCAGTAATCATAGCAACTTGCCACCTGATATCAATTTCTTCAAGTGCATCTTCTTCAATCTGTGCTAGATCCTCTTCATAAGTGACAGGTAAGCTTGCTTGTTGTGCAAAGAAAGAGCACACAACTTCATCTGAGTTCAAAGTGGTAGATGGTGGGGCCTGCTGAGTATTGGATGGGGGATTGTAAACAAAGCAGTACTTTGAGAAACAGTACTTTGAGGAGAAGCAGTACTTTTGGAAGTACCGCTCTTCTTTTGATGATAGAAAAGCAATACTGTGAGATTTGGAATTTGGTTGACCACTCATCTCATGTTCATACACCTTCAGTTGATGATAAAGATCATCAAAGTCCATAACATCCAACCCCTGTTGTCCTCTGATCATAGTAGCAATCACATGCCATGTAGATGGCAAACTCCGTAGAAACTTCAAATTAGCATCCTCAACTGATACTTTTGCCTTGTATAATTCCAACATGTTAAGAAGATTCTGGAACCTATCATATGCAGCATCAAGACTCTCTCTTTCTCCAACTGTGAAAGTTTCAAACTATTGTTTCAGCAAGTTTCTGTGCATCTTCTTAGAGGCTTCATTCCCTCCAAATCTGGTCTTGAGTGCAGCCCAAAGCTGTTTAGCATCTTTAGCATCATGAAATTTAAGAAGATGACCATCTGGAATGGCAGACAAGAGAATGTTAAGAGCCTTCTCTTGATTCCTTAGGGTTGCTGCTTTATGGTAAACTGCCTTTGGTGCTAGAGGTTGTCCAGCAACTTGAATGGGTTCTGGAGGAACTTCATTCCCATTCACAATTACATTCCACAGAGCATGGGCTGTAATGGCAATATACTGCCTCATCTTCATGCACCAGAGATCATATTCTCCCTTTTTGATAATTGGAATTCTGAGTGAGGTGATTGAGGGTTGTGGAACAACTTCAGTCGACATCTTGGATATTGTAGGGTTTCTTCCTAGTCCGAGTTTCCACACAAGCTCTGATACCACTTGTTGGATCGATATACTTTAATCAAACTAACTTAACTAGCTTGTTAAGGTTTAATAACCTCGGATAAATCCTAAGTTATTAACAAAGAAACACTGAGCAATCTTTATTAAGTACGCGGAATTTACTTAACAAAGCTAAGAAGAAAAACTTTATTAACAAACTCTAAATCTGCTTATTATGCAGATACTCTAATACAACTCTAAGATAATCGAACTTTTCTCTAAACTCTAATTCGTAAACTCTAAAACTCTTTTTCTGAAATCGTACCTCTAATGCCAATCTAGGAGTCCTTTTATAGGCTCAAGGATATCCTAGTTGGTTTACAATTAATAACCTTGTACGACAAGTAATCTACAATACTTTCCATAAACGAATATAACAGTTTATTTGTTCTAGCAGTACTTTGACTTCCTCTTGCAGTACTTTGACTCTGTCATTTAGCAGTACTTTGACTATTTGACTTCTTCCAGTTCTTTTCAGCTTACAGTACTTTCATATCTTCAGTACTTTGATATCTTCAGCACTTTCATATCCCAACAAATGATGCTAGAACTAAATCAGTAGAACAAATAAACTCTTTGATAGCAAAAACTGATGATTTCAAAGCTCAACTTCAAGAAAAGAGTTTCGCTATTGTTGCCTTAAAAAATGAGCTTAGGAAAACTGTAGGGAAAAGTGTGAATACTAAGTTTACAAAACCATCAACCTTGGGGAAACCAGTTTCTCATCCCATTAGAAACCGGTCCATTGTTAGGTAGCCTACTGCGTTTATATCCAAAAGACCAAAATTTTCAAAAACACGGTTTGCCTCCCAAGTTGATGAGAAACAAGTTTTGTCAAAACCATTCACTTCACCACAGTTACCTAAGAATAAGGCTTCTAGCTCCGTTAACCCTCAACACGTAGCCACTTCTACTCCCAGCACCTCTAGGATTAGTTCGAAAACTGTGTCAAAACCATGCATTAAAACCCGAATTCATATGATATGAATGACTTGTGGAAGAACTATTATCTAGAAAAAGCTAGGAAAAAGGCACAGATTCGAAAAGACGGAATTTTAGGTGTAAAACCTAGGGTGATGAATTCTACGAGATTTCAAAGCTTAACGCTAGTAGTTGTAAACCACTACCTAGAAACACTCAAAAGACTAGGGATTGGCGTACATCTAAGAGTAGTTACGTGCATAAGAATGCTAAGCATGTAGAAAACAAAACTAGAAATTCTGAGTTTTTTCCACAAAAGAAACATTTTCCTAATTCACATGCTAAGGTACAATCCCCTAAGACTACTTATGCGACTAAGGTCCAACATGTTGTGAAGCAAAACAAACCAAAAACTTCTCCTAGATGGATACCAACTGCTAAATCTTTGGAAACTAGGAATAAGGATAAGTCTTCCACTGTGCATAAGAAGCCTAACAATCCTAGACCTTGCCATAAGTGGATACCTTCTGGTAGAATGTTTAAGGATGCTGGACTTAGGTGGATTCCTACCGGAAAGCTGTTCTCTGATGACAAAATCAAGGTTGACCGTGAAACCTCAAAGGGTTTGGATACTAATGTCACTAACCAATATATATGCAATCAAGCTTGTAATGTTAGTGCAGGTAGACCTTACTCAGTTGCAGATTCTTCGATCCTTCAATACATGGACTGGTTTAAAGTATGGATAACACAAGGATTGATATCTCATAACTCACGGGTTCAAGTAACTCAATCTTGATATTCTTTCGGATATGACGTATGAACACAACAGTTCATGCCTCGTACTCTAAGGAAAAGAAAAGTGTACGTTTCAGTGCGCTTTATCTTCAAAAGAAGAGAAATCTTCTTATGACGTATGAACACAACAGTTCATGCCTCGTTCTCTAAAGAAAAGAAATGTGTACGTTTCAGTGCGCATTATCTTCTCAAGAAGAGAAATCTTCTTATTATGACCATTCTCATCAACATGCTTCATACTTTTCCATGCGGTAATCAAGTGAACCGGGCTACCACTGATTGTTTTCTCATTCCACTTGCTCGATTATAATGAAGATGGCGACATCATGTGTTGATTTTGCGGGAGAGAAGTGTGAATAGAACATTCGGATGATTTTCACTTATTTAATCAAGAATGGCAACTCCGTATGCAATTCTTGAGGGGAGAAGAAGTGTGAATTTTTTGCATGGTTGATTGATATTAGAGAATAAATGGTCAAACGGCTCTAAACTCATGTAAGAACCGAGCTTCTTCTTATCGGGTCATCTTCACATGGAGTTTTTCTCTTCTAAGAGCCGTTGGTTGACATCTTCACAAGCTGATATGAGTTTATTGACAAAGTGCTTCCGGTTAATGCTTCACGTGCACATTAACATGATGATTTCGAACAACCTTCTGTTCTTGTTTGATGTGATTGTTTGCTTGGTGTTACCATTTTTGTGTGTTCGCTTTGCGGGTGATTGCTTTGATTTCCTTGATGAACATCTTTCTGTTCTTGTTTGATTGGGAGGATCTTAATTAAGAGGATTTGCAAGATGTAAGTTAATTGGGATGCTTTTTGGTGATGTTCTTGTGTTTTTGGTGAAATGAAGATGTTAACTATCTATTCCCCAACTGGACAATCTAGAAGAAGGTCGAGTCTACCGTCGGTTCTACATTTTCGCTATATGTTAGAAGACTAAAAGACGAGTTGCATGTGATTATCAAAAGACTTCTTCTTATTCTAGGCATTTATCAAAACAGATTGTCAGTTTAGGGGAGAGCACTAATTGGGGGAGATTGAAATGCCAAATATAATCTCTAATTAGACTTGCTCACGTTATTATTCAACATGTTGATTCTCACAAAGACTTCAAAGCTGATCTTCTCAACAAATTTCTAGTATACGGGCTTATAATGATTTTTTTGACTCTGAAGTGTCTAAACCAGCAAGGGGGAAGGAGACACACATCTATACGCGAGTAATCTTGACGAGCTTAACACTTCTAAGTGATTGAAGATATCCCGGGAAGACTATCGTCATTACCGCAGAGAAACTCAAGATTTGACTCATGGCGTTCAGTGTTTTTTATTCCAACTATGTGGGGGAAGAGATGGAAGAGTTAGTTTCTGATGATAAAAGAGGTACACAAGTGTGTGATGATGCTATCGCATTCATCAGTGGAGAGAGATTGTGTACATTGGGACGCCAAATTCATGTCTCACTTGAGGGCTTAATCGTGATTAGGAGATATAATCACTTATTCGGAGTTGACATCCGCAGAGATTGTCACCCTTGAGATAATCAGTGATTCGGCCTGCTTCTTCAATGTTATCGGTTATTCTCTCTTTGGGCATTCCGGTACTTCGGGTTCTTGAGCTTCATACACTTTCTTCAGGGGAGAGAAAAGTATACATCGGGGTTATTCTTTGCTATTGGACTTAATCTGCTACTTCGATGGTATAAGTTTCTTTGTCTTCGGGTATGTGTATTCGGGTTCGTGAGCTCTAGTCTAAGAGACTGACTACATCAATTCAACTACGTGGGGTAAGTGGTCTCTTGACACCTTTTGGAATGGATAGCGTCAGACTTCAGTAGTTATGAAATTTAAGAAGATTATTTATGTGTGGGATGATACGTTGTTGTTCTTATGGATGATATAACCCCGAACGGAGATTCTCGATTATCGGTCTTAAAAGGAGCAACGGGATTTATGATAATGGTGTGCTTCTCAGTGCACCTGGCTAAGGAAAGCTTGAAATAGAGCTTCGAATCTGCTCATCCAAAGATTTTCGGTTTGGGAAGTTGCCAGAGTCTCACTTTAGGATGGTTCAATTTCTTTCTTCGATTCAAGAGCCCTGGAAGCTTTGGTGGTGAAAGTTTAAGAGTTGATGACTTCTATCTTCTACGACGTGCTGCTCGATATCCTTATCTCGGTACTCGTATCATCATCTTCTTTAACTATATCATCTTCTCTATCTTTGTATATATTTATCTGAAAAACAAAATACAAAAATATAAAACCAACAAAAAGAAAATAGAAAAATATAAAACCAACAAAAATCCATAAAAATTTGAAAATTTTGAAAAATACCAAAAATATGTTTTCTCAAGACATGTCTTCTGGTATCGATAACATCTACGGTCTTAGAAATGTCATTCAATAATGGCACGGGACCATAGATGAAGTTCGAGCAGGAGGTGTAAATATTCTTTTCTTAAACATGTCTCAAAATATGGCTTACAGTTATTTCAGACTGTAACCCGCGCTTCAAAAATGGCTTACAGTTATTTCAGACTGTAACCCGGACTTCAAATGATGGCTTTATTTCGCATTGTTGTAACCGTGCTTAAACCATGGCTTGCTATTATTTCTGATAGCAACCCGTTCTTCATGAAAGGAAAGTGTTGCGCTAAACCAATTTTTCAAATATTTCGTGCACTTATCCTAAATACAAAAATGAGGAAAGTATGTCGAAGGACTGCTGTTCCTACACAAATGTTTTTCCGTCTATAATTCTTCAGAAAAATATTTGTTGTATTTCAAAAATGGTGGTAAAATGAGTTGCTTGTAAAAATCAATCAGGATCAGAGTTTTCGTATTAATTCGCAAAAACTCAATCGATGACTTCAGCACTTTTAAAACTTTTCAAGAAAAAGAGTCATTGATTGAGGGGAAGAATATTTTTCAAATTTATATCTTCTAACGGAATTTCTTAATCATCCTACGTGCTTATATGAAAAATATAATTGCCTATGTTGAAGGACTAGGTTTCTAGGATGTGACTGTTAGGTTTAGATGATTAGAGTTTGATAAACACATTATTCCCATGCCATATATGAATTGATTGATATGTTGGATTGACTTTTATTAGTCGATTGCTGTTTGGGTGTTGTCGACCACCATATATCTGTTTGTGTCTACTAACGTATGCAGGTATCTTGGTATAAGAATGTTCCCGATCCGGATCCCACATAATATGATGTTTGGATGCCGAAAGGAAAGGGTAACTATATCTTGGGTTGACAAATGAAGAAACGGAGCTTAATTGGACTTCTATGGAGAGTTGGCATAAATGCAACGTAAGAGGTCTTACTGCATCAGCAGATGGTTTTCTTCTAAGTGATTGAAGAAACGGAGCTTAATTTGACCTAAGTTGGCATTCAAATGCAACGTAAGAAGAAGTCTCACTGCATCAGCAGACGGTTTTTCTTCCAAGCCCTACAGCATCAACAGAAGCTTCTGAACCACCTAACATATCTTTAGGATAATTGATGATACCATTTTTCTAAAACTTTGAAAATATTGTTTTTGAAAATGGAAAAATATTGTTTTGAAAATATATTGGACTGAATTTTGAAAATCACCGGACTTCATTTTATCAAAACTTAAGTCACTCAATCATCGACTTCTGTCATGGTTTGAGGGGGAGAGTGATTTTGAATAAAATATTTTCAAACAATATATCTTCAAAAGAGTCCGTTTGTACGCTAAAATGTGGTGATCTAAAGATTTAATGTTATGTCATGGTATGATATTTTCTTTAGAATCAAGGTCTTTCAAAATGAAATTTTTTCTGTTCTTGTTTGATTGTGAAATTGTTTTGTTTTACTTAAAAGATCTCTTAAAAACTATCATACCTGACACTAACAATCTTTAATGTCTTAAAATGGTCCTTATCTGTCATCTTTCAAAATTGAATCTTGCCACGTCTTTCCCCAAATTTTTCTAAATGATTTAAATCAGTTGGGATCACAAATCTCAAATGGTTTGATATTTCTGATCGGGGTAGAGATCGTGATTTAAATCTCAAATCTGTTTTAAATGGAATTGGTTTTAGTCCTTTAAAGGCACTCCTGCCTCCATGTGCCAAACGATTTCAATACACATAATGCACATGTTGAGGAGGAGGATTTATCCAAAAACCAGATGAGTATTTAAACATGGCCACATTTTCTCTCATGTTTTCTAAACCTAATTAAATCACTTGGGATCCAAAATCTCAAAGGATTTGATATTTTTGATCGGGGGAGAATTTGTGATTTAATAATGAAATTTGATAAAAGTTGATCCTTTTGATTCAGTTGTGCAGGCTGCTCTCTCATATGTGTTAAACGCTTTCGAATCTCGAAGCACATATTGAGGGGGAGCAAAACCATCGAGGTACAAAAGTTTTTTTAAAGAAACTTATAAAGTACCTTGATTGTGTTTTCAAATGGTTTATTAATGGATTTTGTGATTGTGGATGTGCTTCAAAAGAACTCTTGCCTCTATGTGATAAAAATGATTTCAAAAATCCTATGCACATATTGAGGGGGAGAATTTTACCAAGAAAATCAAATGGCTTTTCTATGAAAATTGTGATCAAAGAAAATATTTCAAAGTCCTCTTGCCTTCTTGTGCTAAACAATTTCTAAATCATACGCACATGTTGAGGGGGAGGTTTTCTAAATGATCAAAACTATTAGGGTACAAAATGCTTTGATCTCGTATCACAAGTACCTTAATTGTTTTTCCAAATGATTTTTCAATTGGTTTCAAGGAAGAATGAACTGTACCAAAAGACCGACCATTTTACTTTATGCATGGTGTTATAAGGATGGTTAGGTTAGGTATTCGTTCCCACGATCCCGCCAGAGCCGGAGGGATCTACCCAGGGACAATCCACTAGATAGTGTAGAGTCCTTAGGTATGATGAAAAAAAGGAGAAAAATGAGAATATGGGAAGAGTGCGGACTGAGACAGAGCTAGTACTGGAATAAACCCAACAAGGTTCTAGTTATGAAGTCTCGGTAAGCACTGAAGGGGTTGAAGAATGAAAAAGAAATGAATGATAAAAGGGTGTAAAGAAATAGCCCTCCATCAATTCAACCTTAGGGCAGAAACCGGGTTCAATTCATATGCTACTGGTGGTTACTAAGGTAACACTGGTATTGAAAACAAGACATCATGGACCCAGTGATGCACTGCACTAAACTTCCCAAACCACTCAAGTTCCTCTTAAAAGGGCTTGTTTCATTCTCACGGGGAACCAACATAATCTATCGACTTTCTCTTAGAGATTGTTGATATTGAAGAAGGAGACCCTCTCCCTAGTCTCCGATACAGGAACCAAATGTGCACGATTGAGTCTAGAGCCAAGAGATCATCCACAATATCTCATTAGGACACTATATTAATGAAGACTTGCTGTTTCACACAATGTGGAAAGTAAGATTATATATTAAGAGTCCTACGCATTATCCTTGTGGTATTGCCGGAACATCCGAGTGATATGAAAATATTCACGATGAAGATGGAAATCCTTCTAGAGCCAACATCAAACAAGCTCTTGGTGGGTGACATGTGAGATCTTCTCGTAAGATCAAACTTGTGACAACTAGATAGAAACAATGGGGCGATTCAGTCTTGAATCAACCTTGGTCCAGGAATGGAATTGACGAATACTTTTGGAAAACCGTTCGATGTGCAAATCTTCTTTTCTCTAGCACGTCGAATGTGTACTTATGTTTTCAAATTCAAAAGTATCTCTGATTGAAAAATACTTTTAGAAAAACCGGTCGATGTGCGAATCTCTTCTTTTCACTAGCACGTCGATTGTGTACTATTTTCAAATACAAAAAGTGTTTTGATTGAAAATTTATCTTTCTCATAAAACCTTCGTCTTATTGCAAAACTCTTTATTCTAAGCAATACGCGATTGTTTTCAACTCAATTTTTCATCAATCAGTGAATCTCAATTTGCTGGTTCACTCACTCCGTGTTGTCTTCTTTGAGACGTTCCGGTTTGAGAACAGCTAGAACAGCTGCGAAACCCTGTCAAGGAGATTCTTAGGAATCATACATGATCACAGGCAGTACTTGTACTGATCAACGGGGAACCGTGGGCCGTGTACCTCAATTCAGCGAAAGTGATCAAAGACACTTTTGTGTGTTTTATTGCTAACTGTTGTTTGCAGATACATTTGGACGGTTAAAAGTGATCGTAATTGAGGAGTCAATCCAAAGCCGCATGCTCACAACATCCACACTTAATTTGAAGAAATCATGACTGGTGCATATCTACATAACCTGGTTCTGATATTCCATACTATGCTTTTGCTACGCTGCTGCAAATATCATGAACCAGTAAGGCTTCCGCTACTATGATGGAATGATGTCATGATTCAAAAGTGTGAGCATGTCGGTTCGAAAGTCACAACTTCACATGATGGCAACACAATAAAGGGTGATCCAGAGATTCACTGTGGCTGATGATCTCAATGAAAGCTCAAAGATCATCAAAGATGTGGATCAGTTAAAGGCCTCCACTGAAAGTACAAACCACTCGGCCTATGAAGAGTCACTCAAGCTAAAGCACAAAGAGATGAAGTTGAAGAATTCATGTCTACGAGCTCAAGAATGAAGATTAAATAGAATGCTAGGATTCAAAATGTAAAACATGGGGTGACCTCCCTTAGGGGGAGATTGTTAAGAATTAGAAAATTCCATAGTGAAGTAGCGGTCACCCCAAATATAATCTAGCATAAGTTAGCTCGTAGACATATCGTTATTTACTGTTTTATTAGTTAGTTATTTAGTTTAGAGTAACACCGTGGAGGAAGGACGAGTCTTTACCCACTGTATGCCTGATCCACAGTCCGAAGGTGGACGTTTAGTTTGTAACTATAAATACCCTCTACCTCCCAAGGTAGAGGGTTGGACCTTTCATTCATCTTAATCTAACCTTCTAAGTTTTCTTTCACTTTCTCTCTCTAGAAAGGTTCCCACTTTCTCTCTCTAAACTCTACTTAATTCGAACCATATATTGTTATGTGATGTGTTTGTGAAATCCAATATGTTACAAATATAGTCGGCCAAAAGAAGCCGCTCTGCAGGACTTTGTGCCCAGTTTTCGTCGCACCAAAGTGTCCCCCACACGCATAAGAATGGAAATGAGCCAATATGTCCATATGCTCGTCATCGGGAATACACCTCCTAACAACTTGGTCAGCACACACTTTATAAAGATCTGGATCCTCCCAAAAATAATGCTTCAATTGAGAAAAGAAGTATTTTCTTTGTAGTTTGGACCAGTAATCCGAGAAGCTTTTAACTACAATGTAGTTAACAATGTTTGCATACCAAGGAATCTTAGAAACTTGGAATAAGCTTTCATCAGGAAAACTTTCTTTAATCACGTCAGATGGATTGAACGGAGGAGGGATAATCCTAGACAAAATGGCCTTCGGCAACCCATTTTCCGACCCCTTTTATCTCGGATTTCCAGATTAAATTCTTGTAACAGCAGAATCCACCTAAGCAACCTCGGTTTTGTCTCTTTCTTGGTTAATAAATGTTTCAAGGCACTATGATCTGAAAATACTATCACCTTAGAATGCCCCCAAATATATGAACGTAACTTATCGAGAGCAAAAACCACAGCTAGCAATTCCTTTTCAGTAGTGGTGTAATTCATTTGAGCTTCGAAAAGTCTTACTAGCATAAAAGATCACAACGGGTTTCTTATCAACCCGTTGTCCCAGAACCGCCCCAGCGGCATAATCGCTCGCGTCACACATGATCTCGAAAGGCTTCGACCAATCGGGTGACTGCAGAATTGGGGCTTCTACAAGCTTTTGCTTAAGCATATTGAATGCTTTAAGACATGATTCATTAAAGTCAAATCGTGCCTCTTTTGAGAGTAAATTACAAAGAGGCTTTGATATAGCACTGAAATCTTTAATAAATCGCCTGTAGAACCCCTGCATGACAAGAAAAGATCGCACAACTTTAATGTTAGTGGGAGGAGGAAGGGTTGAAATTATTTGCACCTTAGCACGGTCAACCTCAAATCCTTTTTCAGAAACGACGTGTTCTAATACAATTCCCTCTCGAACCATGAAATGGCTCTTCTCCCAACTAAGCACTAGATTAGTTTTGGTGCATCTTTTTAACACACTTTCAAGCTGACCCAAACAGCTTTCGAATGATTGACCAAAGATGGAGAAATCATCCATGAATATCTCTACAGATTCTCCAACCATGTCCGAAAAGATGCTCATCATGCACCGTTGAAAGGTAGCGGGTGCATTACACAGACCAAACGGCATTCGACGGAATGCAAATGTCCCATAAGGACATGTAAAAGTGGTTTTGCCTGGTCATCGGGATGGATGGGTATTTGATTATATCCGGAGTACCCATCCAAGAAGCAATAGAACTTCTGACCGAAAAGCTTCTCAACTATTTGATCAATGAAAGGTAGTGGGAATGATCTTAGATGTGGCATCATTCAGCTTACGGTAATCTATGCACACCCTCCAGCCAGTCATCACTGGTCACAGTGGTGAGTCTTTCCCGCTCTCGGTTTCCACAACGGTGATACCGGCCTTTTTAGGCAACACCGTTGCGTGGGACTTACCCATTTACTATCCGAGATGGGATAGATGATACCAGCATCTAGCCATTTGAGAACTTCCTTCTTCACTACCTCCTTCATATTAGGATTCAAGCGCCTTTGCGCATCTCTTGATGGTTTAACATTTGGGTCCGTAACAATTCGGTGCATACATAATGAAGGGCTAATTCCTTTCAAGTCAAGCAATTGTCCATCCCATTCTGCTTTTATACTTGAAAGCACTTTCTTTCAACAGTGCTTCCTCTTGTGATCCAGAAAGATCAGAAGCAACAATAACAGGTAAAGTATTATTAGGACCTAGAAAAGAATATTTGAGATTGGATGGCAAAGGTTTCAGCCTCAAGAGTTGGAGCACCTCTAGCGACGGCTTTGTGGCCGTGTCAAAAGTACTTGCAAGGGCTCCACTTTATAAGACCAAGGTGGTTTTTGATGGTCTAAAGAACTGACCAAACACTCTTGAATCTCTTGAACTTCAGCAAAATCAAGAATCTCCTCATTCTCACCAGTTAAATATAAGTTTAAAGGATCAACCTTAAGCATACGGGGTGCATGCTTTTGGACTTCCTCATCGATTACGTCCACCTGGTAGCATTCATTCATAGTAGGAGAATTCACGGAACTAAACACATTCAATCTTAGCTTCTTATTACCGAACGCAATATCCATGGCGCCAGTTCGACAATTGATCCTAGCGTCTATCGTGGCTAGGAATGGTCGCCCAAGGATAATGGTTGGTTGAACATCCTTGTATGGTGTCTCGGTGTCCATAACAAAGAAGTCAACTGGGTAATAGAAGTCATCAACTTTCACAATAACATCCTCTAAGATACCTCTAGGAATTTTGGTAGATCGATCGGCTAAGGAAATTATAGTGTCAGTCTTACGAAGGGTTCCTAAGTCATACTTATCGACCAAACTAGCAGGAAGGATGTTGATACTAACACCGAGATCAAGGAGCCCTTCTTATGGCAATATTCCCACCACAACTGAAATCAATGGTGCTCCAGGATCTTTGAATTTGGGAGGAAGAGAGTTAGATAAGATTGCACTAACGCGTCTGCTAGTAGGCTAGGTCAACCTTTTAGGCACCATTGCCTTTAACTTCCTCTTTTGGGTACACAAGTCCTTTAAAAACTTGGCATATGCAGGAATTTGCTTGATAGCATCAATAAGGGGGAGATTGATCTTTACTTGCTTGAAAGTCTCCCACATATCCTCGGAATAGAGGACCCTTTAGCCAATCTAGCAGATGCCGATTTTTCCAAAGCTGCGGGGTAAGGAGTGGTTGTGCTTGACACACCACCCTCCCCAACTTTTGGTGATTGAGTAGCTTCAGGATTCTGAGTTGGTGGTTTTGGAAAATCATTTGACAAATCATCGACATCATGCGAAAAATCATGAACACTTGGAATTTTGATGTCATTGTTGTAGGTTTTACCATTTCGAAGAGATGTCACCATATTCGCATGCTCAGGACCATCGGCTTATGCTTGATTAAGAGTGGGATAGCTTGGAAGCTTACCCGCTTCTCGTTTGTGCACCTCTTCGGCCAACTGCCCCAGTTGTCTTTCAAGATTTACTACAGATTTGGAAAGGGACTCAAACTTTAGGTTTGCACCTTGATTAGACTTGGCCAACTCGCTTAGGATCAAGTCAAACTTTTGGTCAACATTTGATTGTTGGCCATTGTTTGAACCTTGCCCTTGACTTTGGTATTGTTGTGGCCTTTGTTGGTAATTGTTAGGGCGACTGTCGTCATCCTTCCAACGGAAGTTGGGGTGATTACGCCATCCTGGATTGTAACTATTGGAGAATGGGTCGTTTTGTGGATGGTTTCCATAGACTCCATTTACCTCCGCATTCGGTGGTGCCCCCCAACTTTGACAATTATTGACTGAATGACTCGGATCACCACACATTGAGCACACATCATGCGACACATGCGACACATTTGAAGCACCTTTTCCTAGATTTCTCAACAAAAGATCAACTTTCTTACTTAACTCACTAATTTCAGAATTTGTGCCATGTTGGTTAGACACAGAATTAGCGGAAGATTTGTTGTTTGATCCATGAAGCTTGGGTCTTGGAACCCTTGCTCAGCTTTTCAAAGAACTCCCATTCTTCCTCCATGGGCCGTGAGAAAAACGTTCCCCCACTAGTTGCCATTACAAATTGTTGGTTATGATAATCCAACCCGTCATAAAAGACTTTGACAAGCTCCCATTTTGGAACATCGTGGTGAGGGCAAGTTCTTAACAACTCTTTGAGTCTACTAAAAGCTTCGTGAAACTGCTCGCCTGGGATTTGACGAAAGGATTTAATCTTATTTCTAATGGCAGCAGTTTTGCTTATAGAATAGAATTCATCAAGAAATGCGGATTGCATTTCAGACCATGAGTTAATACTACCTGGTTCGAGAGATGTGAACCAGGCCTTAGCTTGATCTTTAAGAGAAAAAGGAAAAAGCGTAAGTCTTACCCCATCCTTAGTGGTGTTATTAAACGATATGTATCTGCAATGGAGAAAAACTCGCGCAGATGCGCGTACGGCTCCTCATGACCTCTAAACACGGGTAAGATCGCTATGAGGTTCGACTGGATCTTGAAGTTGCTCACATGCCCCATTAGAAGCGGTAGTCGGATAGACAATCGGGGAGGGATCATCGAAGTTCCCCGGTCTATAATAGGAATCCACACCCCGTGGTGGGGATTCTGCACCGGCGGCATCGTCGTCACCTGGCATTTCTGTGAAAAGCTCTTCTAAACCTGCAAAATCAAGGTTAGTAGAAAATTGTCTAGCTGCTTTCCTCCTCAACCTTGCGCTTCTCTCTACCTCGGGATCGTAAGCTAACGGTGATGTACGTCCCGATCTACGTGTGCGCATAAACTAACTTGCACACTCACAATCAACAAAACAAACAAACAAAACAAAAGGAAAATAAAATATTTTTGTATTTTTTTTATATTTTAAAACTATTAACAAAAACTTAAACTAAAAGCGCACTCACTCCCCGGCAGCGGCGCCAAAATTTGACAGGCTCGTTGTACCAATCAAAAATAAACCTACTTACCTTATACTAGATAGGGAAAGTATGGTATCGTATCCACGAGGAGTATGTGGTTCTAACTTAAGTTTTGAAGTGATCACTGATCAATAAAAGTTTTGGTTTTGAAATCTTAATAACTAAATTACTAATTAAACTAAAGTCTATGAAATAAATAACTAATTTAAGAATTAATAATAAAACTAATGATTAACTAAAAAGCAAATAAACAAATAAAAATTAAATAAACAAATAAAAGCGAAGTTGTGAACAATTGAGTGAAAAGTAATCCCTCCCGGCTCCGGATATATTGATATTACTAAGTTACGGATTATTACTAACGTTGGCTTTGTATTAATTGAAAAGGATAATTTTAGGCGCAAGCTATGTTTACCACACGAATTGTCTTAATACCTAAACTAGTTGGACTCGTCACAATTCGTTGACTAGCAATAACATGTCTTCTAATAATCCTATTAATTAATTTTATAATTATTTAACGAACAATTATGGGAACAAATTATGTTAAACATACGACCGTCTTAACCCTTAAGCTACTTAGGCTTGGCACAATCGTTGACTCGCTATAAAATGTCTCATAATAATTCAATAAAATAATTATACTAACACATTAAATTCAAACAAATGATATGCAATAAAATCATATGAATTAATGTTTTACAATAAATTATAATCCGTAAACATGATCAAACCAAATATATCTTTTACCGGGAGAGATTACAAAAGGCTTAGCCGCGCATTACGTTAGTAGACATCGTCGTATCTATTCCGTCTTGCATATTGCTATGTACCGTATTATATCCAAAGCCAAAATAATCAAATGTTTTGTTCCTCCTAGCACGCTCGTCGTGAAGCAAAAATAATATATAATGAATATATAAAATTTGCTCACTGATCATTAAATGAAAGCACCACAAGGACGATTTGTTCAATGACCTCAGAGACGATTTTTTTCACAAAAAGGTTTGTTCTCTTAATGTTGCGGCTGTAGGTTTTTAGAGATGGATCAATTCTCTGTCGTCTCTTCCTCGAATATATATGGGATAAAACCCTTTTGTGGTTTTCCTGCTCTTCACATCCAAGCCACCAATGAAGCCCAACCTTCACTTATTTCTTTAACCAAATTAGGAGTGGGCCAATATGGATTTCTCGGATTGCAAAGCCCAACCGAAATGTCTCTCTAGTCTTTCATTAAGCTTGTAATATCGCAACTTTAGCTCCTTTTAACGCATAGCCTACATAATCACAAAACACCCTCAAAGTACATGTATAACGATGAATAATAATGCAATAATGCGTAATTAACATGCAATGAGGGGTATGTAAAATACACCGATCATCAAACAAGGCTTATATGCCCTGTTCACAAAACTCAGTGAACACTGAGTTTTCTCAGCTTATTGCAGGGCTTGTCAAAAGCTCATAAGAGCTTGTCTTGGTCTGTTCTTTGGTTTAGAAGTAGTTAGCCAGGTCTAGTTGAGGTTCCAATATCTGTTTTCCAATTTCCAGCTTATTTCAGTGCTTATTTTCTAGCTTAAAGTAGCACTCAAAATCTGTTTTGGCATAAGTGCTCAAATAATCAAAACTAAGTAGTGTGCATTTCAGAGGTTAAGACTTGTTGTAATAGTTGTTTAGAGTAATTTTAGCATAAATTAGCTTCTGTAACAATTTGGTTCTCAGTTGGACCCTTTGGCTTATTCAAAGTGCTTATTACATAAGCACTTGCATGGCAGTTTCATATTTTACCACATAGGCCACATGTTTTTCTATTTTTCTTAGATTCATCATATTAAATTAGAGTTTTCCTGAATTTTTCATATTTTTCCAGGTCAGTTTGCTATTTTTCTTTATTTAAAACAGTTTTTAAGCAATTTTTAATAGCTTTTAATACAATTAATTCAGAAAAAGTTCAAAAAAATAATTTTTCAATTTTCCTAGGTTTAGATAAATATAAAAAGTAAAAAAATTATTTTTCCAGATTTTTCATAGTTTAATTTGTAATTTTTAGTAATTTATTTAGTTTTAAATAGTTTAAAATTCATAAAAAATAGAAAAATAATCAGAAAAATACAAAAATAGTTTTGAAAATTCTCTATTGTTATTTTAGATTTTTCCAAGTCAAAATTTTATTTTTCTAGCTTTATTTCATATTTTCTTGTATTTTAGGTTATTATTAAATAGTTAAAATTAGAATTTAATTAATAATAATTAATTAAATAGTTATAAAAATAATTTTCTTTTTCTAAAAATTTTCTCATATCATTAGGTTTGTAAAAATGTCATTTTCATATTTTTAGAATTAATATTGCTTCAGTTTCAAATTTTCTTTTGTGCGTCACGTAGTTTTTATTTAAGTTTTATACAAGAAAAATAAAAACATCAGTTTAAAAATAGTGATAGCGTTTATTTAATATAGTTTATTTTTTATTTCCTTTAAGCCCCTGTAATTTACAAAACTTTTCTTTAGGTATAAATAATTCAAAATCCTTACTGATCACTATCCTTAGTGATTATTCGACATCTGATTGTGTTAAACACCATTCATCCTCCGTGGGACTTAACGACCCGGGAATCCACTGTATTCTCCTGATCTAAATTGCATTTTGTGTCTGAACTGTTTTAAGTTTCTTACGGTTAGCCATTCACAAGTGGCTAGCTTGTGTGAGATAACTTGACGGTTCGGGACGAATCAAATTTTGGCGCCGCTGCCGGGGAGGCTGTAAGCGTGTCCTAAGCATTTTCAGACCCGTACTTGCACATATACCATCGTTTGTAAACAGTTTTTTTTATAAAGTTATCATAAATCAAAAAGTTCATTAACACTTTTCCTAAAGTGCTAAAAACACCAAAAACAATATAAAACAACAAAACAATCGTAACGTTTTCTAGCTTGTGTTTCTTTTAAGGTGATTCTTAAAGAAATACGATTTGGTTAAACGAGACGATACCAAAAATATTGTCCAAAAGTTTTTAAACCCATCAGCACAAATCATTACCTACGTCTTTTCAGTGGTACTTAATTTATACATAAAAATCAACCACCGCAAATCAAGGCAGTACACCTACCAACTGGGGGTGTGACCATAATAAGTTCCCGAACAACAGATTTAAAACTTGCCTTTGTGTCCTTGTGATTTGGTGTACCTTTTTCGAAGAAGCCATTTCATTTGTGATTATTGGTTAAGTTCACTTGTCGTTTTGCCTCGCATTTGTTTTGAAAATTGATTTTAAAACTTAGTGCATGCGCACTGCTCTTCTTCCAGCTCTACAAGTCCACTTTCTGAGCTTGCAAATATTCCTCTAAGGCGTAGAGGACGTTCTGCTCCTTCAGCCGTGACTGAGGAACGTCTAGTACCACCACCCCCTGTCGTAATGGCAGAAGATAAGCCCATGAATGAGCTTCTCCAAGCACCCATCGAGGGTAACGGAGATGCTATTGTTTGTTCCACCATCGTGGCTTGAGACCTTTGAGCTCAAAACCGGGTTGCTTAATCTTGTAACCCAAAGCCAATTCTATGGTTTTGAGCGGGATGATCCTCATGCACACATTCGATGGTTTAACAAGATTGCATCTACCATCAAATACAAGAATGTCCCACATGAAGCTATCAAGCTTCTTCTGTTCCCATTTTCTCTAGAGGGACAAGCCCGGAATTGGCTTGAGAAACAACCCCTCGTTCCATTGAGACATGGGAGGATCTAGTTACCAAGTTTGTTAACGAATTCTATCCTCCATCCCGAACTACAAGTCTTAACAATGAGATAATGAAATTTTCTCAGAGATTTGATGAATCATTCGGGGAGGCATGGGATCGTTACAAAGAATTGCTCCGCAAGTGTCCGCATCATTGTTTTACCGAGTTAATGCAAATGGATACTTTCTACAATGGTCTGCACCAAGGTGACCAAGACTCTTTAAATGCCTCCGCGGGAGGTAATTTCCTAAGCAAGACCACAAAAGAAGCCTTGCAAATAATTGAAAACAAGTCCCAGGTCCGTCCTTTCTGAGCAAAGACATATCAATCTCAGTCTAATGCTGGACCTTCTACTTCATGTCCAGTGAGTACATCTAGCACCGATGCTAAGATTGATAAACTCACGGATATTGTTCAGGCTTTGGTTCTTGCTAACCAAAAGAAAGTCACTTTTACACAGACACCATCACATGGTGAAGTGAAGAAAGTTGAAGTTTGTGTTACTTGTGGTGGTCCTCATGCATACTACAACTGGACTGCCACCGATGGTAGTCCATTTGAAGCCAATGCTATAGCTGGTACTTCAAATCCAGGAGGTAATCATATACCCCTCAAAATAAACCAAACTACCTAGCTAATACTTATCGGCACCACCCGTTTTAACCGAATCCTAACCGAATCAGAACCAACCTAGAATGAACCAAGGTTATCAAAACCAAGGTAATTTCTATTCCGGACCAAATCAAGGTTTCCAACATCAAGGAAACCTTAATCAAAACAATTTCAATCAAAGGAATCAATTTCAGGAAATCCCCCACAAGGAATTCAACAACAAGGTCATAATCAAAACATCCGACCTCAAAATTTCTCCCTCCACATCTCCAGTATCATCATCTGATGAGCTATTTAAGCAATTCATGAAATCCCAAGATGAAATGAACAGGTTGTTGGTCAGTCAGATCGCTGATCTCAAGAAGTCTTTAAAAGATCAACCCTCGGGCTGTGAAAACTTCCGAGCAACACGATCGCTAACCCGCGGGGCGATGCAAAGGCGATCACAACCAGAAGTGGTACTTCATATGATGGACCCGCTATTCCTACTACCTCTTCTTCTTCTCTCCCAAATGTAGTGGAAAGTGAACCTGAGGCGACAAAGGACAAGGAACTTCCTACTAATAACGGAAGCAATGTCCATCCTCAGGTTGTCCCGAAACCCAAATCCTATCCAGGAGTTTTTTTTGAACCTCCTGTAGCTCCCGTTGAAAAACCCCAAATCCAAATCTTCTATTCCTTACCCATCACGTTTGAATGAACAAAAGCTCCGCGCCAGTCATCAAATGGACAAAATTTTTCAAATTTTCCAAGAATTACATTTTGACATAAGCTTTGCGGATGCTATCATGCTGATGCCCAAGTTTGCATCAACACTCAAACACATGTTAAGCAACAAGGAAAAACTGTTTGAAATGGCTAAAACTCCTCAACGAGAATGCTCTGCAGTTATTGAAGAAGCTTCCCGAAAAGCTTGGAGATCCTGGAAAATTTTTCTTACCTTGTGTATTTCCAGGAATGGTTGAATGCTTTGCCTTAGCCGATCTTGGTGCAAGCATAAACCTGATGCCTCATTCAGTTTTGAAGAAACTTTCTCTTTCTCCATCTTACATGCATGACTCTCGAGCTTGCAGATCGTACAATATCCCGTCCTCTTGGAATTGCCGAGGACGTATTTGTGAAAGTAGGAAAGTTCCATTTTCCAGCTGACTTTGTAGTTGTTGATTTCGATGCTGATCCACGGGTTCCTCTAATTGTTGGAAGAGGATTCCTGAGAACGGGCCGTGCTCTCATTGATGTATTTGAGCAAGAAATCACATTACGCGTTGGTAATGAAGCTGTCACCTTTAACCTTGATCAAACTTCGAGGTACTCCGCAAACTATGATTCTGAGTCGGTTAACAGCATAGATATCATTGATGCTTCAAGAGTACTCTCAAGAAGTTCTTGGTTATTCTCATATAATTGAGTGGGGATCCCACCACATCTTCTCAACCTATCATAGCCAATTCTACTCCTTCTCTCACTCCGTTTGAGGGAAGCGACTTCATCTTGGAAGAGATTGAAGCATACTTGGCTAGTGATTCTGTTCCATGGGAAATTGATCACGCTCCAATTGACATCGAGGGGACATACTTCTCATTGAGAAATTGCTTAAAGATGATCACTCATCAACCCCTCACACTAGTGATGCAATTCCAGAAGAGATTAATCACCATGAGATTAATTCGGAGGGAGATATTCTTATTCTTGAGAAGTTGTTAAATCAGGACACTTCTCCTCCACTCCCTCCCGTCGAGCTTCATAACAAGGAAGTCAAGTTAGTTGAGAAAACTGAAGAATTTCCTGAAGTCGAACTTAAGGACTTACCGCCTCATCTTGAGTATGCATTTCTTGAGGGTGATAATAAATTACCCGTCATTATTGCTCGAGATTTGAGCAAAGATGAAAAGACTGCTCTCATAAAGGTCTTGAAGTCACACAAGCAAGCAATTGCTTGGAAACTCTCCGACATCAAGGGTATCAACCATGAATTTTGTACTCACAAAATCTTGATGGAGGATGACTTCAAACCAGCAGTTCAACATCAGAGAAGAGTAAATCCAAAAATCCATGATGTTATCAAACAGGAGGTTATCAAACTTCTTGATGCAGGATTGATTTACCCAATCTCAGATAGTCCTTGGGTTAGCCCAATTCTCTGTGTTCCAAAAAAGGGTGGCATAACTGTTGTCACGAATGAAGAAAACGAGTTAATTCCAACTCGATTGGTTACGGGATGGCGTGTGTGTATTGACTATCGCAAATTAAAAGAAGCCACCCGTAAAGACCATTTTCCTCTACCCTTCATGGACCAAATGCTTGAGAGATTAGCAGGGAATGAGTACTATTGTTTCCTTGATGGTTTCTCGGGTTACTTTCAGATCCCCATTGATCCAAAGGATCAAGATAAAACTACATTCACCTGCCCATACGGAACTTTTGCCTACAGACGTATGCCTTTTGGCTTATGTAATGCTCCTGGCACGTTCCAACGATGTATGATGGCCATATTCCACGACATGATCGGGGAAACAATGGAGGTGTTTATGGATGACTTCTCGGTCATTGGGGATTCATTTCAAACATGTCTCTCCCATTTAGATAAAATGCTCAAACGGTGTGAAGACACCAATCTTTGTCTAAATTGGGAGAAAAGCCACTTTATGGTCAAAGAAGGCATAGTCCTTGGCCATAAGATTTCAAAAAACGGGATTGAGGTAGATAGAGCAAAAGTCGATGTTATTGCTAAATTACCTCATCCTACTACCGTCAAAGGTATTAGGAGTTTTTTAGGTCATGCCGGTTTCTATCGTAGATTCATACAAGATTTTTCTAAAATCGCCCGGCCTATGACCCATCTTCTTGAAAAGGATGCTCCTTTTATCTTCTCACCTGAGTGCATCAAGGCTTTTGAAACATTAAAGAAAAAGCTTACTGAAGCACCCATTCTCGTGTTCCGACTGGGACTTGTCTTTTGAGCTCATGTACGATGCAAGTGATTTTGCTATCGGTGCAGTCCTAGGGAAACGTAGAAGCAAGCATTTTCAGCCTATCCACTACGCAAGCAAAACTATGACTGAAGCTCAAACTCATTACACCACCACAGAAAAAGAGCTATTAGCCGTGGTGTATGCATTTGAGAAGTTTCGGCCGTACTTAATCTTGACCAAATGCGTGGTGTATACGGATCACTCGGCTCTCAAATATCTCTTTGCAAAACAAGATGCAAAGCCGAGATTGCTCCGTTGGGTTCTCCTTCTCCAGGAATTTGATATCATCATACGTGATAAAAAAGGAGCTGAGAACCTGGCTGCTGATCATCTGTCCCGTTTAGAAAACCCTCACCAAGATGTTTTCGAGAAAAAGGAAATAAATGAAACATTTCCTCTCGAGACACTCAATGCGGTTTCTTTTCGTGGAAACTCTTCTACCCCATGGCTTGCTGACTTCGCAAATTACCATGCGGGTAACTTCATAGTGAAAGGGATGTCGACCCAACAGAAGAACAAATTCTTCAAGGATGTTAAATATTACTTCTGGGACGACCCCTTCTTATTCAAAATCTGTGCGGATCAAGTCATCCGACGGTGTGTTTATGGACAAGAAGCTCTTGACATTCTCAAAGCTTGCCATGCTGGGCCCACTGGGGGCCATCATAGTCCAAACTACACCGCCAAAAAGGTGTTTGATTCCGGGTTTTATTGGCCCACTATCTATAAGGATGCCCACGATTTTGTCAAAACCTGTGACGCTTGTCAACGTCATGGAAATATCTCTCAAAGAAATGAAATGCCACAAAATTCCATTCAAGTTTGTGAGATATTTGACATCTGGGGTATTGACTTTATGGGGCCATTTCCATCTTCTCGAGGTAACAAATACATACTCGTGGCTGTTGACTATTTGTCAAAATGGGTTGAAGCGAAAGCTTTACCTACCAATGATGCCCGAGTAGTTGTGAAATTTTTGAAATCTCTTTTTGCCAGGTTTGGAACTCCTCGTGCTATAATCAGTGATCGTGGTACACATTTTTGTAATGACCAATTTGATCGTGTCATGCAAAAGTATGGTGTTACCCACCGTCTATCTACTGCATACCACCCCCAAACAAGTGGGCAAGTAGAAGTATCCAACCATGGTATAAAAAGAATTCTTGAAAGGACGGTTGGCGAAAACCGTGCCTCTTGGTCGGATAAGCTAGATGACGCACTCTGGGCCTTCCATACAGCTTATAAAACACCCATCGGGTTTACTCCATACAAGCTTGTGTACGGAAAGGCATGTCATCTGCCGATTGAGCTTGAGCACAAGGCATACTGGGCCTTGAAGCATGCCAACTTCGATATTCAGACAGCTGGTGATCACCGAAAAGTTCAAATGAATGAATTAAATGAACTCCGTGATCATGCATACGAGAACTCTTTGATCTATAAAGAAAAGACAAAGAAGATTCATGACTCCAAGATCAAAAACCGCGTTTTCAACGTCGGTGATCGAGTCCTTCTTTTCAATTCAAGATTGAAGATTTTCTCGGGTAAACTAAAAACCCGCTGGTCTGGACCATTCACCATCACTAAAGTATTTCCATATGGAACCATTGAGTTATCTCAACCCGATGGTCCAAACTTTAAAGTGAATGGTCATCGGTTGAAGCATTATTTTGGAGAGGACATTCCTCATGTGATTGTCCCGGATCTACAAACTTTCCCCATGAACCAATGAATGCGGGGATCGAGTCAAGCTAGCGACTCGGGAATCAAAAACAGTAGCATGCTGCATGGGTTTTCACCCGTGTGTACCACCCTAGTGTGGGGGAGATGCCCCCGCTGTTGTATATAAGAGTTTCAAGTAAAATATATATATATATATATATATATATATATATATATATATATATATATATATATATATATATATATATATATATATATATATATATATATATATATATATATATATATATATATATATATATATATATATCTTGCTAAAATAATGGCCGTAGTATTTCCCTTTTACGTTCTATGTTTCGGCATAACCGCCGGTACTTTGAATATTGAGGGCAATATTCATTTCTAGTGTGGGGGGGAATTCTCACGAATTTTATCATGTAATTATTCCACCAATTCCTCCATTTTTGGCCAAAATTTTTTTTTTTGGAGTAAGTGTTTTGCACTTACTCATCTTACGGTTATCAGTCCGCCATGTCTAATAAACAAAAGGATTGGCTAATCCAGGATCAAACGGCTCTAGGTAAAGATATCTCAAATCCGTTGACGGCTTGCAATTTGCCCAAAATTGTATGGTATTCAGCTCACCATATCCTTAAAAGTGAAGAGTTGGCTAGCCCGCAAGTTTATGGCTTGTGGTAAAGGCAGTGGAAAAACCATAATTGGTAATCAGCTCACCAAAGATAATATTGATAATTTATCTAAGAGTTGGCTAGTCCAGAAGCAAACGGCTTCTGGTAAAGACAAATCAAATCCGTTGGAAGCTGGTGATTTGCTCAAAATCATTTGGTTATCGGTGTACCAAGGTTCTTACTTGAACTGAAACATTTGGCTACTCCAGCAGTAATGGCTTTTGGTAAAGAGATGAAATCCATTAATTTTTCTCAAAACATTGCTAGGGACTAGCAATATCTTAGTGTGGGGGATTGATGAGTGTCTAAATACTCATCATTTTTGTACCATTTAAACTGCAAAAACATCTGAAAACACTCAGAAATGCATCAAAATGATAAAAATATCACAAATAAGTGTTTTATGTGTTTTAAATGCAAAAATATAAAAATCTGGTGAAAAACGTATCAAGTTTGCATAATTGGCAGTTTTAGTCCCCCAAGTTTCAAAAGTTGTCAAAAACAGTCCCTGGTAAATCTAAATAAAGAAAAATATCATTTTAAGTCCTTAGGGATTCTTGAGTTGTCAAAATTGGTCCTTGAGATTTAAAATTGCAAATTTACAACTTAGATCCCTAAACTTTCAAAAATGTCAAGTTTGGTCCATGGAAATTTGAAAATGTCAAAACTGGTCCTTGTACTATTGGAACTTGTCAGTTTTGGTCCTTGTGACAATTTTGGAATATTGGCAGAAATGGTCCTTCAAGAATTGGAAAATTGCATTTTGGTCCTTATCATAACTAAAACCAAGCCCTGTCAAAATACAATTGGACCCCTGCCATTATACACATTGTGACCCCTGTCATTACCAATTTTGGACCCCAAATCAAACACCAATCAAACCTTTCCCTTTCCCTCCCACCTGTCCTGTTTATCCTCTTCCCCACCCACTTGACTGCAACACACAGGCCCCTCTCCCATCACCTTTCCCTCCCCCATCATCACCTCTACCCACCTTTCCCACCACAATAAATGCCACCCCCCCTAGTTGCAAAAATCAGAGCCTACAGGTCAAACCAGTTTTTCCCGCCAAAAAACGTGGATGGCCTAGATTACTCAAAACTCATCCATTGGCCAAGATTATTAGTGGGATTTGCTCAGAAGGACATGTGGAAGCTTTTTGGTGCATAAAAGAGGAAGAGAGGCAAGAGAAGAAAGTAGTAGTTAGTTTTTTAAAATTCATGTATGTCGTATTTCATGTTTATGTTTTTAATTAAGCTCTAAGCTGAAATCTTTTGTTTTATTATATCAAACTAAGTTATTTAAGTATATTACAACTGTTTTCAAGTGCCAATTCAAATTGTATTAACATTTCATGCTCTATGGTTCACTGTTGCAAAATTCAATTTCCATCTCTTATGTTCAAACTTCAATAAGCTTCATTTAAGCTCAAACAAGCTTATCTAAGCTCAATATAGCTTTTGGTAAGCTTTAGAAACAGTTTCAATCAAAGGTGCTAAAAAGTCAACGTAAGTCAACTAAGGAAGCAAAATGGGTATAAGTTTGGAATTGGTTGTTGCAGAGCTTGGAATGGGTTGAAATAGATTAGAATAGTGTAGTGTTGGGTTCTGTATAAGCTCCATCATAAGCTGGGCCCTTGTAAGTTTGTTTCTCATTTTCAATTTTTGTTTAGTTTGCAGTTTGTGTTTGTGTTGGTACCTGTGGTCATTAATAGCTTAAAACTGTTTAAATAGTGGTAATTAGTGTAACTAAAGTTATATTAAGCATTGGATTGTACTAGTTTAGTAGTCTGCTCAGTTTAA
The DNA here is from genome assembly GCA_910596185.1 of Chrysanthemum makinoi. NCBI lineage: Eukaryota > Viridiplantae > Streptophyta > Magnoliopsida > Asterales > Asteraceae > Chrysanthemum > Chrysanthemum makinoi. The sequence continues at coordinate 147,327,415 of OU343221.1, read as the reverse complement.
ATTTACAAAACAGTTAATATAAGTGTGTTTGGATCAGTGTGTATAATTGGGATTGAGTCTTTGTTTGAACTTGACAGTTGCATACTCAGTCTCAATATAAGTAATCAGACTTATTGGAGTCAGTTATTGGAGCATTAGAACAACCAAAGTCAAATCTTCTAAAATCTGTCTTATAAGCTTAACTGTTGTAATTTAGTGAAACCAAAAACTTGTTCTGTGTTTAGATTACATAGAAATAGCTTAATATAGAATTAGTATAACATTTAACATCATCTTCAGTCCAAAAATTGGGATCAAAGTTCAATAAAGTCAAATCTCTCATTTCTGTCAAAAGTCAAATTTGCAAAAACCAGTTTTGAACCAACCTAAGTTGATTTTTAATAAGTTCATTTCTGGGTCAAATCAAGTGAGACTTTTGGTTTTTAAAACTTCAACTGGTCAAGTTACTTGTTATGATTTTTATTGATTTTTAGAAATTTTTCTTAAGCACCAAATAAGCTTGTCAAAAAGGGCTTATATGCCCTGTTCACAAAACTCAGTGAACACTGAGTTTTCTCAGCTTATTGCAGGGCTTGTCAAAAGCTCATAAGAGCTTGTCTTGGTCTGTTCTTTGGTTTAGAAGTAGTTAGCCAGGTCTAGTTGAGGTTCCAATATCTGTTTTCCAATTTCCAGCTTATTTCAGTGCTTATTTTCTAGCTTAAAGTAGCACTCAAAATCTGTTTTGGCATAAGTGCTCAAATAATCAAAACTGAGTAGTGTGCATTTCAGAGGTTAAGACTTGTTGTAATAAGTTGTTTTAGAGTAATTTTAGCATAACTTAGCTTCTGTAACAATTTGGTTCTCAGTTGGACCCTTTGGCTTATTCAAAGTGCTTATTACATAAGCACTTGCATGGAAATTTCATATTCTACCACATAGGCCACTGTTTTTCTATTTTTATTAGATTCAGCATATTAAATTAGAGTTTTCCTGAATTTTTCATATTTTTCTAGGTCAGTTTGCTATTTTTCTTTATTTAAAACAGTTTTTAAGCAATTTTTAATAGCTTTTAATACAATTAATTCAGAAAAAGTTCAAAAAAATAATTTTTCAATTTTCCTAGGTTTAGATAAATATAAAAAGTAAAAACATTATTTTTCCAGATTTTTCATAGTTTAATTTGTAATTTTTAGTAATTTATTTAGTTTTAAATAGTTTAAAATTCATAAAAAATAGAAAAATAATCAGAAAAATACAAAAATAGTTTTGAAAATTCTCTTTTGTTATTTTAGATTTTTCCAAGTCAAAATTTTATTTTTCTAGCTTTATTTCATATTTTCTTGTATTTTAGGTTATTATTAAATAGTTAAAATTAGATTTTAATTAATAATAATTAATTAAATAGTTATAAAAATAATTTTCTTTTTTCTAAAATTTTTCATATCATTAGGTTTGTAAAATGTCATTTCATATTTTTAGAATTAATATTGCTTCAGTTTCAAATTTTCTTTTGTACGCATCCACGTAGTTTTTAATTTAAGTTTTATAAAAGAAAAATCAAAAACATCAGTTTAAAAAATAGTGATAGCGTTTATTTAATATAGTTTATTTTTTATTTCCTTTAAGCCCCTGTAATTTACAAAACTTTTCTTTAGGTATAAATAATTCAAAATCCTTACTGATCACTATCCTTATTGATTATTCGACATCTGATTGTGTTAAACACCATTCATCCTCCGTGGTACTTAACGACCTAAGAATCCATCTGATATCCTGATCTAAATTGCATTTTGTGTCTGAATGTTTTAAGTTTCTTACGGTTAGCCATTCACAAGTGGCTAGCTTGTGTGAGATAACTTGACGGTTCGGGACGAATCAAATACAATACTTTCCATAAATGAATAACAGTTCTTTTGTTCTTGCAGTACTTTGACTTCGTTGTGCAGTACTTTGACTTTATATTTAGCAGTACTTTGACTCTTTATCAGTTTCGAGTACTTTGCAGCTTACAATACTTTCATATCTTCAGCACTTTCATATCCCAACAATCCTCCCCTAACTTGAATTCTACTTGCTTGACTTCAAGTTCCTTTATGAATGTATCTTTAACAGCTTCATCTTTAAGGACAGATTGTTTCTTAATCTTTGGATTGTATCTCTGTAATGTCTATGCTTGTCAAAGTATCTCTTAAAATTATTTTTCTCAGAAGATCCAGCAAGCTCCATCTTTTCAGAACACAAAGCAACATATGGCAATTTGTACATTAATTCAGTTTAAGTTGCATACTATTCTCATCACTTCCAAATGTGTTAACTCCTGTGAGAGGTGAATCATTGAAAATTTAATGGATTTAGATCTCTTTACCAAAGCCATTAATCTCTGGAGTAGCCTGATGTTTTGGTGTGTAAGACCATGGTACATTGATAACCATATGATTTTTAGCAAATCATCAGCTATCAATAGATTTGATTTGTCTTTACCAAAAGCTGTACCCTTCTGGACTAGTTAGTTCTTCTATCTAATGGTGAACTAATTACCAATAATGGATTTTCCACAGCCTTTACCACAAACCATTTTCTTGTGGGCTAGCCAACTCTTCACATTAACTGATATGGTGAGTTGATTACCATAAAACTTATTAGCAAGTTGTCAACTAAAAACGGATTTGATATATCTTTACCAGAGCCGTTTGCTCATGGATTAGTCAATCCTTTTGTAACCATGGTGGATTGATGACCTATTCCATCTTAAAATCCATTTATTTCACTTAACCTTTGTTTCAAAATATTTTATACTTAACTGGTTTAAAAACTGACATGGTGCAAAAGGTTTCGTTCAAAAATTACTTAACTGGTTTAAAAACTGCAAGCAGTACTTTGATGAAAGTACTGTTTGATCAGCAATACTTTGAATAAAGTACTGATTTATCAAAAATAATTTATTCAATGAAATTCATACCAGTTTACTCATTATCTTCAGCAATGATAGTCCAGTTGATAAACAAATTGATGAGCATGCAAGCAGTTTCATTATCCTCTTCTATTTCCAATCCATGCTCTAGCATTCTTCTCATAAGCTCAACTGTGAGAGGATATCTGTTGTTTACAAACATGTGTATCATTGTACCATTTTCCAGCTCTAAAACATGAACTCCAGATTCTTCAAGGAATCTCCAGCAAACAATTTCCCAGTTTTCTTGATTCTTCCATATATCATCAGTGCTTTCCTCTTCTGTTTCCCACATGGTTATGAGATCTCCAAGCAAAACTAGACCAATTCCTTCTGATGGATTATCTCCAAAATAAGCTTTCACCATATGATATAGATAGAATAGATCCACTCTATCTATAATGTGTAATAAATCCCATAGCCTATTGAAAACTTTGAAGCTTTCATCTTCTTTATAAAAAATCATATAATCTCCTTCTTTGGAGTTCACAACTTCAAAAGCACTAATCTGAGATCTGTTCATCTTCATGTCAGCATCTTCTTTTGAATAATCAAAATCTACCACTCTGAGATAATTTCTTAATGCATCTCTAGTCTCAGATCTTAATTCAACTCTTTCTTTCTTTGAAAACTGTTTATCTGTAACTTCAGTTTTTCCTTTTCTTTTTAAGCTCTTTCTTCCTTCAGCTTCATTCAATTAACTTCTTCTCTAAAATCTTTGATATCTGCAACACTCTTCTTATAAGCCTCTGTTTCAGCATCATAGAGTCTTTTCATGTCAAAATAGTTCAACTTCGCAATCCTTTATACCCTCGACCTTTCAAATAAGCCATCATAGCATTCCTGTTTTTAGCTAAATTAGGTCTTCTAGGCATATATCTAACAGAGTAGGTGATAATGGTTCAGCAGTTTCGCATTTAACTCATCATGTAACTTCTTAGTCGCTTCTACTTTGAGCTTCTTCAAACTTTTGAGCTTCTATCTCTAGCATTTAATTCTTCTTGAAGCTTTCTAGCAGCAGCTTCATTCCTAGCAACTTCAATTTCTAATTTCGCTAAAGTAAGTTTCTTCTTCTTACTTCTACTAAAACACCTTTCCCTTTATCCTTAGGATCGACATGGTTGAGAAGTTCTTTGTTGTTCATCTTCTTGTACTTCTCGAATAGTAACACCACCTCTAGGTTGTGATAAATCTTCTAAAATTGTAGCAATGAACTCATCATCACTTGCAGAATGAATAGGTTTGAGTGTAGCTTCCTCCTCTTCTTGTATACCAGTTGTAGAAGGACCTCTTCCTATTCAAAATTCAATACTCTTTGAGTTATCACCTCTTGTCTGAAAGTACCTTGCAAAACCAGACTTTGTTGTTCAGTACCTTGATCATCAAGTACTTGAACTTGAACTTGTTCCTCTTGTTCCTCAAGTATCTTGAATGATCTTTTCATGTTCATCAAGACTTGATCATCAGTACCTTCATGTTCTTTCTCCTTCTCAACATCTTCTTTCAAATTTTCTTCTTCTAAATTCCTCCCCAAATTGACAGAAGATTGTAGATGAACCTTTTGGCGTTGATTTTTCTAGATCGCTTATGCTTTTTCTTTGATTTAACCCTGATACGAAATTCTTGAACTAATGGCCACACAAAAGTCTTTAGCCTTCTAAACTTGAGCTTCAATTTCTTTATCTGCTTGGCTTGAGCCTCAGTAGTCTTTTTCAACTTAACCAACTCCCTTGTCAAAACATAATTATCCAATGTGATTTCGTCAGGAGGTATGGTATGTGAATATTCTCCTTGAATAGGTGAATGTTCCTCCGATTCGAAGCAGGAATGCCTTGTGGAGATGGAGAAGGTGAAACTGCAACATCTTCTTGAAGTTCCGTACTTGGGGAAGCAGTACCTTGTGGAGAAGCAGACTTGCAGATGCAGATTTGCAGATGCAAGATCTTCAATAGCTTCATCACCAAGATCAGCTTAACAACAACAACTTCCATCATGGAAGTAGTTAAAGGAGTATCTGGACCCCTGAATAAAGCACTCCTTTTTGCCATAAAGGTAAAAATCTAACAGATGCAGTACCTTCAATAGCTTCATCAGCCTTCAAGACGCTCTAATACCAACAACTTCCATCATGGAAGTAGTTAAAGGAGTATCCGACCCCTCGAATAAAGCACTCCCTTTTGCCATAAAGGTAAAAATCTTCGATTGTTGAATAATCACAGCAATAAATCAGAGGTTTTGGTACATCAGAAAGTTGCTTGTTTAAGAAAACTTGTATAAACCTTGGGTACATTAGCCAAGTAGATCCATGTGAGATATGTGAGAGCATTCCATCCAATATTAGCCTTGAGAAATTAAAAACTCGATCTGTAGCTAACCCAACCATAGCAGATGCTATATTGGACCCGAACTGCTCCCAAGAGGTACTCTTAGCACTTATGCAATGGAGCAACACATGAACCAAAAATTTCCAATGAGGACAAAATAGTTGTTTTCTAAACGTTTGTTCATTCAAAGATCCTTCATAACCTATATGTCGAAAAGTATCCTTGATCAATCGCTTATCAAACCAGATAGCCCCATCTGCATCATTGAACAATAAATCTTCTCGATGGAGGCTTCAGAATCTTAACAGTTCTTCCAAAGAATCGTTGATCGAACATAATATTCATCATTCTCCATGGTATCCCTAGCATTAGCCCAAAATTCTTGAATCCAGGGCTCAATTATATCCGGCTCCACTAAAAGAGCATAACCGATAGCGGACCAAGTAAGATAATCAATTATATCATGAAAGAGTATATTTGCTTTAGTCTTATCCAAATTAGCGACCATATTATGCTTTGAAATAGTAGGACGATTTGCCATTGTTGATTATGTAAGCACAAAAGAGTTGTAATCGAATAATATGGATATGATGAGAGAAAGATGGAAAAGATTCTAATGTATCAATATGAGAGGGAAAATCGGAAAGTAGGTATTTATAGGTGTGATTTGAAAAATCACACTCAAAATAACATTGTTACCTTAGCATTAATTACCCCTCAATATAACCGTTGAACAAGATTTAATAAGACAAACAAGATTTCCACGTAAGCAGATCTTTCCCAAACAAGATTTCCAAGCAAGACTTTCACGAAAAACGACTTTTCCAATTTCTTCAAGATCAATTAAGTATACATAACTATCCTCCCTCAAGCAATACACAGGACTATACTAAGACTAAATAGTCCTCCCCTTAAATGTAGCTCAATAGTTAATCATGCCAATGCTCACCACCAAGTGAGTGAATCTTGAAACATCAAAGCCTTTGGTGAGTAAGTCAACTACATTATCATCTCTGTGTGAACCTTAACCACATTAATAAGCCTGTGCTCATAGCAATCTCTGATAAAGTGATGTCTAATCTGTATGTGTTTGGTCTTGGAATGATAAACTAGATTCTTCACAATACATATGGTACTCTCATTATCAATGTTGATAGGAGTATTCTTGAAATTGAATCCATAGTCCAAGAGCTGATTTTGCATCCACAAAACTTATCCACAACAGCTTGCGCAGCCTACATATTCGCAGCTTCAGAGAGGATGTTGCTCGCGAATTGTTTGTTTCTTGCATTGCCAGGAGACTAATCTTCTTCCAAGATATTGGCATCCTCCAGCGGTTGATCTTCTATCATAGTTGTCACCTGCATAATCACTATCCTGAAAAAGCTTCCAAGTGAAAAGGTGACTCTTTTGGATACCAAAACCCCAGCTTAGGTTGTTGTTTCAAATAACGTAAAATTCTCTTCAATGCATTCATGTGAGAGATTTTTGGTGAGACTTGATATCTTGCACATAGGCAAACTGCAAACATAATATCAGGCCTTGATGCAAGAAGATACATACGAGAGCCAATCATTGATCTATAAAGCTTGACTTCAACAAGTTGTCCATCTTCATCTTTGCCCAATGAATTAATAGATTTAATAGGTGTAGTAACAGCCTTCATATCATCAAAATTGAATTTCTTAAGTATGTCTATGACATACTTGTCTTGACTTATAAAAATACCTTCTTTTGACCGCTTAACCTGAAGTCCTAAAAAGAAAGTCAACTCTCCCATTGAACTCATTGGAAATTCCTTCGCATCAATCTCGCTCAAACTCTTTAACCATGGACTATTTGGTAGCCCCAAAGATGATATCATCAACATAAACTTGAACTAACATGATATCTTTCTTGTCTCTCTTGATAAACAAAGTCTTGTCAATAGCTCCCCTTCTGTATCCATGTTGTAATAAGAATGTGGAGAGTCTCTCATACCAAGCTCTAGGTCCCTGATGAAGGCCATAAAGAGCCTTAACCACCTTGTAGACTTTGTTTGGGTGTTTAGGATCTTCAAAACCAGGAGGTTGTTTGACATGAACTTCTTCTGTAATCTTGCCATATAAAAAGGCACTCTTGACATCCATCTCGTAAACTTGAAATCCCATATATGAAGCAAAAGCAAGAAATATTCTAATAGCTTCAATCCTTGCTACAGTAGCAAATACTTCATCATAATCTACTCCCTCTTCTTGTCAGAGCCTTGTGCTACTAACCTTGCCTTATTCTTGATAACATTACCTCTTTCATCTCTTTGACTCTAAAAACCCATCTGGTTCCAATAACTCTCTTCCCATCTCGAAGATCACATAAAACCCAAACTTCTTGAAGTTTAAATTGAAGAAGTTCTTCCTGGATAGCTTCAACCCAGCTTTCTTTAGTCAAAGCTTGAGCAATATTCTTGGGTTCTTCTTGAGAGATAAAACAAGTAAATAGGCAAGTTTGATGGTCCTTATGATTCAACCTGTTTTGTTTATACACAAAGCTAAGTAAAGCATTGTGAGGTGTAGAGAAAGTCTTAGCTTTGTGTCTAGTCATTACTCTAGAAGTAGAGGGACCAATGATTTGATCAGAAGGATGATTCTTATGAATTCTTAAGTTTGGAGACTGTGGAACTCCATAAGTATCCTCCAAATTAGTAACATCAGCACGTGCATTGGAATTTGTAAAAATACCTTCATCTTCAAGTTCATCATCAAGTATCTTCTAATCCGGCATGGTAGGATCATCCAAATCATCTAAAGTACTGTCAACTGGTGCATTAGTACTTTGGTCGAAAGTATCGTCCAAAGTACTTGCGTGAGAGTACTCTCAGCTTCTTGTTCTTCTTCTTTGCCTCTTCATAAGCTCTCCTTTGTTCATCAGTGTAAGAATGTGCTAAAACATCTTGAAGAAGCATTTGATTAAGTTCTTCTTGAATAGATTGATCCTCAGCAGATAAAGAGGATTCTCAAGCAAAGATTTTGTTGGAAGCAACAGTACTTTGCTTTGGAACATCAGTACTTTGTTTTGGACTAACAGAATCTTCAGTAGGGACAGCATCAGGTCTAATATGAACTCCATGAACAATATATTGTAAATCTTCTCCATTATGCAGAGGTTGATTTTCTTCTCTAACATGTACATAGTTCATGGATGGAGTTAAAACGTCAAGATCAAACATCCAATCAGGACCTTTACCTTTCTCATTGTCTTGATCTTCTAAAAACTCTACATGAAGACAATCTTGAACCTTCTTAGTAACTCTGTTGTATACTCTAAAGCCTTTACTGTTAGTGCAATATCCCAATAAATAGCCTTCTTCTGACTTTCCATCAAACTTACTCAGATTATCAATAGTGTTTAAAATAGTAAGAGGGCATCCAAAAGGCTTCATAAAACGAATGTTTGGTTTATTGCCCATCAGCAATTCATAAGGTGTCTTCATATGTGGTTTAGTGACTGAGACTCTGTTAAGTACATAGCAAGCAAGATTTCATGCCCGTAACTGAATAGGTAGGTGAGAATCGCTAACATTGTTCTTGCCGCTTCAATCAAAGTCCTATTCTTCCTCTCTCGCAACACCATTCTTTGTGGTGTTCTTGCAATACTAAACTCCCTTTTTATGCCTTTTTTAGCACAAAATTCATCCATGAGCTTGTTCTTGAATTCAGTCCCATTGTCACATCTAATACCGCAAACCTTGAGTCTCAACTGGTTTTCAAGGGCTATAATCACTCAATAGCATCAAAAGTATCATCTTTAAAACCAAGAAAAATACCCAACTCAATCTATGCGAATCATCTACATACAACTAAGCAAGACTTTTTCTTGTTTAAACTTGCCACGAAACAGTCCAAACAAATACATATGTAGCAGCTTCAAAGGTTCTCATATTTCTTCCTCAAGCTTCTTGTAGGAAGCTTTATGTTGTTTACCCTTCTTGCATGCCAAGCATGATTGATCATTCCTGTAAGTCTTTGAAGGTAAACCTCTAACTAGATTGCCTTTAACCAGCTTTGTTGATATTCTTGAAATTAACATGGCCCAATCTTCTATGCCATTGATGTGCCTCTTCAGATGTTGCTTTAGCCACCAAACATGTGGCTCTTCCATAAAAATGTAGACTCTTCATGTCTAAACTATACACATCATTTGTCCTTGGTACTCTAAGAACTACTAATTCATCACCAACATGTGCTTAAAGTCGAGGAAAGGATGAGACATTCTGTGTCAGTGAATAACACAGGATGCTTTTTATCACAGATTTGTCATACTGACAATAGGTTGAACTTTAACTCCTTCACATATCTAACATTCTCAAAATCTATAAGCCCTGCTTTGATAGTTCCTTTTCCAGTAATCTTTCCTCCATTGGGATCATTCCCAAATGCAACTCTTCCTCCACTAATCTTCCTAAAATCAGATAGGATCTCTTTGTCTCCTGTCATACTTCCAGAGCAACCACTATCCATAATAAGATGATCTTTAAGCTCCTCTTTCGGGTTGCCCAGACATAAAGAAAAGGGTTAGTGATTTTAGGAACCCAAGCCATTATTGACTTGTGTTTCCCTTGTGGAGTTACAAACTCAAATTCTTTGAGTATGTAATTTCCACTATCTTTCAAATGGTGATGCGTAATTATCTTTTGATTTTAGCATGTGGATTTTCAAAACTTTCTGGTTTTTCAACACAAATCTCTTTTTCTTGTGTCATAAAAATATCTGGTTCACTTTTTGTTGAAAGTACTTTTTGTCCTTTGCAGATTACTTTCCTCTTAACCCATTCCGGTTTAACACGTGGTTCCTGTGATCTAGATCCCCTATGTGAATTGTAATACCTTCTAGGTTGGTAGTGAGATCTCCTAGGACTCCTATTCCAAATAGTGTGATCAGTACCTTGTTTTGGCTGAGCGTACTTTGATCAAAGTACCGGGTCAGAATTGACAGACTGTGGAAAGTACCTGTGGAGATAATCAAGGTTTTGAAAACGGTCTTCTCTGGTGTGGGTATCTATGATCCGGTGAGAAATTTCTGTGATTGACCCTATTTGAATTATTCCAGACTGGTTTTTGCTCTCTAGGTTTCTCGGACATGCACCTGTTCTTTGAAAATTTTCTAAGATATTCTAAGTGATGTTCACAATCCTTAATTAGATGAGTAGGACTAAAACACACAAAACACGCTTTTGACCCATACTTCCAAAGTGACATCTTCTATGTCTATGTCCAAAATTATTTTGCCTTCTTGGTGATTGATTAAACCTGTTTTGACCAAAGTTATCCCAAAAGGTTTAGCAAGTATCTGTTTTGAAAAAGTTGTACAGAAGGTACTACTTGTGGAGCAGTACTTTGATTTGAAGGTACTGCTTGATTTTGAACATTGTTTTCAACAGGTTCTTTGGGTTTTTCAGACCTAGATTGAGCTACAAGATTTTTCCTAAACTCAAGACTGTCTACTCCAAAACGAGAAACATCAGGCCTAGGGGGTTGATGAATGCCAGTGGGATGAGGAACAGCATGATAATCATTAGCTTTCTTATATTCAGGAGGTGAATCACTTATTGAACCCTCATTACTAGATGTATCTACATAATTAATGAGTTCTTCATCATTAGTAATTATATCCTCAAAATCACCTTCATCCTGATCACTAGGTTGGTTTTCTTCTAATTTACTAAAATCCATTCCAAAACCTAATCCAGTTTTAAGGTAGGCTCTTTGCTGTTTTTTAACATAAAAAACATGTGAGAGACCAGACTCTCCCCATGCAGCAAACTTAGCTAACAAATAATCTCTCTCCTTAGTTAATTTCTCAATTTCAGCAATTTTACAGTTTAATTTCCATTCACTAAGTTTTAATTGGTAATCCTGTTGTTCATATTTTTCAGCCCAAGCTACTTCATTAGTTTCATGTGCTAAGATTTTGGCTTCCATAGTTTCTAAGGTTATTTGATAACCAGCTACCTCAGACCTAGCCCTAACACAATTATCTCTTTCAATCACATAACTGTTAAGTAATTTTTGATAAAAATCATAACAGTTTGAGCATACCTCAGAGATAGGAGACTGAGTTGGTGAAGTAGCCACCATTGCAAGAAGAACTGGATCATCTTCACTTTCTTTGCTCCAATCAAATCCTCCAAAGCCATCAGCAGAATCCAAAGCAACATGTTCAGGTTCTTCAGCAAAAACAGTGCTCCAATCCAATGCTTCTACTGAATCATCAGCTACTTCTTCGACTGCTACCATACAGTAAGTCATTGGTTCATCATCAAACTCTTCACTCCAGTCAACTTCTGATAACTTCTCTTGAGCAACCAAAGCCTTTGTTTCAGTAATTGGAATTTCCTTAAGCTCAAGTTTTGGCTTTTCAGATGTCCTGTTTGCTTGATACTTAGCAAACCTGCACTCCCTTGCAAAGTGACCAGTCTTTTGACAATTGAAGCATTCAATTTTAGATTTGTCAAAAGTTATGCCCTGTTTTGGTTTGAAATCAATGCTTTTGCCTGTCTTCTTCATGTACTTTTTGATCCTTGCAGTGATCATAGCAACTTGCCACCTGATATCAATTTCTTCAAGTGCATCTTCTTCAATCTGTGCTAGATCTTCTTCATAAGTGACAGGTAGACTAGCTTGCTGTGCAAAGAATGAGCACATAACTTCATCTGAGGGCATAGTGGTAGTTGGTGGGGCCTGCTGAACATATGAAGGGGGGTGTAAACAGCAGTACTTTGAGTAACAGTACTTTGAGGAGAAGCAGTACTTTTGATGGAAGTACTGCCCTTCTTTTCAGATGATAGAAAAGCAATACTGTGAGACTTAGAATTTGTTTGACCACTTATCTCATGCTCATACACCTTTAGTTGATGATAAAGATCATCAAAGTCCATTACATCCAAACCTTGTTGTCCTCTGATCATTGTAGCAATAACATGCCATGTAGATGGCAAACTCCTTAGAAACTTCAAATTAGCATCCTCAACTGATACTTCTGCTTTGTATAACTCCAACATGTTGAGGAGATTCTGAAACCTATCATATGCAGCATCAAGACTCTCTCTTTCACCAACTGTGAAAGTTTCAAACTGTTGCTTCAAGAAATTTCTGTGCATCTTTTTAGAGGCTTCATTCCCTCCAAATCTGGTCTTCAGAGCAGCCCAGAGCTGCTTAGCATCTTTAGCATCATGAAATTTTAGAAGATGACCATCTGGAATGGCAGATAATAGAATGTTTAGAGCCTTCACTTGATTCCTTAGGGTTGCTGCTGGTAGGACTGGTTTAGGTGCTTTGGGTTAACCAGGAACATCAATGGGTTCTGGAACAACTTCATTCCCATTTACAATTACATTCCATAGAGCATGATCTGTAATGGCAATGTACTGCCTCATCTTCATGCACTAGAGATCATATTCTCCTTCTTGATTATTGGAATTCGAGTGAGGTGATTGAGGGTGGTGGAACAGCTTCAGTCGACATCTTGAATATTGTTGTAGTAAGGTTTCTTCTTAGTCAGAGTTTCCACACAAGCTCTGATACCACTTGTGAAGATCGTTGAAAGCTCTTAGACGAGGTCTAATATTATATCTAGGAACACATAATAATAATGGCGGAATATTCAAACATAGAATCAACATTATTATGAACAAGGTTTTTCATTATCATAAACTAACTAAATCACTAAATAAAGATCAAAGACTTGATCTAACACTAACTAACTAAACCCTAGGCGTTTTCCCAATCCCTAGGTTCTCACACACACACACCTTTAGACGTCTACATCTTGTACGTACTCTAAAACTAATGACCCTATGTCTCTTTATATACTAGAGACATCTAGGGTTTACAAGAGGAATCATAATACAATTAGGAAACTAAATATTCTTTTAAGCATATCTTCTAGAATCTTTCAAATCCTCTATCTTTTTGTAGTTTCCCTTCTTGTTACTTTTAGTCCTTCATATTTCATTCTTCTTGTTTTGTATCATCAAATCTATAATAGACCCAACACTTTGTAGACGATAAAAGAGGAATTGCATGCTAAAGATTCAAGTTAATTGAATGAAAGAATGGCTAGTCCATTGTCTACATAAGTAGAACTTCATATACTCTGTTAAATACCTAAGTGCATGCTACTCGTACATATTTGAAAAGAATAGGAACGTATATAAAACTGCTATATGTTTTTCTACTAGAAATGTAACACTTGTAATGTTGATGTTAGGTCACAAGTTTTACAACACAAGCTTATAAGAAAGATAGAGAGGCGATTGAACAAGTATCCAAACACACACACACGATATAGAGTATACGGTTATGCGTAGAGAGTGAGTGAAAAGAAAACTTGAACAACCAACCTTCAAATGAAGGTTTACAAGGGGTATTTATAGGAGGGAAGCTAGGGCAACACTCCTAGTTCCCTTCCTTTCCTTATTGGGCTAGGCCTAGGCTTATGGGCCTTCTACATAAGCCTAAGGCTAATAACAAACATAAAGGCCATAATAAGCTAACTATTACATATGAGTAACTAACACTTGAATAAGGTTTAGGAGTGATTCCAACAATCTCCCCTCAAGTGTTATTACATATGAGTAACAAACACTCAAGTGTTGGTGATGAAAACGGTGAAGGCGTTGATGTAATAGTAGCTTTGACGACTTCTGACATTCTTCTTTCTTGTGAGAAGAATTGCCTTGATTTGAACAATCTCCCCAGTGTAGAGAGATAGTTTACTTTGAACGGTTATGCTTTGACGTCATCTTTAATTTTGTTCTTTGATCATTGTTCTTTGTGATGAAAGTGATAGCATGTTGTTGTCTGCATCAAGTCTGCCTCAGGTCTGCTTCGCTGCTACAGTGTCTCCACATCGTTCTTCAACATGCTCACACGCTCTTTTGACGTTGGAATTCAAGTACGATGGAGTTCTTTAAGTCTTTAACTTTGTAGATTCTCTGTATTGACGAAGAATCATTCTGACTGTTTTGTTGCTTTCGGATAGAACTTCCATTAGTGATGATGTTGGCGTGAGTATGAGAAGAATCTGCACGATCATTCCGCTCCGGAGCTTCCATAAGAAGAAAACATATAAACGGTTAGTAATAAGCGGATTCCGGCACTTACAAGTTTGAACTTCGAGAGTGTTAACAGCATAGTGTGAAAACACAACTCTAATTCTTACAAAGGCCGTTCCTGAATCGGAGTCCCACAAGTGAGATAACACGATGTACCGAAGTACATCTACGATTCAGATGAGTCGCTGAGATACACCGAAGCATCACCTCACGACTGTAGACCGTTTGAGACCACTAAGCGCAATCCACAGGGAGTTGCTGAAGCGACCTGCTGTCAGGGCTGTTTGATGTTGACCCTGGCAGAGTTTCCATTCAATCACTGAGGATCACAAATGTGAACCTCTCATAAATGTTCTCGACAGATTGCTAAGATCTGTGAAGGACTCGATATGAACCACTGATAACCTTATTGTAGATCATCAAGTGATTAAATGTCAAGTGTACCTAAGAGATCTTTTGATGAATCTCGTGGCTCTAGACTCAATAGTGCGTTTTGGTTTTCCTGAGCGGAGACTAGGGAGAGGGTCTCCTTCTTCAATACCAGCAATCTCTAAGAGAAAGCCGATAGTTTACGTAGGGTTCCCAGTGAGAATGAAACAAGCTTCTGTTAAGAGAAACTTGAGTGGATAAGAAGGTTTAGTGCATGCGCCACTGGGTCCATGACGACTTTTAATCTTCAATACCGGCGTCACAAAGTGACAACCAGTAGCATATGAATTGAACCCGGTGTCTGCCCTAAGTTGAATAATCTGGAGGGCTATTTCTTTACACCCTTTTCTTTGCATTTCTTTTTAATTCTTCAACTCCTTCTTTCTCCGATTCTCATTTTCTCCTTTTTACAATCATACCTAAGGACTTCTAAATACTAACTATTTGTGGTGTCCTTGGGTAGATCCTCCGGCTCTGGCGGATCATAGGACGGTTATTCCTAACCTTAGTCACCTTATAACTCCATGACTAACCTATGTTGCCATAAAACCACTGATGTGAAAAATCTCTCAAAGTGTTTATGAATGAAAAACATTTTAGTACCACTGTTGAGATAAGATTTTGCATAAATACTCCCCCTCCACATGTGCTTAAGTGTTTTAACGGTTAAAATGCACAGTGAGGAAAGAGCGCGGACATTTTGAATTGATTCACTCAAGATAGACAATCCCCCGCGAGACACGGTTACGTGGCATAGTTAAAGAGTTGCATTGTCAACTTTTAGGTGACAACTAGCTCTAATAACTACCTTGAAGGTGTAGACAATCCTCGAAAGGTCGTCAAACCCGTCCGAGTTCATGTTTATCAAGAGTTTCTCGAATGGTACATTCTACTCAGACAAGTCCTTTGCGAGACACGTTTACATCACTAGCGAACTAGCTTGAAATTATTACCCGCCCAGGACAAGTCTTTTCGAGTTACTAACAGTTAAGCATCGTCAATTCGTTGGTTAAGTCTGAAGCACACAGATTCATTTGCATTTTACACAACATATTTCTTATCACATATTTTCTCCCCCTCAAAATGGCATATTAAAGTGTTATTTTTGAAACGTTTGAGAATAAATATGACCATTTCGAGTGTTGCGGGAAGAATGACCACTGAGAACAATTTTGAACAAAGTTTTGATTCAAGTACTCCCCCTCAACGAGTGATATAAACGGTTGAGGTTTTGAAAATCATAAGGGAAAGTACTTGTTCTTTTGAGCAAAACCTTGAAAAGTGAAAGGTTTGATAGGTTTTACTCAAAAGTAAGAAGCTTTCGCTCCTTTTATAAGGATTGAGGCACTGAAGCGTACTACAGTGGTCCTTTATTTACAAGTACGGGTTGTACATTGTAATGTGTGCACAAGCCATTGACATAATCAATCAAACATCCAAAATGATATGAAGAAAGCAAGTCAAGGGGTACCAGGAAGTGCAGTGATGTTCCCAGGAGTGTGCACAGGGCGTTGAAATCCGGTTATGTTAATCCTGGGTCGACCACCGACATAACTCTCCAATCGTCTGAACTGATCCCTTCGAAACAACCGTTCATCAATCATTGTGATGATCCGTCTCACATTCCTCCTTTCCTGAGAATTCCAGCGCTTAGGAGACCCAATTTTCTGGCGTATATCCTTCAACCTGTATGCCAATCCATCCCTAACCAGCTTCAAAGTATGATCCCCGAACTTGTGGAGTTCGCTACACGCCATTAAGCAGTTGCTTTGAAGTTCACTACGGTAAACAACGCCGAAAGGTTTGCTGATGAGTGTATATTGAGATAGCCGGTTGATATCGGGAAGATCAAGCTTTGGAGGAGTGAAGTTGACACGCATCTGATAAGATTCAACAGCCATCTGGAGATCTTCTACACGTTCCTTGATGACAATCCGTCTTATGAAGATGAGAAGTGACTTTATAAATTCACGTTGTAACTGCAGTTGAGAATTGTCTCATGCGACCCTGTACCTTGGCAAGGTACATGTCTTCGATGTCATTGAGAGACAAATTCTCAAAGTCACCTTCAGAGAAAGCATAGTCCCGTTCATCTTGTCGTTTGACTACGATCTTCTTTAGGAATGTGTAGTCCCACTTAGACGAAAGGTCAACGTGTATGATGGCAACGATATCTTTAGTACTATGCACGCATGTTGAGACTTCTGAACCTGACAGCTTCTATAGTAGATTCGTCGGCGCTCGCCAATGATGAATCCCATACAATGCATCTCGGGCGTATGCCTCCACTGTGTTGGAGAACAAGTGATTGGCACGTTCCTCAATGGCTATGCAGTTTGAGTAGACAGCAGCTGGGAATGGAAGTGTCAACGACGTAGCATATTTTCTTGAATCATCGTCACCGTGTAGAAGGAAATCCAGGTCTTTGTTGAAGAAGTATCTGAAAGGAATCCTTGGTTCAGCTGTTTGTCCAAGTGTTGGTAGAGGTTTGGTCCAATTGGTGTAGTATGGAGGGTTGTTCCTTTGTGTGAAGTCAATGTTTGCTTCCGGGTTGTTAGACATAGCTCGAGCAATGTTTTCAAGGTGATATTCGACCTCGAGGGCACTTTCAGAGCTGTCTTTTAGAAGTTGAAATGCTTCATTTTTGATTCGCTTCAGCTCAGATTTCGTCATTTTCTTCACATGGAACTTTTCTTGCAGAATTTTTGCATGCTCCAATGTAGAACCGTCTACCAAATTCTGACCTTCTTCAGGGTAGGGAGTGTTGTTAACAAGATTAGCAAACCATTCAAATTCCTCTGTTTTATCGTCATCTAGCAATGATACGACGTCAGCTAGAGGCGCGTCTTCTTCTTTTTCGAAGGCCTAGATGATGATTGGTTTCTGAGCTTGTTTGGGAGAGTGGGTTGTTGTAGGGGCTCAAGGACCTCTTCATCGTCACCACCCGTATACTCAAAGTGATCATCGGTTTTCTGAGTCGGGGTGGTAACTCGGAATCGTCCTGAGGTTTTTCAGTAGAAGAACGAGGAGGAGATTTTTGTTGAACAGGTTGTGGAGGAGGTTGCATCAAAGAAGATTCACCAGATCGCTTCGACGCTTAGGTGCGAGTCTTTATCCTTATCCTTGTCTTCATCGTCTCTAGGACGTTTAGACTTTTCAGCTTCAAATCTACAAGCTTCTGGAAGTTGGTAGTCCAAAGAATGCTTGAAACAACTTTCCTTCATCAGAAGTAAATGTCCCAGATCGTGCAGACATTTGTGTAATAAGCTTGGCCACCAATTCATTAACCGAGAAAACTATCGGATCGGTTGGATTGATTGTGACGGTTAAGGGTGTTGATCGAATAGTTTGCTTGGCGACCTGCATAAGATTTGGATAAAGTTGTTTGGTGAACAACTCCTTTGTGACTTTAGGAACGCATCTTAAGGTACTTTTTCGTGTAGCCTTCGATCATTTCGCTCAGTTCCTCTTGACGGTGATTTTTCATGAATTCCTGAACAAACTTCCTTTCTCCTTTTATCTTTTCATGCTCGTCATACATATGCTGTATGTGATCAGGAAAGAAATTTAGCTTTTTGTTGAGCACGTTTTTCTTTCTGACTTGTTTGACAGCTTTGGTAATCCGTTCATGAGCTTGAGAAATCCAAGATTTAGATGGTTTCTTCACGGATTTGGATGATGATTTGGGTGACTTCTTTGATGGTGGTGGCGAGGAGTGAGAAGACGAATCTGATGGTGAAGGGATATGAGGAGACTCTGGATCCTTCGGAGGTTCAGAGGTTTCTTCCTTTGATCGCGCAGGACTATCTAGAAGAAACGTATCATAATCAACATCTTGATCTTTTTTGGACTTCTCAGTTTCCGGTTCCTGAAACTCATAGTATCCTCCACAAGCTGTTGTTGTTGCATAAGAGTGGTGGCACCAGCTCCCTTATCGGGTTGATTAACCGCATCAGTAGATGGTTCAGAGTGTGCAAAGACCACTTGATCCTCCGGGACCACCCATTTGGTCTTTAGCAAATTCTTCAGCCTTTTGAAGGTGTCTAACGATATGAAACTTCTTCCTGTATGATAAATCCAGTTGCTCTTCTTCTTGATCTGAGCTTTCATCATACGGTACAAGTACAGGAGTCTTTTCTTTTCCTTTATCAGCTGGTGGACTTGGAGGTTTAGCTGCTGAAGGAGGTGTTACGGTTGCAGATTCTGAGTAGGTAATCTCTTCATCTGTGTCAGTACCTTCAGAGCTTTCGTCCACAAGCTTTCTTTGCGGTTCAGATGTGGGAATAGGTTCAGCTTCCTTTACAGGAACAATCCTTTTACGAGGAGGATTCCTTTTGGGAAGCTTTCTATAAAGATCTGTACTTGTAACACTTCCAGCACTTCCTCTTCTGGTTCTCCTTACAGATGTTCCAGAATATTTTTCGTCGACATGACCAACTTTGCCTTGTCTGACTGCTTCCAGATACCTTTTGTACGTTTCGAGCTTTCTGACATCTTCAGTTAGAAGGAAATCTGGCAACACAGCACCTTGTTTCTTTGTAGACGATTCCTTGATTCTGACCGATAGAATAGGTTCCGTCAACATATCGTGATTGTCGGGGTCATTTAGCCTCTTGGGAATATCAGGATGAAGTCCAAGTGCTCTCTGGATCAACAGTTTAGTATATCCGATGTAGGGAATCTTTGAGCCAAGTTTGTTGAGAAATGACATCATGTCATCCCAAATCAGAGCTTCGATAGCGATGTGTTTCATGTTGACCAATGCCCAAAATATTTGCAGTTCCATGAGCTTAGGATGCTCATAGCCACTGTCACGACCAGAAACAGACTTGGTGATGATCATGTAGAGATTTCTCCATGGTTGAGGAATACTCTTAAGCTCTACGGGAGAATGCTTGGTGATTACTCCTGTAGCCTCGTCATAACCGATATTGATTAAGAATTGGAGAGTGAGCTCTTAAGCAGGTGTGGCATAAAGTTTGGTTGGTTCGACTTCAGGAATTAGGAGAACTGCCCTTAAGTCTGCAGGTGTAATGGTGACTTGTTTGTGATTCAGAGTCACCGTCACAGCATTCCGTCCTTTGACCCTTTCCATAGTGTTCCAGAACTGTTGGATATAGATCTCAAGAACAGTTGCAGAGTGAGTGAGCATATTCTGATACGGATGAGTCCTCAGAATATCAATAGCAATTAAACACGAAGACTCTGAGCAAGTGAGGGTGTCAAAGTCAACACGGAGATTATTCTTTCCTATCTTCATTGGATAGCCATAAGGATAGATATCAGCAATGGAGAGAACTTCAGATGCATCCATATTCATTTGTTCAGCCATGTCTTGATCTGAAATAACATTAGACAAAAGCACCAACATATCGAAGGACATAATGTTAGTCAACAGAAGGTCTTATTGTCTAGCTATTGAATGTACAGTGTCAATGATTGTTACGAGTCCTAAGTCACTTGTTTGTTCAATAGTCCAATGACGTCGTGAAATGTTTTCGTGAGTTAGTTAACTTTAAGTTTTAAAGTTTATGTTATCACTTATTGTTCACAACATATCAAACGATTAAGTTTATTAGTGACATTATTGGATTCGTGACGTTATGATTAGTTTATTTACAAGTTTGTACACGTAACAATTCATAACGAAGGTATAATCCAGGCTTATGCGTAGGATTGGTAAAGTTATGCGTAGACAGAAATGATATATGCGTAGGCGTAAACTTACGCGTAAGAAATATTACGCGTAAGAAAAATTGGACCTTATGCGTAGAGGTTACGCGTAGGCATATATTAACCTTACGCGTAAGGCTACTCGTAAGAGTTGACCTTATGCGTAGAGGTCACTGTTTACGCATATCCTTCACAGGATACGCGTAGTCCCATATGTAGAACCTTATGCGTAGAAGCTACGCATAAGACTAATCTTACGCATAACAAACTACGCTTAAGGTGATCCTTATGCGTAGAGTTACAACAACCTTGATTCTGAGTTTTACGAGTAACAAGCCTGAAATAAAACATCATATCATCAATTTTGACACATAACATTCATTTTATGACAGATCAAAACACAATTGTTCATATAAACAGTTAAGCGTAGAAAACCTTACGCGTAGTCTAAACCCTAAATCTACGCGTATGAAATCTAGCCATGGAAAATGCACAAAGCTTTTTCTGGTAGTTTAAGAGTGTTGAGGGAGTCTTTATACCAAGTTATAACACTTAACTCGTTGTGAATCAATAGTTACCAAATATTATGAACTTTAAACCCTAAATCCAAAATGTTAACCAATTCGTGTTTCTGGGTGGTTAATAACAATGGGAATCATTAATTCAACAACTTAAGACCCTAACCCAACAATCTTTTATACCAAAACACTTTTCATTTGGAAAAAACCCAAATCGACACATAAACCCTAATTTTAAAAAATCGTTGATACGTGTTTCTGGGTGGGTTTGGATGGTTGAAATGGAATACTTGATGTATAAACAACGTTTTGACATTATCCATTTAACCAAAAAACGTACACACAATGATTGTGTGTTCATACGCTTATGCGTAGAACACATAATCACGCGTAACATGATTTTTAACCATTGGATTTGAATAAAATTCAAGACCTTATCTTAAAAACATGTTTAGATCGTAAAAACACTTACACAACGATGATCAAATCAACAGATTTCTTGGTTCAATCTTAGGCGTAGGATGTGTATAGTTGAGTGTATTAAATGTGAAGTAAAAAGGTAGGTGGGAGGTATTTTATTAAAATAACTTTAACATTTTAACAGTTTTAGTCCCTCCACCTTTTCCATTTTCAAACAAAGCCATTTAACTTCCATTTTGGTTACCAAACAAAGTATTTAGGAAAAGAACTTTGACGACACTCCCCCTCGACTTGAGAAATAATGAAAGGTTATAAATTTAGTCCGAGGAGTGTCATTGTACCAGAAAATTTACCACCATTTGTTAAAAGAAACAACCGAGATATGATAACATGCAAGTACACAAATGTTTTGAGACAGTTAAAGTTTTGATTTCTCCCCCTCAACACTTGATCGAAAATATATTGAATTTTGAAAGATTATAGTGTTGACGGGAGAAACGTACTTGCAATGTCGAAAGAAAATTAGATTAGAAGAATATTTTGTTGTTTTTATCAGGTTTTATAATTTTTTTTTTGTCTTTGAAAAATTATTTACAAAAGAGAATTTGGTGTTTGACAGGTTTTTAAGACTGTTTTAGGAGGTCATCCAATTCCTCTTGAGTCAAACACCTCATACCAATCCGGTGGACCAACTCATTAAACCTAGCAGGAGGCAAGGCTTTGGTGAGAAGATCTGCCAATTGGTATTCTGTACCCACAAAATATAATTCAACAGTACCCTGTTCCACGTGATCCTTGATGAAATGATATCCAAGATCGATGTGCTTTGATTTCGAGTGCTGAACTGAGTTGCACGAGATTGCAATGGCACTCCGATTGTCGCAGTACATCGGGATTCTGACAAATACGTAACCATAGTCTTTGAGTTGTGTTCTCATCCATATGACTTGAGCACAACATGCGGACATGGCTACATATTCTCCTTCGGTTGATGACAGCGATGTACAATCTCGCTTCTTCGATTGCCATGACACCAGTTTATCACCAAGAAATTGTAAAGCTACTGAAGTGCTTTTCCTGAGTCTAAGCATCCTGCGTGGTCAGCGTCTGAAAAAGCGATTAGTTCAAAACTAGAATCCTTCGGATACCAGATCCCCAAATTAATGGTTCCCTTTATGTATCGGAGGATTCTTTTAGCCTCAGAGAGGTGGGTTTCAGTTGGTCGCGACCGATAACGAGAGCAAAGATATACGGCAAAGACAATATCAGGTCTGCTAGCTGTTAGATACATGAGAGACCCAATAATACTACGGTATTTTGTAGGGTCCACCAATTTCCCATGTAAATCAGCGTCTAGCTTCTTGGTATGAGCCATTGGTGTGGCATAGGTGTCACATGTTTTCATTCCAAATTTGTTTAACAATTCAAGGGCATATTTGGACTGACTCAAGAAAATACCACGGGGTGATTGATGAACTTGCAGTCCGAGAAAGAATGTAAGTTCACCCATCATGGACATTTCAAAATTTTTCTTCATTAGTTTTGCAAAAGCGATTGAAAACTTTTTATGTGTAGACCCAAAAATGATGTCATCCACGTAAATTTGAACAATTAAGATATGTTCCCCGTGATATTGTATAAAAAGAGTTGGGTCAACCGAACCTTTGGTGAAATTATTAGCAATGAGGAAGGATGATAGCTTATCGTACCGTGCCCGAGGAGCTTGTTTGAGACCATACAGAGCTTTGTTCAGTTTGTAGACGTGATTCGAAACTCAGGATCAACGAATCCATCCGGTTGGCTGACATAAACCGTTTCTTTAAGTTGTCCATTGAGAAACGCAGTTTTGACATCCATCCGATAGACCGTCATATTCATATGAGCCGCGAACGCTAGAAATATCCGAACAACCTCAAGACGAGCAACCAGAGCAAAAGATTCTTCAAAGTCAATACCCTCTTCCCGACGATAACCCTTAGCCACCAGACGTGACTTATTTCGGATAACATTTCCTTCAAAGATCCAATTTGTTTTTCCAAATCCATTTGAGACCAATGACGTAGACCCTGTTGGTCTTTCAACCAGTTCCCATACTTCAAGACGTTTGAATTGGTTGAGTTCTTCTTGCATGGATTCAATCCACTTGTCTTTTGTCATTGCGTCTTTGATGTTTTTAGGTTCAGATTGGCAGACAGTGAGTGCATAAATGCAATGTTCACCGTCTGTGTGAAGACGTTGTCTCGTAACGCCTGGTTGATTCGGGTTGCCAATAATGTTTTCCAGAGGATGGTCTTTCGTCCATCTATGTGTGGAGGGTTGATGTTGATATACATTGTGCATATTCGAGGATTCAAATGGTTTGTTGAAGATTCTGCGACATCTGGTGCAGCAGTCTCATTAGCAAACGGGTTGAAGAACGCATTTGGATCAAAATCTGCAGGTGGGGGTACTTCATTCAGAATATCATCAGCAGCTTCATCATTGTTGGAAGCGGTTTGTTCAACTGCTGTGGTGGAGTCAACTGGTGTAGGTGCATCTGCAACAGTAGTTGTTGTAGCAGTGTGTATCGTAAAAGAATATGATCGGTTGAGCAAGCGGAAACAACGGATACACCTGGAGCACGCTCATCAATATCGTCACTGAACAGCGGAGCAAATAACCTTTCCATTTGTTGACGAGTAAGTGCCGGGGCTTCGTTCAGCTGATGATGGGGTTTGAGGGAAGTTTAAGCGGTTGTGACCGGTTCTAAGTCGTTATACTCAGAAGCCATTTCCGTAAGTTCATCGAAATGAGCATGAATCGTTTCCATCACCTGCTTTGTACGACGATTCCAGATTCGGAAACCTTTGGAATTATCACAGGATCCGATAAAGACTCCAATGTCAGCTTTGGCTTTGAGCTTTCCAAAGTCATCACGATCATTATTCCGATAGCAAAGAGATCCAAATACATGAAAGTGTTTTAGATTCGGTTTTCTGTTATGGACGAGCTCTAAAGGTGTTTTGTTGTATGCGTTTGTAATCATAGAACGGTTTTGAGTATAGCATGCAGAGATACGCTTCTGCCCATAAGTAATCTGGAAGTTTAGCATTGATTAACATTGTTCTTGCAGCTTCCACTAACGTTCGGTTTTGTCTTTCGACAACTCCGTTTTGTTCTGGTGTACGTGCAATAGATGTCTGATGGTGAATTCCCACTTTCTCATAGAATTCACGAAGAGTTTGATTAACAAATTCAGTGCCTTTATCTGCTCTGATTAGTCGAACGGTGTTTCAGAGTGAACTTGTATTTTCGTGAGAAAGGTGATGATCATTTGTGGAGCTTGATCTTTGCTTCGAAGAAAGTAGACCCAAGTCCAGCGTGAATAGTCATCAACAATTACTAAGATGTAGCGTTTGCCATTGATCGCTTGCACGCGCATCGGGCCACACAAATCCATGTGAAGAAGATGAAGCACATGCCGAGAGCGTGTTCCACCTTTGAAGGAAAATGAGCACGAGTGCTTTTGCCTTGTTCACAAGCTGAGCAAAGATGATCTTTAGAATACCGAAACCGTGGGAGTCCTTCAACTAGTTTGTGTCGAGCAAGGTTGGTGATGGTTTGAAAGTTTAGATGTGAGAGACGACGGTGCCATAGCCAGGATTTTGTTGATGTTGCCTTTGAAAGTAAACATATGGGAGATGAAGCAACCATGTCTTTCATAGAGATAGTGTAGAGACTAGAATTACGCGATCCCGACATAAGGTCATTTCCTTGTAGATCACGAATGAAACAAGTTTTCTCCCGGAAAGCAACCTCCAAATCTCCATCACAAAACTGACCTACTGAAAACAGATTATGACCGAGGCCTTCCACATAGTAAACCCTGCTAATTTCGATGTTTCCATTGACATAGTCTCCGTAGCCCATGATAGCTGCGAAGTGATCATTCCCGAACCTGACAGTGCCAATGAACTTTGCAATAAAGTTTGATAACAGTTTAAGATTGCATGTCATGTGTCGGGAACATCCGCTATCAACAATCCAGAGAATGATCAGTATCACCTGCATTACACACAGACAACACAGATGGAATAGAAGTAGATGTGGAACCCGAAATGTTAGAGGGTTCCGTAGCAGTTATAGTAGATATACACACATCAATAGCTTTAGGTATCCACTTAATCCTAGTGCGTTATATATCCATTTCTGCCATCTATAACTACTCTTTGCTTTAGTCTTAGTGAATGCACTAGGTGGTACTACATTCTTAGGAGGTGAAAATGGAGCTACAGGGACAGCAATGCGCTTCTTAGAATCTAAAGATGGCGGTCTACCAAGCAATGCACTTAGAAAGATTAGTGGGCCTAGAGGTATTCCGGTTCTTAGGATTCCTTAAACGAGAGATGATAGCTTTAGCAACACATTTATCATGACAATCAGAATTCATACTTTTACGACAAATAACACAAGGTGCATCAGACTCAATATCAAAAGTACTTAACGGTTTAGCATTCGTTACATCACTATTTCTATTACATTTGCCAGACGCAATATCTATAGTGGAGGCAACGTGAGTCTTATTCATAGTCCTAGGGTGTTCTTCTACTTTAGCATTCTTGATTGATCTTTTCTTAGGTCGCAACTTCCTATTCTTCGATTGAGTGCTCCTAGGCTGTGAAGTGCGGGCATTTGGAAAAGGCTCAACTATTCCTGCTTCAAGAGAAGGAAGCACGCTAGCTACTTGTGATTTGGGAGTAGAAATTCTAGGTTCATGAGTACTAAGTGTTACTGGGGCTAATCTCTTAATGATGGTTGGCGGAAGTTGTTCATACTTTCCTAACATTTCTCTTAACTTGAGGATAGTGTGAATCGATCTTGATTTTCAGACCGAACATTTCCAAAGCAAAATGCATAACTTCTTTAGTGTGTGCAAGATAATGATCAAGTTCATTTGATGCTTCATCACGAGTCTTTTTGAGTAAATCAAATATGACACCATATTCCTTTTTAACTTTTAAAAGTTCTTGTTCATATTTTGAGATTTGACACTTAAAAGACACGCTTTGATCATCCAGTTGCTCAATTTTAGGATCAGAAGATTTTGTACGCGAATCGGGCGATTTTGTGTTGAAAAGCAATTTGTTGATCGTGAATATCTTTTTGACACCAATTAAGACGACGAATTGCATTTGAAAGTTCGTTTGACAATCGCTTGTTTTCAACTTTTAAGGACTCGATCTGAAGCACATTATCAGTGTTCTCAACATTTAGCACGTAATCAACAGATCAGCAGAGGTATGATCAAATGCATATGACAAAGAATTCAATAACACAACATTATGGACATCAGCACAGATGACATCTTCCAAGAGTCGATCAACATCTTTTCTCAACATTTTCTTTTTACGTTTAGTATTAGAAATAGATGTTTCTCTTTTCTCGAAAACGACCTTCATCACTCCAAGTTCCTTATGAAAATCCTTTTCCCAAGCTAATGCACAATTTTTCAAGTTTTTAACATTAGGTAAAAGATTTTTCTGAAAAATGTCTCTTTGTTCTCGCGCTAGAGGCGATTGAAAATGATCAATTTTGATTTCAGAACGATATTCTATCTCATGTTGTAAAATTTTGAGGTCAGCCATGAAGATGTCAAAATATCTAAGAATTTTTCGATTTTCATGTTTTGAATTTACTTCACTGATGGAAGGTAAAGGACCATAAATTTGTGCATAATCTGGTTGGGGATTAACATTAGAAGACTCAAGTGTTTTAATGATAACCCTTGGTGTGTTAGAAGAATCCGTTGGTGTGACGAAAGTGACCGCTTTTGAATAGTTAAAAGGTTTGTTGTAAACAACTTTTTCTAATTTTGATCGACTATCGTCTTCTGCATCTAATTCCTCTTGACGATGATATTCAACAACATTCATAACCGAATTATCAACTTTATATTCTGCACTGGAAACTTCAGGATTTGGTTTGAATGCTTTTGTTGAAAGCTTAGGTTTGTAATCAGCAAGATTCGGTCCATATCCATTTGGGTTGGGTTTTAAAGTAAACTTTTCAATGGCTGTGACCGACTCGCCATGTTTGTAAACAACAGTTTTAAACTCTTTAAGTTTGTTTTGCAAGCCGATGATTTCTTCAAGATGATCATCTATTCGTTTCATTGAATGCTTTTTGTATGCAGAGAACTGTTTTTGACAAGTTAACAACTCAGCCTTAGCTTTTTGATTTTCCAAGGTGAGAGCGTTAATTTGCTTTTTATGTTCATGTTTCAGTTGTTCTATTTCGGATAACAAAGCATTCTTCGAAGCGGCTAGATCACGTATCTGTCTTTCTAAATATTTTTCATTTTGATAAGATTTGGCAAAGGTCGCTTCAAAACCGCTTTCACGTTTTTCTTGAGTTTTGAAAAAGTTGAGTTGCTTTTGTAAACATTCAAAATCCTTGGTTAACAGTGCATTTTTGCATTTCAAGTCCTGATTAATGGCACGACATTCTTCCACTATGGTTTGTTGGTCTTGTATTAAACGAGCAAAATCTGGATGAGGCAAAAGTTCGGCGTGTTCAACGTGAGTCTCAACATGATCATTACGGAGATCCTCAAATATGACCACGGAGTCAATTTGATTATCAAGGGAAACCGGTTGGTCATCTTGATCGCCAAATATAACTACGGGGTCTAGTTGAAAATCGTCGGAATGAGATGTGGATGACTCATTTTGAACATTCTGAGCCTTGCCGGATGCAGATGTTGGCGGAGATATGAGATTCGAGATAAATATGGTTTGTTCGGGTACCTGAGACAAGCCATCAGTGTCATACACTGGGCCTGTGTCACTCATGTGTAACTCTTGCATATTAGCCATCAACATAACAGTTGCATTGGCCTGCAAGTCCTCCATATCATCATCTGAGTCAGCATTCGCCATAAAGCTCTGTTTTTGTCTGTGAGAGTTCCACCAGCTTCATCCTTAAGAGCCAGAAGAAGAGCTTCTTTGAAATAAGCACTGCCCTTAGTCCTTGGCTTTGGGCATGCATTAGCCAGGTGTCCCTTCTCATTGTAGTTGTAGCATCGAAGACCATTCAACCCATGCTGAGCATTTCCCTGTTCCACCACTTGAGCTCTGTTGTTATTCCTACCCACAACATTAAACCCTTGACCACCGCCCATCTGACGACTATAACCACGATTCTGAACTTCAACTCGTCCATTGTTTACAACAGCTTGATTCCTTGTATTAGATGAGGAACGAATACGGTTGTTGGATTTGTTGGTATAACGGCTAAAGGCATTAGCAATCATAGCAAATCCTTGTTGCAATGCTTCGAACGGATCGGATTCCTCATTATGAAGTGCTTGATCATTGTTGTTGTAAGGAACCAATTGATTTTGTTGAGGTTGATGTGATTGATCGTTTGGTGGGTTTGAAGCAGTTGGTTGAGTTACTGGTTGAGGAGAATAATTTTGTTGAGCATATAAGGCAAGTTGTTGATTTTCCGGATGTGTGGGTGGAGCAATTTGAGCACGGAGAATCCTTTCCCTATCAACTTCCTTTTCATGAGGCTTCAAGTAATCGTACAATAATCCGTAGGTAGACTGATGCATGTTTTTAGCTTGACGGAGAAAAATGACATACTTCTCCCATTCAGGAACTTAGTATTCACTGCAATTCTTGGCATGTGGATGTTGTGTTTATCCAAATCATTGATGATGTCTGAAAATCGGTGATGATAGGACTCGAGTGTCTCTCCCGGTTCAATCATGAAGTGTTCATAAGCCAAGTAAATTTTGGATTCCAAATCTTCCTGATTGAGTACAGATCCTTCCATAAGAAGACGAATATGATCCCACATTTTCTTTGCAGTCTTTTGAGCATCAACACTACGAAGAATTAGGTTTGGTAATCCTAGGAGGATATATTCCATTGCAAGCTCATCAGCTTCATAGTGTAGAAGTTCTTGAGGATTCAAGTCTGCAACAAGAGCAATGTTCGTTTGTTCATCTCTTGGTGGAATGGCATTTGGATCTCCGAGTACAATGACAGTAGGCATCTCAAAAGGACCTTCCAAGATAACCTTCTTTAAGAACTTTCCATGTGGCTTCTTTAGATCACAAAATCTAAAGAACCTTATTACCCATTGATCGTAGTTTCCTGGAGTGAGCATTGGAGGTCTATCAAGTGAACCAGCCTCATGAATTGATTGTTGGCCGCTTAAAGTTTCAAACATCTTTGCAAACCAAGTGGGTTCCCTCATAGTGATCCTTGATGGATGTTGATTAAAGTCATTTGTGTATGTTTGAGCTTGAAGACTTGTGGTGGTTGAACCATTTGAGGTTGTGGATTTGCAGCAAGTTGTGGAGTATGTTGTTGGTTAAATTGTTGTTGATAAATTGCTTGTTGTTGATTCCATTGTTGATGTTGTGGAGTTAGTTGTTGTTGACGTTGAGGATGAGGATAAGTGTAAGGGAAATAGTTAGAGTATGGTGGTTGTGACATGTTGATAAACTTGTGTTGGTAAAAATGGATCTTTGTAGTCGAATGAACCTTTGTTGATGAAGTATCCTTAGGCGTAGAAATAACCAAATAACACTTAAGCGTAAAAACACCAAAAATTACGCGTAACAATAAGGAGTTACGCGTAGGTTTTAGCTTACGCGAAGTAGGAGAAAAGGCTAAAGTTATGCGAGACACAAAGTTAGGCGAGAAACTTAGGCGTAGGATTTAGCTTATGCGTAAGACAAGGCTTAGGCGTAAGAAAATCTTAGGCGTAGGATTTCTACGCGTAATGTTGAGCTTACGCGTAATTTTAGGGTTTTATCCCAAATGATCTTTTACACTATCACAGTGCAAAAGATATCCAAATTCGACGTATTTTCAGACTTATCCAAGTAAGAAAACACGGAATAAACCACGAAAATGAAGATCAAACAAAGGATAATCTTACGCGTAATTTTAGGGTTTCAATACGCGTAGGATTACTCGTAATTTTGATTTTGCCCAAAGATATTTCTAAACCAGTTTTTGTGTGATTAAATAGCTTCAATAACACCAAAATAACACAAAAGTGTGAGACTTGATGATCCAAAGCATTTAAAACATTTATGCGTAGAATGATACCCACGAATAAAAACTAGTTCAAAAACAATGATCCACGCATAAAGTTTGAAACTTTTTGCCTAAAACAATTATTTTAACACCTTAAAACGTTGAAAGTACAAGAATCTTGGATTAAAAAGTGTAAAAAACAAGTTTTTAAGAGAGCTAAAGAATGCGTTATCTTTACGCGTAAGATCCAAAACCAAAAAAAACTTCAAAAACAAACGAGTACACCCAACTATTTGGTGATTGATACCACTGTTAGGTCACAAGTTTTACAACACAAGCTTATAAGAAAGATAGAGAGGCGATTGAACAAGTATCCAAACACACACACACGATATAGAGTATACGGTTATGCGTAGAGAGTGAGTGAAAAGAAAACTTGAACAACCAACCTTCAAATGAAGGTTTACAAGGGGTATTGTGACAACCCGTACTTTCAGGTCATTTCTCGACACGATTCATGTCTCACAATTTCAACATTTATAGTAAACTTGGTTTACTTGTTTCAAATTCGCGTAACCTTGGAGGTTTAGCGGCGAATTCATGATCATGACATCACGTACATTTCATATGGACTATGATTAGTCTACATTTCATTGACATCATGTGCATCTCATAAATTCATTCACGACATTTCATTTCATATTTTACGCGTAATTTTTATGTTTAATAATCTTTATCGCGTGAGTTTTTATTTTAACATTTAACCCGATACTTTCAAAAATGATCCCGATGTATTTTAAACTTACATTTAGTTTATAAAAACTATATTTTTAGTTTTCCTAGTGTTTCAAATTCATTTGGCATTTTAATCGTTAAAGTTTAATTATTACGTCGTTTTTCTTAAAATTTTACGATAATTATTTTATCACTCAATTTTCACAAGGAAAGTATTTTTACAATTTTTATCATCTCATTACATTCTATTTTGACCTAATAAAAACTTGTACCACAAATGTCTATTTACATTCACTTATACATTTCCTACAAAAATTCTTACACTTTCTTTACAATATATACACAAGTAACAATTTAAAAAAAAAAAAATATATTGAGAGACAAAGCCCCCAAACCGCCCCTGGGGAGGGGTGACAATTAATTTGGAATGGTTCTTGATTGATAATGTTTTTACTCAAGCACATAAGTCTTCTACATTATTAGTATTCTCATTCATGTATCTTACTCTTCTCATAGTTAGCAAGTAAGAAAAATATTTCTCTCCTCTCTTTTGGTTCTTCACAAAACCGGCCAAGCATCAAGCACACAAGGGATCAAAATTTTCAAGATCAAGTGTTATTACAACCTAGTATATATCCTTTATATGGTTTTGAAATAAAAACCAAGGATATTTAAGTTAATCCTTGTTACTTTCACCTCTTCATTATCACTAGTAAGCATGTTTTTATCATTTTCTTGTTCCCTTATCATTTTCATATGTTTCTTTCATTTTTGGAGCTTATATGCATGATATGTGATTTATACCATTTATTTCATGATTTTAGAGTATATATATATAAATGGTCATCCTATAAATATTCCCTTGGTATTGGTTGGTCTTGATGGTGATTAGGAACCCATGACACCCTAAGAAGGTGTATGGTAGGATTAGATTAGTTTTGGAGTTGATTTGAAGGGATTAGGATAGGTTTTGTCCGAGAAAAACTATTTTCGATAAGTATATTTTGTGTTCTGTCCTTGTTTTGCTTTTCTGGAAAATCCGACAGTAGGCACGACTTTTTGGCCTTGATATTTAGAAAATATACTTTAAAACGAATCCGTGGCCGCTTGAACGGATAAAAACGGACTTGTAACGAAGAAGTTATGGATTTTACAAGTTTGACGACGAAAAATATTATTTTCAGAAATTTCAGCATACTATATATATTTTGTCCGAGTCAAAAACGAGCCTTAAGCTTCACAAATTATTTCGACTTCTCAAAAATATATTAGTTTACTTCGATACGAAGCTAAGGACATATAAAACGTAGAAAACGGATTTGAAACGACAAAGATATGCACTTTTTCATAAACTTGCCGTAACTAATTTTCTGCACTCATTTAGCCAAAAACCACCATCTTTAACCCTTATTATCTTTATGTTCGAGACCTTTTGGACGAAAACTCCTGAACTGAAACTTTTAGATATCGATACAAACTTTCCAAAACCGTCGAGTTCGTTCTCTAACGATCGACGTACACTGTTTTACGTCTAGTTTTCCAAAGCCATTTTTGTTAATTTCATAAAAATTCCGACGACATTGTTTTGCGACGAAAAGTGGAAATTTCTCTAAAAATCATTATAAAACCATTATAGGATGACATTTTAATGTAAAAACATGTAAAGTCATTTTTGAAGGGTCAAGACGTCAAAAGAGTATTTTCGACGACGAGTAATATTTTCAAAACTCGTAAATGGTATAAATAACATACGAAATGCATGCATAACATTACATTGCAACTCATATCAGATCATATCATTGGTACTAGGTACCGGATAACGCATCACATTATACCTCAGTGTACTCACTCTTGTCATTTCGTCAGTTTACCAAGTGAGTTTCGTAGCCCCTACTTTTACTTGCTTTCATAACTGTTTTTGGGGAGATACATGCTCGACTATTTTATTACATTCATGACTATTTGCAAACTATATGTTTATCCGAACTAAATGTTTAGTCATGCGAAGTAACATTATTGCCATACTTAGAATTTCTATTTCATAAATCATTGAGCTAACGGACTTGGTATATTCATTGGTCTAACGGTCTTGGTATATTCATTGGTCTAACGGTCTTGGTATATTCATTGGTCTAACGTACTTGGTATAATATTGATCTAACGGACTTGGTATACGATTATGGACTAACGGTCTTGGAACGATTTGAGTATACACTATACATTTCGGCAATGGGTTGTGAACACACAGGTTGCAAGTTTTGTATGGGCGGGACTTGGAACTGAGTGGATTTACAATGCCTTTGCTGCATAAACGATTTCGATACATTGAGTCATGCACTATTTTGTGAATTCATTTGACGATTTCTGTTTGAACATAAACTATGCATATTCTGGCAATGGGTTGTGAACACACAGGTTGCAAGTTTTGTATGGGCGGGACTTGGAACTGAGTGGATTTACAATGCCTTTGCTACATAAACGATTTTGAAAGTCTTTACATTTCAACGATTTACAATGCCTTTGCTGCATAAACGATTTTGGAAGGCTTTACATTTCAACTCAAACTCTATGAACTCACTCAACCTTTGTGTTGACACTTTTAGCATGTTTTATCTCAGGTATATAAGGCATTCACTTCATGGCATGCATTTGGACACCTCATGGAGTCGTGGTGACGACGCGTCTCACTTGGGTTTTACATACTTTAAAACATCGTTTGAATTGTAACAACTTATTTCCGCACAAGATGATTTTCATTTGGGACCTACTTTGTAAACTCTGATTATTTTATTAAATCAAACGATGTATTTTCCAAACGACACTTTAGGTCGTTCAATATAACTGTGATTGTGATGCTATGACAGTCAATCCCCAGGAATTCCATTCCGCTGCAAAACAGGTAATTTGGGGGTGTGACAGATTGGCATCAGAGCTTCAGTTATAGAGAACTAGGTTGCATCATTGACCCTAGACTATAACTACATTATCATAGCATCTCATCATTTCATCACAAGTACATGTTCACTTCACATGCGGTCATTATGTACATTTTTTTGAGTTATTCACTTTCATTTCACATCGATTGTCACATGGATGCCCTTAAATGCCCATCCCATTATCTTTTCCCCATACTCTAACGTGGAGAATTCCTTGTCATTCCCTATCACAATTTTTATATCAGCTGATTCATCATCGATAACGACGAATGCCGAGATAAACGTTTAAACAGGACGAAGTCGCTCTCACTCCTTCGTTTCACCACTAACATGTCGAGTTACACTTTATTCACACATTAAGTCTCTAAACCATCATACCTTGAAGCACTTACAACACCTCATAACCCACCCTTGCGGAACCCGCCGATCATTTCGAAAAATAACTTCAAACTTATCGTCTCTTATCACATCTCTTTAGAACGCTTATTATTAACATCGGATTTTGCTACGTCTCACATTTTCTCTTGGTTTGAAGAAGATATGGCACCGAAGAAAGCTACAGTTGAAATGACCCAAGCGGCTATTCAGAAGTTAGTGAATGATAGCATTGCTAATGCTTTAAGAGTCGAAAGGGAAACGGTGGCTGCTGCTGTTGCTGAGGCCACGGCTGCTGCTGAAGCCGCTAGACTAGCAGCTGCTACTGGTAATGCAGGAGGATCTGGGGTTAAGAAATGTTCGTACAAAGATTTCAAAAGTGGCGAACCCACCAAGTTTAGAGGGACGGAAGGAGCTACAGCAATGGTACGATGGTTTGAAAAGTTGGAATCCGTGTTTTTGCTTTGTAACTGTCCGGATGATAGTAAGGTCAAATTTGCTACGAGTACTTTACTTGATGGAGCATTGTCTTGGTGGAATTCATATGCTCAACCGATTGGAATGGAGAATGCTTTCAAGCTTACTTGGGAGCAATTCAAGGGTTTGGTAACTAAGAAGTTTTGTCCTCGTACGGAAGTGAAAAAGTTGGAGACAGAATTCTATGAGTTGGTAACTATTGGGTATGACATTGATACTTACATTCGAAGATTTCAAGAATTGGCCGTGTTATGCCCATCTATGGTTTCGGATAACGAGAAGTTACTAGAGGCTTTTATCGGGGGACTTCCCGAGGTTATTCAAGGAGATGTGACTTCTTCTGACCCGCAAACGATTGAGGAAGCTATTCGATTGACTCAAAAGCTCATGGCCCAGGTAGTGAAGAGAGGCAAGTACACCAACACCAACCAAAACAACAACAACCCCAACAACTGCACCAACTACAACGATAACCAAACCAACAACAACAAAAGAAAGTGGGAAGACGACCAAGGAGGTTATAACAACAACAACCAAAACCGTAACACTAACCATCATCAGCAACAGAATAGAGGGCAAGAAACTGCAATGGTATATGTTGCTGCACCAATAGAAAGCAGAGGTTATGCTGGAACCTACCCACTATGTAATCGATGTAAGTATCATCACACGGGACTTTGTCCTGTTAAGTGCTACAAGTGTCAAAAACTAGGACACAATGCCAGGAATTGTAGAGGCAAGACCATAGTTACGTGCTTCGGATGTGGGGAACAAGGACACTATCGAAGTCAATGTCCTCAAAACCAAGGTCAACAAGTCGAAGGTGCTCATGGGAATGTATATATGTTAGAAGGAGGAGGAGGAGCTCGTCAAGGTATCAACGACGCGGAAGACTGAAGAAGTTCAGAAACTAACAGTCTTATTTCTCCTTATGTACTATGCCGTACCAAGTTTATGTCTAATCATCGTATCCGAAACTTTATAACTTAAAGATGTACTACTTTTGCTAAACCACTCGTTGTAACATATTCTCATCTATCGTACTTTATTTTCTTTCAGATTTGTTATCATTTACGAGGATTTTAATTCTTTTTACTTTAACTATTATTTTAACGACACTTCTCCATGTCTTCTCTCCTCGGTGTTCATCACAATTTTAACATCAGTTGACTCAACACCAAACAAACATATGAGTCGATTAGTCCAAGCATTGCATAGTTACTCCTAAATTATACATAGCCTGATCACCTATGTCTAATTCAGGAAGAATCATGCAATGAAGGGAGTAGTAGGCTTATATGTGTAAGCAATTCCGTAATCGAGCCAAATTTTCAAAAGATTTTCTTCAAACCACTTGTTTCCAGTTTGATCCGCGTGACAGTTCTTGTTTGATGAGTTGCAAAGATCGGGCTAGAAACAAGTTGTTACCTAAACCGATTTAGCCTAATCTCATGACAGTTCTTGTTTGATGAGTTGTGAGATTAAGTAAAAATCGGTTACCAAAAAGTCCTTTGAGGGTTTTGCTCGGGAATGGGAAAGTTTGCCACATCAAACCCTAAACCCGATAGACTAACACGAACTGAATTCAGGGACTGAATTCCTTTTTGGATGGGCGAATGTGACAACCCGTACTTTCAGGTCATTTCTCGACACGATTCATGTCTCACAATTTCAACATTTATAGTAAACTTGGTTTACTTGTTTCAAATTCGCGTAACCTTGGAGGTTTAGAGGCGAATTCATGATCATGACATCACGTACATTTCATATGGACTATGATTAGTCTACATTTCATTGACATCATGTGCATCTCATAAATTCATTCACGACATTTCATTTCATATTTTACGCGTAATTTTTATGTTTAATAATCTTTATCGCGTGAGTTTTTATTTTAACATTTAACCCGATACTTTCAAAAATGATCCCGATGTATTTTTAAACTTACATTTAGTTTATAAAAACTATATTTTTAGTTTTCCTAGTGTTTCAAATTCATTTGGCATTTTAATCGTTAAAGTTTAATTATTACGTCGTTTTTCTTAAAATTTTACGATAATTATTTTATCACTCAATTTTCACAAGGAAAGTATTTTTACAATTTTTATCATCTCATTACATTCTATTTTGACCTAATAAAAACTTACTTGTACCACAAATGTCTATTTACATTCACTTATACATTTCCTACAAAAATTCTTACACTTTCTTTACAATATATACACAAGTAACAATTTAAAAAAAAAAAAATATATATATTGAGAGACAAAGCCCCCCCAAAACCGGCCCTTGGGGAGGGGTGACAATTAATTTGGAATGGTTCTTGATTGATAATGTTTTTACTCAAGCACATAAGTCTTCTACATTATTAGTATTCTCATTCATGTATCTTACTCTTCTCATAGTTAGCAAGTAAGAAAAATATTTCTCTCCTCTCTTTTGGTTCTTCACAAAACCGGCCAAGCATCAAGCACACAAGGGATCAAAATTTTCAAGATCAAGTGTTATTACAACCTAGTATATATCCTTTATATGGTTTTGAAATAAAAACCAAGGATATTTAAGTTAATCCTTGTTACTTTCACCTCTTCATTATCACTAGTAAGCATGTTTTTATCATTTTCTTGTTCCCTTATCATTTTCATATGTTTCTTTTCATTTTTGGAGCTTATATGCATGATATGTGATTTATACCATTTATTTCATGATTTTAGAGTATATATATATAAATGGTCATCCTATAAATATTCCCTTGGTATTGGTTGGTCTTGATGGTGATTAGGAACCCATGACACCCTAAGAAGGTGTATGGTAGGATTAGATTAGTTTTGGAGTTGATTTGAAGGGATTAGGATAGGTTTTGTCCGAGAAAAACTATTTTCGATAAGTATATTTTGTGTTCTGTCCTTGTTTTGCTTTTCTGGAAAATCCGACAGTAGGCACGACTTTTTGGCCTTGATATTTAGAAAATATACTTTAAAACGAATCCGTGGCCGCTTGAACGGATAAAAACGGACTTGTAACGAAGAAGTTATGGATTTTACAAGTTTGACGACGAAAAATATTATTTTCAGAAATTTCAGCATACTATATATATTTTGTCCGAGTCAAAAACGAGCCTTAAGCTTCACAAATTATTTCGACTTCTCAAAAATATATTAGTTTACTTCGATACGAAGCTAAGGACATATAAAACGTAGAAAACGGATTTGAAACGACAAAGATATGCACTTTTTCATAAACTTGCCGTAACTAATTTTCTGCACTCATTTAGCCAAAAACCACCATCTTTAACCCTTATTATCTTTATGTTCGAGACCTTTTGGACGAAAACTCCTGAACTGAAACTTTTAGATATCGATACAAACTTTCCAAAACCGTCGAGTTCGTTCTCTAACGATCGACGTACACTGTTTTACGTCTAGTTTTCCAAAGCCATTTTTGTTAATTTCATAAAAATTCCGACGACATTGTTTTGCGACGAAAAGTGGAAATTTCTCTAAAAATCATTATAAAACCATTATAGGATGACATTTTAATGTAAAAACATGTAAAGTCATTTTTGAAGGGTCAAGACGTCAAAAGAGTATTTTTCGACGACGAGTAATATTTTCAAAACTCGTAAATGGTATAAATAACATACGAAATGCATGCATAACATTACATTGCAACTCATATCAGATCATATCATTGGTACTAGGTACCGGATAACGCATCACATTATACCTCAGTGTACTCACTCTTGTCATTTCGTCAGTTTACCAAGTGAGTTTCGTAGCCCCTACTTTTACTTGCTTTCATAACTGTTTTGGGGGAGATACATGCTCGACTATTTTATTACATTCATGACTATTTGCAAACTATATGTTTATCCGAACTAAATGTTTAGTCATGCGAAGTAACATTATTGCCATACTTAGAATTTCTATTTCATAAATCATTGAGCTAACGGACTTGGTATATTCATTGGTCTAACGGTCTTGGTATATTCATTGGTCTAACGGTCTTGGTATATTCATTGGTCTAACGTACTTGGTATAATATTGATCTAACGGACTTGGTATACGATTATGGACTAACGGTCTTGGAACGATTTGAGTATACACTATACATTTCGGCAATGGGTTGTGAACACACAGGTTGCAAGTTTTGTATGGGCGGGACTTGGAACTGAGTGGATTTACAATGCCTTTGCTGCATAAACGATTTCGATACATTGAGTCATGCACTATTTTGTGAATTCATTTGACGATTTATGTTTGAACATAAACTATGCATATTCTGGCAATGGGTTGTGAACACACAGGTTGCAAGTTTTGTATGGGCGGGACTTGGAACTGAGTGGATTTACAATGCCTTTGCTACATAAACGATTTTGAAAGTCTTTACATTTCAACGATTTACAATGCCTTTGCTGCATAAACGATTTCGAACGGCTTTACATTTCAACTCAAACTCTATGAACTCACTCAACCTTTGTGTTGACACTTTTTAGCATGTTTTATCTCAGGTATATAAGGCATTCACTTCATGGCATGCATTTGGACACCTCATGGAGTCGTGGTGACGACGCGTCTCACTTGGGTTTTACATACTTTAAAACATCGTTTGAATTGTAACAACTTATTTCCGCACAAGATGATTTTCATTTGGGACCTACTTTGTAAACTCTGATTATTTTATTAAATCAAACGATGTATTTTCCAAACGACACTTTAGGTCGTTCAATATAACTGTGATTGTGATGCTATGACAGTCAATCCCCAGGAATTCCATTCCGCTGCAAAACAGGTAATTTGGGGGTGTGACAGGTATTTATAGGAGGGAAGCTAGGGCAACACTCCTAGTTCCCTTCCTTTCCTTATTGGGCTAGGCCTAGGCTTATGGGCCTTCTACATAAGCCTAAGGCTAATAACAAACATAAAGGCCATAATAAGCTAACTATTACATATGAGTAACTAACACTTGAATAAGGTTTAGGAGTGATTCCAACAGTTGACAAATCCAGTGGGAACAATTGCATTTTATGACTGAAATAACATTAATGTAATGTTGTCAATTTCAGTGGGAGCTACGGGATTTATTTCCTGTTAGTCACCCATATCATTTCAAACTAGCTTTGAAATAATTCATTACTTTCTGAATATGAACAACCATTGCTTAAAGGAAAATTGCATTTTATTTTATCAGATAACTCGTTGCCTTCTTGCTGTCGCTTCCTGAAGTGTTATTTATAGAATAATAATCCACAATTCCTTATTATAGGTTATGGTTCTAAAACTACTTATGATATCTATGACATTATCATATCGTTTGAACAATCAATCACATGTTGTTTGTTTTCATAATATGATGTTGTACCTTACAAAAGTGGGAGAAATTTCAAAGTGTGTGCAAGGAACAACAATATCATTGGTATCTCTTTACCGCAAGGTAAGAAAACTAATAATTCTACTAGGACTTAAACACGTTAGATGTTTAATGCCCTACTACATGTAAATAAGAATTATACTAGGACTTAAATACATGAGATGTTTATTGCCCTACTACATTCTAATAATGATTCTACTAGGACAT
>OU343221.1:147226388-147286797 GCA_910596185.1 Chrysanthemum makinoi | reverse complement strand
GATCACTTTTGTATCCGTTATTACTTAATATCGTTCATTTTCACTTTTTAGGTCTCTTGAAGACAAATTGCTGGAATGACACTTATTCGCACCTAAAAGGCGCGAATATACGAAGAAAATGGCCAAAGTCAAGAATCGAGACACTCAAGCTACTAGAACTGAAGGGGACGCGGCCAAGTTATACTTGTGACGCCGCTCTAACAAATTTTGTGACGACTCAAGAGCCAAATTGCTTATTTACAAGTAACGCATCGTGTTAAAAGAGTAGGGCGTCGCAGCCCGACGGCCTAGATTTGATCCGCACGACGTCGATATCGAAGGAGACTCGGCGTCACAGGCATAAGGTGACGCCGCCGCAATGCTAACGCCAAGACGAAACCCTAATGACGGTGACCCGATACGCGTCACAAACTAAAGGGTGACGCCGTCGCAGTTGTAACCTTATATATAGAAACCGAATTTTTTAGTTTTCAGTGTAGTTTTGTGGAGTAAAAACCTAAACCGAACCAAGGCTGTCTTGTACAAGATTTTAGGGTTCTATACCCTATCTTACATCAAGATAAGTGTTTTACTTCATTAATTTAATTATGTCTTCAATTGATTGTGTGTATGCTTGCATGTTCCCCATGTCCGACTAATTTACTTGTGTGTTTGCTTAGGTAATATGAAACTTAGTTATTGAATATTGATTGGTTGTCTCTTATCTTAGTTGTGATTGACCTAGTATTGCGATAGGTCATTTGTTGTGTTGTTAATGCTTGATTAATCTTTGTTGAACCTTAGTTTATAATCACCTAGAGTAATTGTAGGCTATACATCCAAAGAATACCTTAGAGTTAAAGTTTATAAATCCTAGAGATTTTGTAGTCATTAACCTTTGGTAGCTTCAAAGAGTTAGGGATAAACGCATACCCTACGACCTTAGAGACACAACACGATTAAGAATAAGGACGTGACAATTCAACCATCAGTAGGAGATAACTAGGGAGTAATAAAACCTAAGCAAATACATTTTTAATCATCATACGATCACACAACAATAGATATAGACTACCCTCACCTTAGCTTAGATAATTCGATAGTAGAAGTAATCGGTAGAAATACCAACCCCCCAAATTCAAACCCCGAGATTCGTACCTTTCCATTTCCAAAAAAACATAAAAAAGATAAAAAAATAATATTCCTCAACCCCAACCTTAGCATAGTAACTTCTCACTAGTATTCCTATTCCTCTAGAGAACGATATGAATTCCCGTGGCTTACCCTAATACTACACTACAACGATTAGGTTCACTGCCTAGGGTGTTGAAAAACTTGCTCAACGAAAAGGAAGTTCCTTTGACCCCGAACACGCTGTGTAAGTGTATCAGAAGCGCTTTTCTTTATTTATAAGTATTGTAGCTAGACTCGAAGTCGTGCCCCTATGTGGTCTCGTTTTTCATTCTCAATGAAAATTCTATCATATTGACAAAATTTTCATCGACTCTATACCTAGGCCCTAGGGTTAAGCGCAACCTTATAGTCAAGTCTCATTTTCTCCCACATGAAGTTCAAACCTTTTTCAACATCGTCTTCGCTTTTTTCCTCAAAAGCTCTAATGTTGTCTTATTCGAAAAGGGATAAAGGGCCATATCCATTCTGCCTTCCAAGGCATCCTATAAGTGATCTCATCGTTCCCTTTCTTAAACCTAACCGTTCCTTCAAACTTGTTATGGCTCATTTTAGACTTTTCAACAAACGGTTTTCCTAGCACTACTTGGGATAAGCTATAGTCAATGACACATCCGATGTCTTCTAGGACCACAAAATCAACTAAGTAGGTGAAATTTCCTATAAAGACGTGTACATCTTTGACTCTTCCCACAAAGTTGCAAACCCCACCTAGATACATAGGGTATCTCCTAATCTTAAGTCGCTCATTCATAATGTCATTGTAAACATTGGGATGACATCACATTAATGGGAGTTTCCGTATCTATGTAAGCATGCTCGACATTCCTATATCCAATCATACAAGGGATTTTGAGGTTCCAAGGATTTCCTCTCCTAATCTTTGGGCATATCCTAATGATGGGTGATCGGGGATTGTCAATTATGTATTGATGGTAAGCAACCTCTTCCTTAGTGGGGTAAAGATTGAAGTAAGCACTATCCTCCTCATTCATATTTTTATCCACTAAGCCATTATCCGAATTACTGCTGATCATAGAGCCAACAACAGAGGCGCTAACCATTTTCTCAACAGCATCCCTAATTGTACTGTCAAATACCTTTTGCAAATCTTGAAGGCCATTGTTTTTACTCACATAACTGCTTCGGCGGTTGTGTTGGTCAGTAGGTTGGGGTTTGAGTGAAAGTGATTTATTTGGTGGTGGGTTGATGAGTGGGGGTTGATTATCACCTTCCATAATGAAAAATGATAGGATTACTAACAAAGGTCACGAAGAAGGGGGATAGATTATGAAGAAGCTAAAAGTGAGAAAAAAATCTTACTTGATAGGAATCAAGCAAAGGAACCTAAACAAGGTGGAAATCTAACTAGCTATTCTATTCCCCGGCAGCGGCGCCAAATACTTGATACGTGTACAACGCCGGTCAAAGGAACTTCCTTTTCGTCGAGCAAGTTTTTCAACACCCTAGGCAGTGAACCTAATCGTTGTAGTGTAGTATTAGGGTAAGCCTCGGGTATTGATATCATTCTCTAGGGGAATAGGAATGCTAGTGAGAATTTACTACGCTAAGGTTGGGGTTGAGGAAGATTATTTTTTGTCTTTTTTATATTTTTTTACAAAATTGAAATAACGAATCTTGGGGTATTGGATTTGGGGGGTGGTATTTCTACCGATTACTCTACTATTATCTATTCTAATTAACTAAGCTAAGGGGTAGTCTATGTCTAATTGATGTGTGCTCGTATGATGATTAAAGATGTGTTTACCTAGATGCTCTAGTTATCTCCTATTGATGGTTGAATTGTCACGTCCTTCTTCTTAACGCGTTGTGTCTTATAAGGTCGTAGGGTATGCTTTTTTCTGTAACTCTTTGACTACCTTAAGGTTATTGCCTACGAAATCTCTAGGATTCATAAACTAACTCTAAGGTTATCTTTGGATGTTTAGCCTACAATAACTCTAGGTGATTATAAACTAATGTTCACAAAGATTACTCAAGCATTAAAAACACAAAGAATGACCTATCGCAATCCTAGGTCAATCACAATTAAGATAAGAGACAACCAATCAATATTCAATACCTAGGTTTCATAGATCTAAGCAAACACACAAGTAAATTAGCCTGACATGAAAAACATGCAAGCATACACACATACAATTGAAGACATAATTGAATCAATGAAGTAAATTACTTATCTTATTGTAAAATAGGTGTGAGAACTAAGATACTTGCAAGACAGCCTAAAATTCGGTTTTAGGTTTTACTCCACAAAACTACCTCTAAAAGTTTAAAATTCAATTCTATATATAAAAGTTACAACATGCTAACGACGTCACTCTTTAAATGTGACGCCTGATCGCCTCCATTGGGTTTCGTCTTGACCACGTCAACCTTTGACGCGTCACCATATTGTTGTGTCTTCGCTTTTCAAACCTGACGCCATCTAGATTCAATCTAGGTCGTCTGAGTTGTGACGCCCTACTCTTTAAAACTTGACGCCGTCGGGTGTAAAATAGCAATTTCGCTTTCGAAGTCGTCACAAATTTGGAACATGTTGTGATGGCTTTC
Source organism: Chrysanthemum makinoi (assembly GCA_910596185.1). NCBI lineage: Eukaryota > Viridiplantae > Streptophyta > Magnoliopsida > Asterales > Asteraceae > Chrysanthemum > Chrysanthemum makinoi. The sequence goes on along the minus strand of OU343221.1, from coordinate 147,283,056 downwards.
ACTTTCTATCTCTACCGCCGTCACCTTCTATTCCAAAGAAACTTGAGTGTCTTGATCTTGACTTGGCCATTTTTTTCATATATTCACGCCTTTTCGTCCGAATAAGTGTCATTCCAAGAATTTGCCTTCAAGAGACCTAAAAAGTTAAAAAGGAACGAAATTAAGCAGTAACGGATATAAAAGTGGTCGATTAAGGGCTTAAATGACCCCTCAAAAGTGTACCTTTTAAATCCTTATCAATGGGTAAAATCCATAACCCATGACCCATACCCATGGAGAAAATTCATAACCCATGGACCTAACCCATGACCCATTGACTAGATGCATTGCATCTTCTAGATACATTGTATCTATTTGGATACCCATGGACCAAAGTCTATGACCCATGACCCATGATCCATGACCCATAACCTATTTAGGAGGAGCGTCCTACGGATCCCCCAGTTTACACTAGACGGATCCCTTGGGATCCAGGCAACAGTAGTGAATTTTTGCCTATAAATAGTGAGCCATTTCTTCATTGTAACTCACCCCTCTTCTTACAAACTCTGTCATATACTATTTCTCTCTTCTAATCTCAGATCTCTTGATCTATATAGTAGTTCTTCTTTCTTTTGTTGTGATTCTCATATAGGTTCTTCTCAAAGGCAAGATCACAAGATACTACAAGTCATCTAAGCAAGGGGTCCTTGATTGATTTGTTCCTCCACAAGATTTCTATAGCAAGATCTTGTATTTCATATTTCACATAGTTGTTGTGTTATAGTTGTGTTGGTTTGGTCCTCCGTGTTAAGGACGCAGTATTTAGCTTTGTAAATCAAAAAATGTGCGACGTTGTGAAGGCTTCTCCACCGAAGTTGAAGGAGTTTGTTGACATAGTGCTTGAACTCTCGAGTAGGTGACTCGGGGAGTGGAGTAGGGCAAGGAAGGTGTCCTTGTAGCCGAACCACTATAAATCGGTCGTGTCATTTCTTTCATTTAATTTACTTGCTTTCTTTACTTACATTACTTATTGATTTATACTTTCTATCCATCTATACGATTTCACATAACATCAAATCTAAAGTTTTTGAAACTAACTTAAAATCGGCAAAACTATTCAACCCCCCCCCCCCTCTAGTTTTCCACAAGTCTAATTTTCAAAAATATAAGCTTCTTGTCTCAGTTCTACACCAATAATAAAATCAAAAGTACACAATTATGTCAAAGATGTCTAAAATTAGAAAACCTGACCTATCTTCAAGGGGTTGTATCTTCTTCGTTACTTAACTTCACTAATCCATCTAAATTGCTGTGGGTACGTCTAGGTGTCCTTTACAATAGTTATACTTACCATTTTTACTCATCCAGTGTTTAAAGTGGTCGTTTTCACAGATTACAAACGAGACTCAGTTTCTTGTCGGTTTTGACTAACAATTGCATTTTATTTATTTAAAATAGTAAATCAACTCCAAAACTTACAAAATTAGATGTGAAACATCATAAGACATATATCTAAGTGTGTGTAAAGTGGATTATTCTAGAAAAATATTTAAGATGGGTTTATATAGTGATGTACACGGCTGTAAATCTGGGACATAGAGTATGTGTTCTAGGGTTAACTTTAAATTAAATTTCCAACACAAAAAAGTATACATAGGTGATATAAACAAAGATGACATGCTATATAAGTGTAAAAATAAGTATGTAAATTAGTTTAAATGCTTACTAGATGATGGTGAGTGATTGGTGAACAAGAATAACCAAAGAAATTATTAAATACCAAAAACTATAAACTAAACCCCTAGTTCTTCAAACCCCTTTGAACCAATATTTGCAAAGATCAAATCATCTGTACATACGCTAATGCATCATCGGTTTCAAACTACACTTTACCATCTGATTAAAGTACATTGGTTTTGGTTTTTCTAAATTTTTACTTATTTTAGATCTTTGCTGGCATACATTTTACTGGTATTGCATATCATACATATTCATTTTAGTACATATATGCTTTTTCCATAGCCTGATCATGTCAAAGTCATTGCCTATGGATCGAGTTACATTATTGGTCATCTCAAGAATCCAACTTCTATATGGATGATTTGCCTTGAAAATGACGATGGTACATTGTCTGTGCCTTACACTTACTGTGAAAAAGTGCTTGCTACATTTAACTGGATGCGTTGAGGTATATTGCTTATTACTTTCATGGAAAACTTATTTTCCTTTGCTTTCAAACAAGAAATAGTTTGATCAGTTGAATGATATACACAACATATAGCTACTTTACAGGTTGAGGATCATTACTAAAAGAATAAATGATTATTTCAAAATCAAGAGTTGATTCGAACAAGGGAGTGAAAATGATTTTGTTGCCAGCGACAAATTAAAAGTTTAAGCCATGAACGAACGAAAGAAATTTTCCTTATTTGCAAGAACTGAAGTCATGGAGGGATGAAAAAAATTTTGTGTAACTTTTTATGTATCTTATTTTCAAAAACAAGTGTAATAATTTTTTTTTTTCCTTTCTACTTTTTAGATCTTATATTAGAACTTCAGTTTATGATCTGTTTATTCTCGATGAATAAAGAAATTCACTACTTTGTTTAGAATTGCTACACTTCGTGTTGAATTTGATCTACCAACACGTACACTATTATCGTGTGTAAACAATCCGTATCGGGTGGAAATCCTTGTTTAAAAAATATATCATACTAAAAGATAAAAGTTCTCTATGGATCACTTTCTCTCTAAAAATGTGATAATACAAATAAGCTGTAAAAACGTTTATTTATATTTTACGATCTTCTAATGTTTTGTCGATAACAAACGTAAAATCATTTTAACGAAACAAATAAAATACGTAAATGGTTTAAGCCAATAGTTTTCTAACACACTTACGTTTTCACATAAAACACTAAAACAAGTATAAGTGTTTTTATGATTTAGTAATACATATGTATAACAACTAGTGTTTACATATTGGGTGAATATATACATAACTAGTATGTATTATAATGGGTGATACAATTGGGTAGAAACTTAAGTATTTGACCCATTGAACAACTACATTGAATGTAGTTGGGCACAACCCAAAGTCCATGACCCATACCCATGGAGCTTGACCCATAACCCATTGCATGACATCATGCATAAGTCATATATGGATAATATCCATGGCCCATAGTTTTAATCCATGACCCATGGTTTTAATCCATCAACCATGGACTAGATGCATTGCATCATGTAGATACATTGTATCTACTTGGATACCCATGATCCATGACCCATGACCCAAAACCCATGGGCAAAAGGGAGCATCCCAAGGATCCCCAGTAATACACTGGACGGATTGTTTCTCACCCATTTTCACATATATTTTCTCTTTGAGTTATAAACTCTCTAACCTCATATCCAAGTGATCTATGTATGTAGTTTTGTTTTTGTGTGATTGTCTAGGTTCCTCTTAAAAAGCTTAGATCACCATCTTTTGAAGTCGAGCAAGCTCAAGTCCATGAGTTGCCATGCTTCGTTATCATCAGGAATACTGAGTTTCTCTTGTTGATAGTTCTCTTCTCTCTCATAAGAAGTGTACTATTGAAGACATTAGTGAAAGATGTCTAAAATAGTCAAGACGAAGACATTAGTGAAAGGTGTCAAACGTCCGTATTGAAAGCACTAGTGAAAGGTGCCTAGAAGTCAAGTCACAAGGCATTAGTGAAAGGTGCCTAGAAGTCAAGTCACAAGGCATTAGTGAAAGGTTCCTTGAGATCGAGTCAAAGGCATTAGTAAAAGGTGCCTAGAAGTCAAGTCACAAAGCATTAGTGAAAGGTGCCTTGAGATCGAGTCAAAGGCATTAATGAAAGGTGCCTAAGGTGTACAATCGATATGGTGTGATTCGATGTACAAGATAGATTAGTATTGGGTCAAAGGATATTGAAATCCTTGTTGATATTGTTATAAGGAGTAGATCTCCTTTGGGGTTAGTTGTTGGTGTAGTGTTTGCAAGTAGTTCCTCCATTGAAATGGAACTCCTAGATCTAGCCTAGCACGGATAAAGGGTAGGCTTAGTAGTGATAGGTTTGGTTCTACCTTGTGGAAAGAACCGGTATCTAGCCTGCACCGGATAAAGTAGCGATGTTGTAAAGGCTTCTCCTACCATAAGGAGTTGGTGTAGTATGCGTGGTTTACAAACTCTCAGTAGGTAATTCTGGGGAGTGGAAAAGTAGGAAGGTGTCCTTGTAGCCGAACCACTATAAATACTCGCGTTGTTGTTTTGTGCTTCTTACTCCTTATCTTTTCATTACATACTCATATATGCTTGTCTATCAACATTCAACACACATGTTTGAATAGATTGACATAAGTCGGTCTAAATAGTTTAAAACCAAGTTTTAATCGGTAAAACTATTCAACCCCCTTCTAGTTTTCCACAATTGGCATCAGATACCAAGTTTGTTAAAGTATACTGTACTTTAAAAACTTGATACGATCCGTGTTTTATTGAAAACTATAAAGAAGGTCTTTTACAAAAACAAATACCATGTTTTTAAAACACTTTGTTTTGGATGTTGATTAGATGACAACTTTTTTTTTCTACTATTTACTTAATTGCGCTAACCTCCTTTGTTATTGTTGGAATCACTCCTAAACAGTATTTCAAGTATTTATATTTCATATGTAATAGGTAGCTTTATTATGGCCTTTATGTTTGTTTAAGGTCAAGCTTATGTAGAAGGCCCATAAGCTTAGGCTCATGTCCAATAAGGAATAGGAAGGAGAGGAGTGTTGCCCTAGCTCCTTGCCTATATAAACTATGTAATAACCCTCACTTGAGGGTTGGTTGTTCAAGTTATTCTCTTCACATACACTCTTTCCTAAACCGTATTATTATTTACGTGTGTGTGTGTGATTTACTTGTTCAATCGCCTTCATCTCCTTTCTATATAACTTGTGTTTGTAAAACTAGTGACCTAACAAAGGGTATCAATCGCCAAATAGTTGGGTGTACTCGTTTGTTTTTGAAGTTTTTGTTTTGGGTCTTACGCCGTAAGGTTAACGATTCTTTAGCTCTTTAAAACTTGTTTTTACACTTTTAATCCAAGATTCTTGTACTTTCAACGTTTTAAGGTGTTAAAATACTTGTTTTTGGCAAAAGTTTCAAACTTTATGCGTGGATCATTGTTTTTGAACTTGTTTCTATTCGGTGTGTATTTCTACGCATAACCGCTTTGAGTGCTTTGGATCATCAAGTTTCACACTTTTGTGTTATTTTGGTGTTATTGAAGCTATTTCATCACACAAAAACTGGTTTAGAAACAACTTTGGGCAAAATCAAAATTACGAGTAATCCTACGCCTATCAAAACCCTAAAATTACGCGTAAGATTTTTCCTTGGTTTGATCTTCATTTTCTCGGTTTATTCCGTTTTCTTACTTGGATAAGTCCGAAAATACGCCGACTTTGGATATCTTTTGCAATCGTGAAGTGTAAAAGATCATTTGGGCAAAACCCTAAAATTACGCGATAAGCATAAGCTTACGCCAGAGAAATTCTACGATAAGATTCACTTTACGCGCAAACTTAGGTCTACGCATAAGGTAATCCTACGCCTAACTTTCTACGCCTAACTTTTGTCTACGTATAACTTTAGTGTTTTTATCCTACTTACGCCAGAAGCTAAAACCTACGCAGAACTCCTCATTGTTACCCGTAACTTTTGGTGTTTTTACGCATAAGTGCTACTTGGTTCTTGTCTTTTCTACACCTAAGGACACTTCATCAACAAAGGTTCATTCGACTACAAAGATCCATTTTACCAACACAAGTTTATCAACATGTCACAACCACCATACTCTAACTATTTCCCTTACACTTATCCTCAACGACAACAACAACTAAGTCCACAACATCAAGAATGGAATCAACAACAAGCAATTTATCAACAACAATTTAATCAACAACATACTCCACAACTTGTTGCAAATCCACAACCTCAAATGGTTCAACCACCACCAAGTCCTCAAGTTCAACCGCACACAAATGAATTCAATCAACATCCATCAAGGAACACTATGAAGGAACCCACTTGGTTTGCAAAGATGTGTGAAGCTTTAAGCAGGAAACAATCAATTCATGAGGTCGATCACTTGATAGACCTCCAATGCTCACTTCCAGAAACTACGATCAATGGGTGATAAGGTTCTTTAGGTTTTGTGATCTAAAGAAGCCACATGGAAAGTTCTTAAAGAAGGTTATCTTAGAAGGTCCATTTGAGATGCCTACTATCATTGTACCCGTAGATCCAAATGCCATTCCACCAAGAGATGAACAAACCAACATTGCTATCAAGTGCATTTGAATCCTCAAGAACTTCTACACTATGAAGTCGATGAACTTGCAATGGAATACATCCTTTTAGGATTACCAAACCCAATTCTTCGTAGTGTTGATGCTCAAAAACCGCACAAAAATGTGGGATCATATTCGCCTTCTTATGGAAGGATCTCAGACTCAATCAAGAAGATTTGGAATCCAAAATTTACTTGGCTTATGAACACTTCATGATTGAACCTCGAGAGACACTAGAGTCTTATCATCACCGATTTTCAGACATCATCAATGATTTGAATAAACACAACATCATCATGCCAAGAATTGCAAAGGAATACTAAGTTCCTAAGTAGTCTTGGTCCCTAATGGGAGAAGTATGTCATTTTTCTCCGCCTTAAGAACATGCATCATTCTACCTACGGATTGTTGTACGATTACTTGAAACCTCATGAAAAGGAAGTTGATCGGGAAAGGATTCTCCGTGCTCAAATTGCTCCACCAACACATCCGTAAAATCAACAACTTGCCTTATATGCTCAAAAGCTTATTCTCCTCAACCAAAGAACTCAACCAAATGCTTCAAACACACCTTCACAAGAACAACCTCAACAAAATCAATTGGTTCCATACAACAACAATGCTCAAGCATATGTCGCTGAAGCGATCGAGGAAACCGATCCGCTCAAGCATTGCAACAAGGATTTGTTATGATTGCTAATGCTTTTAGCCATTATACCAACAAATCCAACAATCGTATTCGCTCCTCATCTAACACACGGACTCAAGCCGCTGTGAACAATGGACGGTTGAAGTTCGTAATCGCGGATTATGGTCGCCGATGGGCGGTGGTCAAGGGTTTAATGCCGTGGGTAGGAATAACAACAGAGCTCAAGTGGTGGAACAGGGAAATGCTCAAAATGGGTTGAATGGTCTTCGATGCTACAACCGCAATGAGAAGGGACACCTGGCTAATGCATGCCCAAAGCCAAGGACTAAGGGCGGTGCTTATTTCAAAGAGGCTCTTCTTTGGCTCTTAAGGATGAAGCCGGTGGAACTCTCACGCACAAAGAACAGAGCTTTATGGCAAATGCCGACTCGTGATGATGATATGGAGGACTTGCGTGCCAATGCAACAAGTTATGTTGATGGCTAATATGCAAGCGTTACACATGAGTGACACAGCCCAAGTATGACACCGATGGCTTGTCTCGTGCACCAACAAACCATATTTATCTCTCGATCTCATATCTCCGCCAACATCCGAATCCGCAAGGCTCGAATGTTCAAAATGAGTCATCCACATCTCATTCCGACGATTTTCAACTAGACCCCGTAGTTATATTTGACCATCAAGATGACCAAACGGTTTCCCTTGATAATCAAATTGACTCCGTGGTTATACTTGAGGATCTCAATAATGATCATGTTGAGACTCACATTGAACACGATGAACTTTTGCCTCATCCGCATTTTGCTCGCTAATACAAGACCAACAAACCATAGTGGAAGAATGTCGTGCAATTTATCAGGACTTGAAAAGTAAAATGCATCGTTAACAAAGGATTTTGAATGTTTACAAAAGCAACTCAACTTTTTCAAAACTCAAGAAAACGTGAAAACGGTTTTGAAGCAGCCTTTGCCAAATCTTATCAAAACGAAAAATATTTAGAACTACAGATGCGTGATCTAGCCGCTTCGAAGAATGCTTTGTTGTCCAAATAGAACAATCAAACATGAACATAAAAAGCAAATTAACGCCTCACCTTGGAAAATCAAAAAGCTAAGGCCGAAGTTGTTAAATTGTCAAAAACAGCTTCTCGCATACAAAAAGCATTCAACGAAACTAATAGATGATCATCTTGAAGAAATCATCGGCTTGCAAAACAAACTTAAAGAGTTTAAAATTGTTGTTTACAAACATGGCAAGTCGGTCACAACCATTGAAAAGTTTACTTTAAAACCAAATCCAAATGGATATGGACCTAATCTTGCCGACATAAACCTAAGCTTTCAACCAAAGCATTCAAACCAAATCCTCAAGTTTCCAAAGGCACAATATAAAATTGATAATTCGTTATGAATGTTGTTGAATATCATCGCCAAGAGGAATTAGATGCGTAAGACGAGAGTCGATCAAAATTAAAAACCGTTGTTTACAACAAACCTTTTAATTATTCAAAACCGGTCACTTTCGTCACACCAACGGATTCTTCAAACACACCAAGGGTTATCATCAAAACACCTAAGTCTTCTATTGTTAATCCCAAAACCGACTTTGCACAAACTTATGGTCCTTTACCTTCCATTAGTGAAGTAAACTCACAACCCGAAAATCGAAAAATTCTTCGATATTTTGACATTTTCATGGCCTCAAAATTTTACAACATGAGATAGAATATCGACCAAATCAAAGTTGAACATTTTCAATCTCGGCGCGAGAACAAAGAGACATTTTTCGTAAAAATCTTTACCTAATGTTAAAAACTTGAAAAGTTGTGCAATTGCCTCGGAAAAGGATTTTCATAAGGAACTTGGGGTCATGAAAAACGCTGAGAAAACGTAAACATCTATTTCTAATACTAAACGTAAAAAGAAACTGTTGAGAAAAGATGTTGATCGACACTTGGAAGATGTTATCCGTGGCCGATGTTCAAAATGTTGTGTTATTGAATTCGTTGTCATATGCATTTGATAATATCTCTCGCCGATATCGTTGTTTCGTGGTAAATGTTGAGAACACCGATAATGTGCTTCGACGAGTCCTTAAAAGTTGAAAATAAACGATTGTCAAACGAACTTTCAAATGCAATACGCCGCCTTAATTGGTGTCAAAAAGATATTCATGATCAACAACTTGTTTTTCAACACAAAATCAACCAGCCATGCAAAACCTTCTCGATTCTAAAATTGAGCAACCGGATGATCAAAACGTGTCTTTCAAGTGTCAAATCTCAAAATATGAACAAGAACTTGTAAAAGTTAAAAAGGAATATGGTGTCATATTTGATTTACTCAAAAGACTCGTGATGAAGCATCAAATGAACTTGATCATTATCTTGCACACACTAAATAAGTTATGCATTTTGCCGAAATGTTCGGTCCGAAAATCAAGATCCGATTCACACTATCATCAAGTTAAGAGGAATGTTAGGAAAGTATGAACAACTTCCGCCAACAATCATTAAGAGATTAGCCCCCGTAACACTTAGTACTCATGCACCTAGAATCTCTACCGCCAAATCACAAGTAGCTAACGTGCTTCCTTCTATCAAACAGAATAGTTGAGCCTTTTCCAAACGTCCGCACTTCACGTTCTAAGAGCACTCAATCAAGAATAGGAAGTTGCACCTAAGAAAAGATCAATCAAGAATGCTAAAGTAGAAGAACACCCTAGGACTATGAATAAGACTCACGTTGCATCCACTATAGATATTAAGGCCCGCAAATGTAATAGAAATAGTGATGTAACTAATGCTAAACCGCTAAGTACTTTTGATATTCACCGATGCACCTTGTGATATTTGTCGTAAAAGTATGAATTCCGATTGCCATGATAAATGTGTTGCTAAAGCTATCATCTCTCGTTTAAGGAATCCTAAGAACCGAATACCTCTAGGCCCACTAATCTTTCTAAGTCTGTGCTTGGTAGACCGCCATCTTTAGATTCTAAGAAACGCATTGCCGTCCCTCAGAGCTCCAGCCACCTCCTAGGAATGTAGTACCACCTAGTGAATTCACTAAGACTAAAGCAAAGAGTAGTTATAGATGGCATAAATGGATATATAACACACTAGGATTTAAATGGATACCTAAAGCTATTGATGTGTGTATATCCACTATAATCGCTATGGAACCCTCTAACATTTCGGTTCCAAATCTACTTCTATTCCATCCGTGTCGCCTCGGTGTAATGCGTGTGATACGATCATTCTCTCGATTGTTGATAGCGGATGTTCCCCACACATGACAGCAATCTTAAATCGTTATCAAACTTTATTGCAAAGTTCATTGGCACCGCCGTTCGAATGATCACTTCGCACCTATCATGGGCTACGGAGATTATGTCAATGGGAACATCGAAATTAGCAGGTTTTACTATGTGGAAGGCCTCGGTCACAACTGCTTTCAAGAGGTCAATTTTGTGATGGAGATTTGGAGGTTGCTTTCGGGGAGAAAACTTGTTTCATTCGTGATCTACAAGGAAATGACCTTATGTCCGCTCGTAATTCTAGTCTCTACACTATCTCTATGCAAGACATGGTTGCTTCCTCTCCCATTTGCTTACTTTCTAAGGCAACATCAACAAAACCTTGGCTATGGCACCGCCGCTCTCACATCTAAACTTTCAAACCATCACCAACCTTGCTCGACACAAACTAGTTGAAGGACTCCCACGATTCCGGTATTCAAAAGATCACCTTTGCTCACCTTGTGAACAAGGGAAAAGCACTCGTGCTCATTTTCCTTCAAAGGTGGAACACGCTCTCAAAGATGTGCTTCATCTTCTTCACATGGATTTGTGTGGCCCGATGCGAGTGCAAACGATCAATGGCAAACGCTACATCTTAGTAATTGTTGATGACTACTCACGATGGACTTGGGTCTACTTTCTTCGTAGCAAAGACCAAGCTCCACATATGATCATCACCTTTCACAAAAATACGTGTTCACCGCAACACCGCCGTAATCATCGTAATGCATAAAGGAACTCAATTTGTTAACAAAACCCTTCGTGAATTCTATGAGAAAGTGGGAATTCAAAGATCAAACATCTATTGCACGCATAACCAACAAAACGGAGTTGTTGAAAGATCTAAACCTAACGCTAGTGGAAGCCGCAAGAACAATGTTAATCAATGCTAAACTTCCAGATTACTTATGGGCGTAAGTCGATCTCATCGCGATGCTATACTCAAAACCGCTCTATGATCACAAAACGCCACAACAAAACACCCTTCGAGCTTGTCCACAACTATAAACCGAACCTCAAACACTTTCATGTATTTGGATCCCTTTGCTATCCTAATAATGATCGTGATGACTTTGGAAAGCTCAAAGCCAAAGCTGACATTGGAGTCTTTATTGATATCGCGGATAATTCTAAAGGTTTCCGAACCGAATCGCCGAACCAAGGAGGTAATGGAAACGATTCATGCTCATTTCGATGAACTCACGGAAATGGCTTCGAGTATAACAAGCCTTAGAACCCGTCACAACCGCTTAAACTTCCTCAACCCCATCATCACCAAGAAAGCCCTCACCTAACTCGCCAACAAATGGAAAGGTTATTTGCTCCTCTGCTCGCGGACGATATTGATGAACGTGCTCGTGTGTATCCGCCGCTTCACCGCACAACCCGATAATATTCCTATACCCGATACACCGCTACAACAACTATCGTTGAAGATGCACCTACACCGCTTGACTCCAACACAACAGCTTGAACACACCGCTTCCAACAATGATGAACCAACCGATGATATTCTCAATGAAATACCCCCACCTGCAGATTTTGATCCAAATGCGTTCTTCAATCTGTTTGCTAATGAGACCGCCGCACTGCATGTCGCGAATCTTCAACAAACCATTTGAATCCTCGACCGCACAATGTATACCAACATCAACCCTCCACACATAGATGGACAAAAGACCATCCTCTCGAAAACATTATTGGCAACCCAAATCAACCGGCCGTTAGACAACGCCTTCACACGACGGTGAACATTGCATTTATGCACTCACCGCCCGCCAATCAACCTAAAACATCAAAGACGAATGACAAAAGACAACTGGATTGAATCCATGCAAGAAGAACTCAACCAATTCAAACGCCTTGAAGTATGGGAACTGGTTGAAAGACCAACAGGGTCTACGCCATTGGTCTAAAATGGATTTGGAAAACAAATTGATGTCAAGGGAACGCCATCCAAACAAGTCACGCCTAGTTGCTAAGGGTTATCGCCGTGAAGAGGGAATAGACTTTGAAGAATCTTTTGCCCGCTGCTCGCCTTGAGGTCGCTCGATATTTCTCGCTCACGCTCATATGAATATGACGGTCTATCAGATGGATGTCAAAACGGCGCTTCTCAATGGACAACTTAAAGAAACGGTTTATGTCACCAACCGTGATGGATTCGCTGATCCCGAAGTTCCCAACCATGTTTACAAACCTAACAAAGCTCTTTATGGTCTCAAACAAGCTCCTCGGCATGGTACGATAAGCTATCATCTTTCCTCATTGCCAATAATTTCACCAAAGGCTCGGTTGACCCAACTCTTTTTATACAATATCACGGGGAACACATCTTAATTGTTCAAATTTACGTGGATGACATCATTTTGGGTCTACACATAAAAAGTTTTCAATCGCTTTGCAAAACTAATGAAGAAAAATTTTGAAATGTCCATGATGGGTGAACTTACGTTCTTTCTAGGACTACAAGTTCATCAATCACCCCGCGGTATTTTCTTGAGTCAGTCCAAATATGCCCTTGAATTGTTAAACAAATTTGGAATGAAAACCTGTGACACCTATGCCACACCAATGGCTCATACCAAGAAATTAGATGCCGATTTACATGGGAAATTGGTGGACCCTACAAAATACCGTAGTATTATTGGGCCCCTCATGTATCTAATACCAGCGCACTGATATTGTCTTTGCCGCTTATCTATGCTCCCGCTATCGGCCGCACCAACCAAACCCACTCTCTCGAGGCTAAAAGAATCCTCCGATACATCAAGGGAACCATTAACTTGGGGATCCGTATCCGGCGATTCTCGGTTTTGAACTAATCGCTTCGTGACGCCGACCACGCAGATGCTTAGACTCAAGGAAAAGTACTTCGTGAGCTTTACAATTTCTTGGTGATAAACCGTGTCTTGGCAATCAAAGAAGCAGGATTGTACATCGCCGCCATCAACCGGCGTAATATGTAGCCATGTCCGCATGTTGTGCTCAAGTCATATGGATGAGAACACAACTCAAAGACTATGGTTACTTATTTGACGTAATCCCGATGTATATGCGACAATCGGAGTGCCATTGCCATCTCGCAACTCGCCAAAGACTCAAATCAAAGCACATCGATCTTCGCTATCATTTCATCAAGGATCACGTGGAACAGGTACCGCTTGAATTATACTTTGTGGGTATCAATACCAATTGGCGATCTTCTCACCAAAGCCTTGCCTCCCGCTAGGTTTAATGAGTTGGTCCACCGATTGGTATGAGGTGTTTGACTCAAGAGGAATTGGATGACCTCCTAAAACAGCCTTTAAAACCTCAAACACCAAAACATCTTTTGTAAATATCTTTTCAAAAACAAAATACAAAAATATAAAATCCGATAAAACAACAAAAATATTCTTCTAATCTATATTTCTTTCAACATTGCAAGTACATTTTTCCCACAACACTTTAATCTTTCAAAATTCAAGATTTTTCCGATCAAGTGTTGAGGGGAGAAAATAATCTATTAACCGCTTCAAAACATCTCGTGTACTTGCATGTTATCATATCTCGTTGACTCTTTTACAAATGGTGGTACATTTTCTCGTTCAAAGACACTCTGACTTAAATTAATAACCTTTCATTATTTTCTCAAGTCGAGGGGAGTGTCGCCATGTTTCTTTCCAAAAATCTTTGATTGGTAACCAAAATGGAAGTTAAAAGGCTTTGTTTGAAAAAGGAAAAGGTGGAGGGACCAAAACTGTCTAAATGCTAAAGTTATTTTAATAAAACACCTCCCCACCTAACCTACTCTTCACATTTATTCTAAACCTAAACACATCCTACTAAGATTCATTCAAGATTTTTGTGTTTTGGATCATCAATTTGTAAGTGGTTTTATGATCTTAACATGTTTACAAACATAGGTTTTGATTCTTATACAAAACCAACGGTCGATTTTGATCTATGTTGATTTAGTGTTCTACGCATATGCGTATGAACACTTGATCAAGAATGGGTGTTTGTGGTTATAAACATTGTGTCAAAATGTTTCTTGTACATCAATATACACAATTTCATCACCTAAACATACCCATAATCACAAATTAAATGATTTTTGAAAATTAGGGTTTATGTGTTGATTTGGGTATTTTCAATGTGAAGTGTTTTGGTCAAAAAGATTGTTGTGTTATGCTTATGTGATGATGAATTGATGATATCCTTGCCTTATAACCACCCGTAAAACCTTAATTGATTCATAATTAGGAATTAGGGTTTAATGTTCTAAAATTGGGTATTTTTGATTCACCGCATAAAAAGTGTTAAAACTTGGTCTACATGCTCTCACAACATCTATGATATACCATAAAAACTTTGGTGCATATTCCATGGCTAGATCTCATACGCCAGAGATTTAGGGTTTAGACTACGCTGTATGCAGCTTCTACGCAGAATCTAAACCTGTCCAAATGTGTTTTGATTTATCATAAAATGAATGTTATGTGTTTAACTTTGTTGATATGATGCTTTATTTCATGCTTGCAACACGTAATATTCGTAATCAAGGTTGTTGTTAATCTACGGATAAGGATCACCTTACGCGTAGCTTGTTATGCGTAAGATTAGTCTTACGCGTAGCTTCTACGCATAAGGTTCTACATATGGGACTACGCGTATCCTGTGAAGGATATGCGTAAACAAGGACCTCTACGCGATAAGGTCAACTCTACGAGTAGCCTTACGCTTAAGGTTAATATATGCCTACGCATAAGCTCTACGCATAAGGTCCTCTTTTTCCTACGCTGCAACACTTCTTACGCCGTAGTTAAGACCCTACGCTGAAGTTTACGCCACGCATATATCATTCCCGCTTCACGCATAACTTTACCAATCCTACGCGATAAGCCGAGATCATACCTTCAAGTATGAATTGTTACGCGGTACAAACTTGTAAATAAACTAATCATATCATCACGAATCCTAAAATGTCACTAATAAACTGAAATCGCTTGATATGTTGTGAACAATAAGTGATAAAATAAACTTTAAAACTTAAAGTTAACTAACTCACTAAACATTTCACGACGTCATTGGACTATTGAATATACAAGTGACTTAGGACTCAGAATATCATTGACACCGCATATTCAATAACTAGACAATAAGACCTTCCGTTGACTAACATTATGTCTTTCGATATGTTGGTTCTTTTGGCTAATGTTATTTCGCATCACGACATGGTCAACAAATGAATATGGATGCACCTGAAGTTCTCTCCATTGCCGATATCTATCCTCATGGCTATCCAATGAAGATAGGAAAGAATAATCTCCGTGTTGACTTTGACACCCTCACTTGCTCATAATCTTCTTGTTTAATTGCTATTGACATTCGAGGACTCATCCAGACGTAACATGCTTTCACACTCGCAATCGCTCCTCGAGATCTACATCCAACAGCTTCCGAACACTATGGAAAGGGTCAAAGGACAAACCGCCGGACGGTGACTCAATCACAAACAAGTCACCATTACACCCGCAGACTTAAGGGTCGTTCTCCTAATTCCCGATGTCGATCCAACCAAACTATATGCCACACCCGCCAAGAGCTCACTCTCCAATTCTTAATCAATATCGGTTATGACGAGGCTACATGAATAATCACCAAGCATTCTCACGTAGAGCTTAAGAGTATTCCTCAACCCCGGAGAACTCTCTACATGATCATCACCAAGTCTGCTTCGTCGCGGATACGCTATGAGCACCCTAAGCTCATGGAACTGCAAATATTCTGGGCATTGGTCAACAAGCAACACATCGCTATCGGCTCGATTTGGGATGACATGATGTCATTTCTCAACAAACTTGGCTCAAAGATTCCCTACATCAGATATACTAAATTGTTGATCCAGAGAGCACTTGGACTTCATCCCGACATTCCCAAGAGGCTCAATGACCCCGACAATCACGACATGTTGACGGAACCCATTCTATCCGCCGTAATCAAGGAAACGCCTACAAAGAAACAAGGTGCCGTGGCCGCCGATTTCTTCTAATCAAGATGTCGAAAGCTCAATCGCATAAAAGGTATCCGAAGCAAATGACAAGGCAAAGTTGGTCATCTCGATGAAAAATCTTCTCGAACACCTGTAAGGAGAACCAAAAGAGGAAGTGCAGGAAGTACGGCAAGTACCGTGAGTCAAAGGAAGTTCCCTAAGAGGAACCCTCCTCAAAGAGGATTGTTCCATCTAAGGAAGCCGCCCCATCCCAATTCCCAAACCCAACCGCAAAGAAAGCTTGTGGACTAAAGCTCAAGGTACCGACACGATGAAGAGATTATCTACTCAACCAAGAACCGAACACCTCCTCCAGCAGCCTAAACCTACAAGTCCAATAGCCAACATGGAAAAGGAAAGACTCTGACTTGAGTCTTATGATGAAAGCTCAAGAAGAAGAAGAGCAACCGGATCAATCCTACAGAAGAAGTTTAAATTAGTTAGACAAATTCAAAAGTCAAGAATTTGCAAAAGATCAAATGGGTGGCCCCGAGGATCGAAGTGGTGTTGTCCACTCTTCACCGTGTCCCGATGCGTTAATCAACCCGATAAGGGATCCGTGCCACCACTCTTGTGCAACAACAAACGCTTGTGAAGGAGATTACTGATCTTAACTTTGAGGAACCGTAAAAGAATAAGACCGAGAAAGAGAAAACCGATGAAGAAGCTAAGGTACGACGGAAGAAAAGGCTAAACTGACATGATGACTAAGAAGATTATGATGACTTTCTTCTCGCCAGCCCAACTCGCTCCAAGGAGGATACTTCGCACCTCCAAAGGACCCCAATCTCCTCATGTCCCTCCTCATCGATTCTTCATCTCACTCATCACCACCACCATCAAAAAGATCAACAAAATCATCATCCAAATCCGTGAAGAAACCACCTAAATCTTGGATTTCTCAAGCTCATAAAAAGATTGTGAAAGCCGCCAACAAGTCGAAAAGAAGGACATACTTTACAAAAGCTAAATTGGTTTGTCGATCACATACAAGACTTAAATGATGAGAAAGACAAGATGGAGAAAGAAAGGGAATTTGTTCATAAGTTCATGAAGAAACATCGTAAAAAGGAACTGAACGAAATGATCGAAGGATACACTAACAAGTACCTTCGTGATATCGCTCCTAAAGTCCAAAAGGAACCGAGAAGACAAAGAAGAGATCATACTCACAAGTTTCTTCTCGACATCGCCCCCGTGTGACTAGAGAAATATTTTCCGCATAACTCACCCCTAACATCGTAGCATTGGTTAAACATACAATGGCCAAAGAAGCCGATCTCTCAACTGAAGTTAATCGCTAAACTTGTGATACAAATGTCAAAGCGATCCGAACGCTTACTCGATGAAGCTAAATTTTTCGAAAATCTACTTGATTTTCAACTCAGATCATCATGCAAGGAGTCATCCGATCAACCCAAACGACCAAGAGATGACGATGATAAGGATAAGGACTCGCACCTAAACGCCGGCTAACCGTAAATCTACTTCTATGCCACCTCCTCCACCACTAACTTCTTCTCAACAAAGTCTCCTCCACCTCGGTCTTCTATCGATAAACCTCGACGATTCCGAAGTTACCACCCCCGACTCATAAAACAGTGATTACTTTGAGTATACGGGTGGTGACGATGAAGAGGTCCTTGAGCCCCGACAACAACCCACCACACCCAAACAAGTGCGTAAACCAAGATCATCATCAAGGCCTTCCAAAAGAAGAAGAAGACGACTCACCGAGTCGTATCATGGCTAGATGACGATAAAACCAAAGAGTTTGAATGGTTCTCCACACTTGTCAATCAAACTCCCTACCCCGATGAAGGTCAAGAATTGGTAGACGGTTCTACATTGAGCACGCAAAACTTTTGCAAGAAAAGTTCCATGTGAAGAAAATGACGAAATCGAAGTTGAAGCTAATCAAGAATGAAGCATTTCAACTTCTAAAAGACAAGCTCAAAGCCTCGAGGTCGAATATCATCTTGAGAACATCGCTCGAGCTATGTCTAACGACATGGATTGGCTCAATCCCGAAGCAAACATTGACTTCACACAAAGGGACAACCCTCCATACTACACCGATTGGACCAAACCCCTACCGACCATTGGCCAAACAGACGAACCACGGATTCCCTTCCGACACATCTTTAACAGAGACCTGATTTTTCTTACACGGTAGCGATGGTTCGCGAAAATACGCTACATCATTGACTCTTCCATTCCCAAATGCTATTTACTCAAACCGCATAGCTATCGAGGAACGCAAATCACTTGTTTTCTCGACAACGCAAGCATACCACCAAGATGCATTGTATGGGATTCATCATTGGCCCGAACGCCAAGAATCTACTACGTAAGCCTCGTTCGTAAGTCTCAACATGCGTGTATAGTTCTAAGGACATCGTGGCCATCAAACACATTGATCTCAAGTCTAAGTGGGACTACACATTCTTAAAGAATATCATAGTCAAACGACAAGATGAACAGAACTATGGATTCTCCGAGGTCGACTTTGAGAACTTGTCCTCAACGACATCAAGACATGTACCTTGCCAAAGTACGTGGTCGTATGAGACAATTCTCAACCAAGTTCAACGTGAATTTATCAAGTCAGCTCTCATCTTCATTAGACGATCGTGATCAAAGAACGGTTGAAGATATCCGTGATGGTCGTTGAATCTTATCGACGCTGTCAACCTCACTCCTCCAACGCTTACTCTTACTGATCTCAACCAGCTATCTCAATATACACTCATCAAGAAACCTTTCGAGTTGTTTACCATAGTGAACTTCAAAGAAACCGCTTAATGGCGTAGTGAGCTCCACAAATTCGGGATCATACCTTGAAGCCGGTTAGGGATGGATTAGCGCATGTGTTGAAGGATATACCGAAAGTTGGGTCTCCTAAGCCGGAATTCTCGTGAAAGGGGATGTGAGAAGGATCATCACCATGATTGATGAACGGTTGTTCGAAGGGATCGGCCTGCACGCATTGGAGAGCTATGTTGGTGGTCCACCCAGAGAAACATCACCGCTTTCAACGCCTGCGCACTCCTCGGAATATCACCGCACTTCCCCGTACCCCTTGAATTGTTTCCTTCATATAATTTTGGATGTGTGATTAAATATGTCATTGGCTTGTGCACACATAAAGCTGTACAACCCGTAATTGTCAATAAAGGACCCTGTGGTACGCCTCAGTGCCACAATCCTTATAAAAGGAGCTAAAGCTTCTTACTTTTGAGTAAAACCTATCAAACCTTTCACTTTTCAAGGTTTTGCTCAAAAGAACAAGTACTTTCCCTTATGATTTTCAAAACCTCAACCGCTTATATCACTGTTGAGGGGAGTATTTGATTCAAAACTTTGTTCACAAATTGTTCACAGTGGTCATTCTTCCCGCAACACTCTAAATGGTCATATTTATTCTCAAACGTTTCAAAAATAACACTTTAATATGCCATTTTTGAGGGGAGAAAATTGTGTGATAAGAAATATGTTGTACAAAATGCAAATGAATCAGGTACCTCGACTTAACCAACTAATTGACGGTACTAAACCGTTAGTAACTCAAAAGACTTGTCCCGACGGGTAATAATTTCAAGCTAGTTCGCTAGTGATGTAAACGTGTCTCAAAAAGGACTTGTCCGAGTAGAATGTACCATTCGAGAAACTTTTGATAGACATGAACTCCGACGGGTTTGACAACCTTCCAAGGTTTGTCTACACCTTCAAGGTAGTTATTAGAGCTAGTTGTCACCTAAAAGCCGACAATGTAACTCTTTAACTATGCAACGTAACCGTCTCATGGGATTGTCTATCTTCGTGGATCAATTCAAAAGTGCGCTTCTTTTCCTCATCGTGCATTTAACCATTAAAACTATTAAGCACATGTGGAGGGGAGTATTTATGCAAAACATCATCTCTCACAATGGTTCAAACATGTTTTTCATTAACAAACCCTTTGAGTGATATTTTATCATACAAAGGGTTTTAATGGCAAACATAGGTTAGTCATGGAGTTATAAGGTGACTAAGGTTAGGAATAACCGTCCTATGATCCGCCAGAGTCGGAGGGATCTACCCAAGGACACTACCATTAGTTAGTGTTAGAAGTCCTTAGGAATGATTATAAAAAGGAGAAAATGAGAATCGGAGAAAGAAGGAGTTGAAGAATCAAAAAGAAATGTAAAGTAAAGGGTGAAAAGAAATAGCCCTCTAGATTATTCAACTTAGGCGCATAATCGGTTCAATTCATATGCTACCGGGTTGTCACTTAGTGACGCCGGTATTGAAGATTAAAAGTCGCCATGGACCCAAAGGACGCATGCACTAAACCTTCTTAGCCACTCAAGTTTCTCTCAAAACAAGCTTGTTTCATTCTCACAGGGAACCCTACGTAAACTATCGGCTTTCTCCTAGAGATTGCCGGTATTGAAGAAGGAGACCCTCTCCCTAGTCTCCGCTCCAGAAAACCAAAACGCACTATTGAGTCTAGAGCCACGAGATTCATCAAAAGATCTCTTAGGAACACTTGACATTTAATCACTTGATGATCAACTAATAAGATCATCGGTGGTTCATATCGAGTCCTTCACAGATCTTAGCAACTGTCGAGAACATTTATGAGAGGTTCACATCCGTGATCCTCGCGATTGAATGGAAACTCCCGCCGTGGTCAACATCAAACCTCGCCAGAAGTCACTTCGTAACTCCCCGTGGATTACGCTGAGTGTGTCTCAAACGGTCTACAGAGGTGATGCTTCGTGTACCTCACGACTCATTCGAATCGTAGATGTACTTCGTACATCGCGTTATCTCACTTGTGGGACTCCAGCTCAGAACGCCTTTGTAAGAATTAGAGTTGTGTCCTCACACTATGCCGTTGACACCTCGGTTCAAACTTGTAAGTGCCCGAAACCGCTTATTACTAACCGTTTGAAATGTTTTCTTCTTATGGAAGCTCCGGAGCGGGATGATCGTGCCGATTCTTCTCATGCTCACGCCAACATCATCACTAATGGAAGTTCTATTCCAATGCAACACAACAAATGTAATGATTCTTCATCAATCAAAGAATCTACAAAGTCAAAGACTTAAAAACTTCATCAAGATTGATTTCCAACGCCAAAGAGCGCAGTGAGCATGTTGAAGAATGACGGAGACACCGAGCAAATGGGCGCACTGAGGCGCATCGATGCGCATAACAACATACTATCACTTTCACCACAAAGAACAATGATCAAAGAACAAAGTTAAAGATGACGTCAAAGCATAACTGTTCAAAGATAACTATCTCTACACCGGGAGATTGTTCAATCAAGGCAATTCTTCTCACAAGAAAGAAGAATGTCGAAGACGCCATCGCTACTATTACATCAACGCCTTCACCGCTTACATTCATATATACTTGAGGGGGAGATTGTTGGAATCACTCCTAAACAGGATTTCAAGTATTTATATTTCATATGTAATAGGTAGCTTTATTATGGCCTTTATGTTTGTTTAAGGTCAAGCTTATGTAGAAGGCCCATAAGCTTAGGCCCAAGCCCAATAAGGAATAGGGAAGGAGAGGAAGTGTTGCCCTAGCTCCTGCCTATATAAACCATGTAATAACCCTCACTTGAGGGTTGGTTGTTCAAGTTTTTCTCTTCACATACACTCTTTCTTAAACCGTATTATTATTTACGTGTGTGTGTGTGATTTACTTGTTCATCCGCCTTCATCTCTTTCTCTATAACTTGTGTTTGTAAAACTAGTGACCTAACAGTTATGTTGCTTAGTTAAAGCTCATACCTACCAAGCCATAGGAATTGCTTACTAACAAGAATACCGTCCCTAAGAAGGTATCTTAAACACGAAGGAACCGGAGTTATCTACTGACATTTGTTGTGTCATTTGTAAAGACATTCCTAAGTGCATTAGAGATATGATTTTCCACTTATCTCTAAATAACATTAGCTTAATAAATAAGTATGCTTACATAGGAATTTATATGATTATATTTTGTGCATATTCATATATTACACGTAGCTTCGTTAGGAAACTTTTCTCGCATACGTGTCGCTCTTTCGTCTAATAGTCGAAGTTTATAAAACTTGTGTTTTATTTCATTTAATCCAAAAATCATATCTTTCTAATAATAAAACAAAACAAAAATCTCAAAAGTTCCTCCTTCCCATAAAACTCCCTCCGACGTCCTCTCCACCAAACCCTCACTTTTTCAAATCTTTCACTTTCAAAAATTACCTCTCATTCAAAACATCATCTTCCTCCTCATCCCATCTCACCTCAAACCAAAACCAAGAAGGTTCTTCATCAACATGGTTTACATCGCCCTCGTACTCATCGCTTTAACACTCATCGCTCTCGTGTTCCTCATGATGAAGTTTTCATATGGAGACATATACTTTGTGCTGTTAATCTACATTGGTGTTATACACCCAATCCTTTGTATCGTTCTTAGCATTGAAATGAAATATTACTAATGTTCTAGTTTATCTAGTTTATTTCTCAAATATGTTTGTCCTTTCGTTTACTTTTTATCTTTCGTATATTTTTGGTCTTGAGATACATTAGAAATCGAAAATGCATGCTAAAGTAAAAATTGGCTAAAATACATACTTTTGTATAAACATATAAGATGCAAAAAACTTTTTTCGTCAAAACCCTTTTCTGTCACTACAGATCCACGGATCCCTGTAGGCATACTAGCCGGATCCCTCATGGAAGGGAACCGTGAGAACCGTCCTTCTGGATTACAGTTTTTCATGCAATATAAAAACCATTTTTCTTCCTAAAAGAAATGTTCCACTAGAATGTCAAACATTAAGTGAGTTAATTATCATTGTTAATAAACATCTTGTAAAAACGTTAGGTAATCACTGTTTTACCCGTAATACGTCACATCCTACTAACTCTTCCTATCTATAGGTCTCGCTATGTTGCATGAATATGAGTTCGATTTTTCACTCACTTGCGTCTACACCCCTAACATCTCTCTTGAGCCCAACACACCTGGCAATCATGTCCGTGGGTTCAATAATCTCGAAACCCGTCACTTCCATGAAGGACGTATTGTCGACACTCCTCTACAATACGAACAAGGTATCAATACCTCCTTCCGAACCCTAGGATTGGAATGTCTTCTCGAAATTAACGAGAAAATTTGTCCAAGGTTTGTACTGGAATTCTTCCGTCAAGTTGAACTCGTTCGTAACGAGGATCGCTCTCTATCTCTTTGGTTTTGGATCAAAAACCAAAAGTTTGTTTTAACCCCTGGGCAATTTGCTCGCATCCTCCGAATTCCAAATCATGGACAATGTGCCTTCACTGAAGATTGGTCTCTTGATTCTCTCTTCAACTTTCGTGAAAAGAATAGTCCATATTGTTCACACATACCTTCCCCGCAAGACTTGACTCGCATGATATGCAAACCTCGACCATATTACTCCGATCCAAATATTATCTATACACGGGATATCTGAGAAGAGTACAAGGCTCTCGCACTCATCCTACGTGAAAATGTTTAGAGTCTTAGGGGAAATCGAGAAATTCTTCCCGCTTGTTGTGCTCACATAATGTATTGTTTGCGAACACAACAACCATACAATCTCGCTTACTTCTTCGCAAGGCGAATTATAAATCTTCAAGGCTCCAAGAACAAACTAATCCCTTATGGAATGTTCCTGACATGCCTTTATCATCACATCATGTACTTCCACCCTCAATTTCAAAGTTCGTTGTACGTACTTGTGAACAAGATGATGGAACCTCTAAACACATCTCTCATGAAGACTTTCTTCATCCCTGAATCGGCGAACACTCATCAACCATTTGATGATCCATCTAGCGAAAACACTCAAGGAACTTAGTTTTCTTTCAAAATAGGGTCAATCCTTAGTATTCATGCTTTATCAATGTAATACAATTTCTTTCGTGAAATAAAACATTTAACATTTGATATCTCTACTATATTAGTGTTAGAACTACTTAGAAAACACTAACCTTGAAATATGATGCCTTGTGCAACCCTTGCATACCTTTTGTAAAGTTCTGTTTAGCAGGAAGACGGATCCCCAAGTTTGTGCTAGACGGATCCCTACTCTTAGGGAACCGTGGGATCCGGCAAACAGAAATGCGCATTACAATCATTATACTTCAAACCATGTTTTTAGATAACTTCACATTAAGCTTAACATAGTGTCTTATGAACAAATTGAGTCATTATCAAGCTGAGTAAAAGTTTCATACTCACGCATAACTCACTTAGATCACACTCAAGGCACTTGTAGATCTATCGTTTCATCAAAACTCATTACTCTTCTGCTCTTATACTCACACATGATCCTTCACATGTTAATACATCTGGCTTTAGAAATCTTTCAATTTTAGCATATTGATCGTAGTCATCCTTACCTCAAAATAGGTCAAAATGAGTCAAATTCTAGCTTTTCCATCTTAAGCTTTTAGGATATCCTCCAAAACATTATCTTAAGTTACTATCTGGTCTCTAAGACCATTTAGCTCCATTTGACACTCTCAAGTTTTAGTGTCATCTTTGTTCATTCATTGATACTCATAAAAGTTCCAATTTCTTCCATAAAAGGCAATCATTAGGTACATCACTCATTACCCTTGAACATTTAAGTACCCTTTCATTTAAGATACTTAGGAGGACTGAAACACTCAAGATGGTATAGGCCTTAGATCTTAGAAACATCATTTTTACCCTTTCCTAGCTGCTGAGAGCCGGATCCCTAGGATTAGCCTAGACGGATCCCTCATTGAAGGGAACCGTGGGATCCGTGTGATAGATTCATGTCAACTCTAGCTAAAACAATCATTTCAAGCTCATCTTGCTAACTTAAACACTCCATATCATCTTAATTAAGCTCCTAGATCAGTACAACTATGAAGTTGACTCTTGTACATGTTAATCATCACATTCCAAGGAATCTTAGTGGCTTAAGTCTTGGATGCACTTGCCAAATCCCTTACTTTATAAACCACATTGTTAGGACTCCTAAAGTCATCATCTTCATCCTCATTTTCAGCACTTAGAAACCTTTACAAACCTCTTTGAATCATCTCATCACGAGGAAAGCTCCAACTGGTAACTCATCCACCAAAGAACCACCAAAGAAAATTGCTCGTGTTGTACACGAAATTTCTTCAACCGAATCATCTCTGGTTAAATCTACAAATGCTAGGATTTCTCCTCCACCAACTCAACCATTCAAACCAATCCCTAAAAGGATAGTTCCCACAAAAATACCAATGCCAAACACTACCATACCTCTTAAACCAAACAATCCCATTTCCACTAAACCATCACCATTGGTGCCTAGAGCCCTATCATTCACCACTTCACTTTCATCACCACACCTCTACAATCTAGAGGATTTGCCTCCTAGCCCATCTCATCCTCCACCACCAGCAACATTCTCCTCATTAGGAGGAATAGTGGAACTAAATCAAGGTGTTGAGTCAACACTAGCTCTGGCTTCCTTTTCTCAGTCACAATCAAATAATCCCATTTGGATTATGAGAAATAATCAAAGTCAACCACCCGACCACATGGAAGTTGACACCTCTCTACCACCACCATCATTCTTGGTCGAGCCATCTTCGAATGCGCCTCCGCCAATCCCTCCCTCGTTTGAGGCTCCTCAACCCGCTTCACTTGATCCTTCACATCAAGCAATTTCCTTTCTTCCATCACCACTACCTAGCCATGAGAAAGATTGTTATCATTGTCAACATGTTGAAAGTTTGATACATGAAGTACGTGAAGATCAACGTTTCATGTTCTATCACCTCCTCGAACGTTTTGACGAGATTAAACCGAAACAAACTTGAGCTAGAGGATTCTAGTGGTGTCCTAGTATCAAGCGCGACTTAGATAGCCTAGTATCTCAAAATCATGTATCGTTCATTTTCTTAGTTTTTAGAGCCATGTATATCATATCTCTAGTTTTATTAAATGAAATTACATGATACTTGTTATATTTCTGAGTATATGATTATTGGTCTAATACATATCTCATTTTGATGCCAACATCTTTTTGTACATCACATTTGCTGTATTTTAGCTACAGACAGACGAATCCCTACATTTTGCCTAGACGGATCCCTCCAAGGAGGGAACCGTGGGATCCGTGCAACAGAAGACTAGTTTTCTACTAACTTAAGTCTTATTTGCAGGAGATTATGCTCTATATACTTGTTTTCTAACCATTGTTTTGTAGATTTTCAATTTACACGTGAAGACTTTAACATCTTAAGCTAGGGGGAGCTTTGTGTCAAAGCAATACATTGCAAAATCACTTGCAATATTAGGATTACATTTCATGATGTCCCTTTGCAAAGTTGCAATCATCAAGGGGGAGCATATTCGTCACTTAGACGAAATCTTTTGCAAACTTAGTTGCAAAGGAACTAGCTTAGTATTTTTTTTCTTGACGCCCTCACAAAGGGATAGACTCGTCAAGAGGGAGTTAAGACGAGAACTCTTCCCGCCACTTGCTCTCTATTTTTTTTCTTTCACATGTTTTTCTTAAAACAATGTGTTAGTTCCTTTCCAAAGCTCTTTTTGTTTCGACAAAAAGGGGGAGAAGGAAGTAAAAACTACAAATTCAAACTTTTACGAATTTTAGTTTTTCCTTAAAATAATTTTATGTTTTGTCATCAACAAAAAGGGGGAGATTGTTAATACAAATAAGCCGTAAAAACTTTTATTTATATTTTACGATCTTCTAATGTTTTGTCGATAACAAACGTAAAATCGTTTTAACGAAACAAATAAAATACGTAAATGGTTTAAGCCAATAGTTTTCTAACACACTTACGTTTTCACATAAAACACTAAAACAAGTATAAGTGTTTTTATGATTTAGTAATACATATGTATAACAACTAGTGTTTACATATTGGGTGAATATATACATAACTAGTATGTATTATAATGGGTGATACAATTGGGTAGAAACTTAAGTATTTGACCCATTGACCAAATACATTGAATGTAGTTGGGCACAACCCAAAGTCCATGACCCATACTCATGGAGCTTGACCCATAACCCATTGCATGACATCATGCATAAGTCATATATGGATAATATCCATGGCCCATAGTTTTAATCCATGACCCATGGTTTTAATCCATGAACTATGGACTAGATGCATTGCATTGTGTAGATATATTGTATCTACTTGGATACCCATGATCCATAACCCACGACCCATGACCCAAAACCCATGGGCAAAAGGGAGCGTCCCACGGATATCCAGTAATACACTGGACGGATCCTTCAAGTGAGGGATCCGTGGAACAGTAGCCATTTTCTCTCTATAAATAGTGAGCCATTTATTCATTGTTTCTCACCCCTTTTCACATATATTTTCTCTTTGAGTTATAAACTCTCTAACCTCATATCCAAGTGATCTATGTATATAGTTTAATTTCTGTGTGATTCTCTAGGTTCCTCTTAAAGGCGAGATCACCATCTTTTGAACTCAAGCAAGCTCAAGTCCATGAGTTGCCATGCTTCGTTATCATCAAGAATACTAAGGTTCTCTTATTGATAGTTCTCTTCTCTCTCATAAGAAGTGTAGTGTTGAAGACATTAGTGAAAGATGTCTAAAAGAGTCAAGACAAAGACATTAGTGAAAGGTGTCAAACATCCGTATTGAAAGCACTAGTGAAAGGTGCCTAGAAGTCAAGTCACAAGGCATTAGTGAAAGGTGCCTTGAGATCGAGTCAAAGGCATTAGTAAAAGGTGCCTAGAAGTCAAGTCACAAGGCATTAGTGAAAGGTGCCTTGAGATCGAGTCAAAGGCATTAATGAAAGATGCCTATGGTGTAAAATTGATATGGTGTGATTCGATGTACAAGATAGATTAGTATTGGGTCAAAGGATATTGATATCCTTGTTGATATTGTTATAAGGAGTAGATCTCCTTTGGGGTTAGTTGTTGGTGTAGTGTTGGGTAGTAGTTCCTCCATTGAAATGGAACTCGGTATCTAGCCTGGTACCGGATAAAAGGTAGGCGACGTAGTGATAGGTTTGGTTCTACCTTGTGGAAGAACCCGGTATCTAGCCTTGTACCGGATAAAGAGTAGGCGACGTTGTGAAGGCTTCTCCGCTTGTGACACACGGTAAATTTCCACCAAAATTTAACTGATAATTAGTAATTTATTATTACTAAGCATAAGTCATTTAAGCACGCATAAGCTTTACCTGATCATTTGAGTAGTTAACTCGCATACTGTAGACAATTGCATCACTGTTGAATTCATATCATTTTGTGAATATTTCATTTTGCCTTATGATTTAAATTGTAAGACGAGGGGTCATCTCGTTTACCCTAGTGGCCGACACTGCACGCGTACCGACACTATGATAAGGACTTGATAAAACAAATGACAAACGTATGTGATAAGGAATATTACAAAGATAAAAATATTCCCGATACGTAACCATAAAATACTACGTTATAAAAGTTATCAAGCAATGATACTACGGTCACAATATAGATTTCGCGTGACACGAAAATAATTAATACACTTGCACTTAAACAATAACCCTTGTAAGCCTCAAACACTACTAAAATATAAGTGTAACACAAGTACATCTACACAAATAAAACCTAAGTATAAATTACTTACACATACAGTGTTTATTTATATCTTTCTTTTAGATAAAAACCTTTTATGAAATAAAAGAAATGAGATAATATCTCTTGTCTTTCTCTCCCACTCACGACAAAAAGGAAACCAAAATCAGAAAATGAAAAGATATCCAAGATCTTCTTCAACCTCCCTCTACCCCTATGCCTCATCTAGGTTGAATTTCCCAAAAGGGGAATACCCAACATGTTATCCCATCAAATCCTCTTCCTTCTTACCAAAACCAAGTAAGTATTTGGTCTCTCCAAATCTCCTCTTTGATGCGCCGTTTACGATTCGAAAAAGACAAGAAGAACCAAGACAAAATCATCCAAGAAGAATCATATCTTCACCTCAATCTACCTTGAACAAAATCCAAGATTCGCCTAAGGTTTTGGAAGTTAGCCCCATTCGGATTCAATCCAAATACCCAAGAGGAGAGAGTGAGTCAAAAATTTCTTGGGTCCTTCCTTTTATTCGGTCGAGGCAACCAAGGGTATCACACACCAAATATCACCACAAAAGGGGTAAGAAGACTAAGAGGAGAGGATTTCTACTTGGGTGTTTTATTTGGATCAATCGGGCTCGATTGTGGTGTCAAATATCCGGGTTGACCTTCGACATTACTATCATCTTCTCCCTTGTAAGAATCATTCAACTTAGTATTTGTTAAAATTTATAAATGGTATTGTTAATGAAATGTAAAGATGATGATATTTTGTTTTTAGTATTCTAGTGTGTGAACAAATGGTCTTGATGTACATAATCTTTGGTTTCGATAAATGGGTTATATCACTTAAGTCTTGAAGTTGATCATTGACATTGATGGGTTAATTTTCTGTCGTAGGCACAAAACAAAGAAACTAGACAAAGATGAATTTTAATAAAAACTACTAGTGATTGTTTAATTGAGTCTAGGGACTAGATGTTGTTAAGGTTGCTATTTGTTTGAGTTTTTCAATTTGCCGAGAGTATGAACCAAGGAAATATGAAAGTCGAGTTTATAAAATTCCGAGTCACATTTGTATCAAGTCCGGAACTTCTTGTTAAATTACTTATGGCTTAACCTATGTTGTCAGTTTCGTAATGAAAACGGATATGTGAGGTTCCTCCTAAATCCTTGTCAAACTTTGGTCGAATCGAGTCAATTAACAACTTAGGCAGACTTGCAATACCATGGTTAAGTGTATGCGTAGGATAGTAGGAGCAAGACCTGGAAGCTAGTGTAGTCGGGTGGTTAGTGTTGTTTTAGCCGAAACTAAAGTGACCTCGGGGTAAAATGTGTCAGTCAACTCGTTTGAAATAGTTCCGTTCCTAGTCATATCCTTCGGTTGACAGCCAAGAAAAAGAGTAACCATAACTACTCTCATTTAGTACATACTTGTCATCGAAATTGAAACGTTTGGAAAATGTGTAAGTGAGACGACAACCTCACTTTGGTAGTACCATAGTGCTAGAGTCACACTCCTTGGTCAAAAAGTCTCGACTTCACATGCCATAGTCGAGTTGTACCTCGAAGTCAACACCGTTTGTGTTGAAGTTCCGTGTCAAAACAAATGTTTTAACATCACGTTTTGGAAGGTGATATGCTCTCTAAAAATTTAGCAAGACCTGCTCGTGAAAACATGTCAATACCAAACCTGTGAAAAGCCTCCTGTGTCACATTGGGCCACAACCCAAGTTAGCCATCCAAATAACCTTTCTAAGTCATCTTGGGCCGCAGCCCACACTCTTATTATTAATGAGCTCATTCTGGCTTATGGGCCTAAGCCCATTCTCGTACCCATTTCTTGCCAAACGCAACCCAATTATATTAAATTGATACACGGCAGTTGGATAAATCAACAAATCACGTCTCGAAACGTATACTCGGTAGTCTAAATGTAACCTAAGCTCGTTTCAGCCTATTCTTTACTTTCATCTCGCCACAGATTGAAATAACGCCAAGAGTAAAAAGTCTCAATAAAAGAAAACATGTATAACGGTTCAGCATAAACAACAAGTGTTTAAAACATGTTTCATTTAGTAACACCTACGCCACAGTTTAACATTAATGTGTAAACAAACTTATGTCATAAAAATTACTAGTCGTACTTTGTATAAACCTTAAGAACTCAATTTTTATGGCTAAACAAAGACTACTATAACATTTTGCCAAATTGATAACTTGAGAGCCTTCGACTTTAACCGGAGTATTTTCTAAATACAATTAGAAAATAAATCAACTAACTTAAATTTTGTCAATGCCATTAATATGTCAACATAAATAAGTATATACACATTATATACTTACTAAAAGTAGAACGTGAATGTTTTCAAACCAACTATTGGATTTTTAAATATTGTCATATTGTCAACATGAAAAGTATGTATATACTTTCGTATGCTTACTAGTAATACCCCTCAATCATTTTTATAAACTAAAGTCTAGTTTGGACACAATTATAAAAACCATTGAACTATTTTAAGTAACTAATACTTAAAACCATAAACTAAAACATTGCCCTCCTTATCCAGGTCGCGTGTCGGTGCCACTTCACAACAACCACTAAATCCCACATTTGGATTGCACATTTGCCAAGGTGAGTTTTCATAGCCCCTCTTTTACATGATAAACTATTTTATACACTTTGGGGTGAGAAATATGCAAAACCTTTTATGGACCTGAACTATTACATGATTACTATTACGTGGTTTAGCCTAAGCCCCTATGTCCCTAGAGAATGCCCTTTTCATGAACTGTCAATTCCCCATTGGGAAACGCGAATGTTATAAATAGATCTATTGAGGGTGACTCCTCCGTTCGGTTTGGTCATGCTTAGGCCAAGGCGAAACGTATACCATGTCGGAACCGAGTGTTGAGGGACAAAACACTCGCTATGGGCCCCTATATTGTATGACATCTTTTAGCATACAGAAAACTGTCGTAGTATCGGTTGCATGAACTTAGAGCTAACGTAATAGACTTTCATCCATATATCATTATATTCTTGGTAATGATTATATGTCTTTACTTTGGTCCACACATACTATTTTAAAATTTTAAACCTATGAACTTACTAGCTTTTAGCTGACCTTTATAGCATATTTTCTCAGGTTCTTAATTTGTGATCATGGATGCAAGGCAAGAGGTGGTAAATGGTCGTAGAAATTTCTAAAGAAGTGTTTTACACAAAAACGATGTTTTTATATTGGGACCACAAAAGTTATGGGGTGCGCCCATTTATCTAAACAATGTTGTAAGATATTGTTTGAAAATATTTTATGAAATTAAACGGACTATGTATTCCGTTCTGTATTACTTGTGTTATGATTCACTAAATTTCGTAATGCTCCCAAATGACCCGTATCCTTCCGCTAAACCAAATTTGGGGGTGTTACAGATTGGCATCAGAGCCTAGGTTATAGAGAACTAGGTACATATAAATCCTAAACTATAACTACTTTTTACAAAAACATCACTCTACGACCGTCAGTTGCCACTTGCCTTACTTACCACATTACTTAGAGTTCATTTAGACATAACTGCATGACATATTGCCTAATTATTAATCCACTACTCCATATCTAACATAAGTATATTTTTACATATACTTACACATATGCACCGTCTTGTCACAGACCATGCCTTCCCCTCACTCTGAAACTGGATGCGATGACACAACAGAAAGTTTGTCACCTACTGAACGCACCCCAGCCCCTTCTCAACTCACTCCTGACACTGGAAACCCGTACAGGGTAGTGTATCAAGTTCACTAGGAGGGTACTACCCACACTCCACCTGCTCACTTCCAAATCATCACTACCGTCAGTACTATACCTACCAGTTCCACTACTCCCACACTCTCACCAAGATACCAAAGAGATCCACTCCTCAGTTGGGAGATACCTGCTAGCAAGAGAATCTGTCTCTCTGCATCATCACCATCATCTTCTGGTACACCACCTCCTAGTTTGTTCGAAGTTGGGGAAACTTCAGGAGCAGTCACGGCTAGACCACCAACTCTCGACACAGTTATGGCGCGCATAACACGCCATGAGGAACAAATAGAAGAGATGTCGGATCATCTGGGGATATTACCAGAAGAGAGGATTGAAGGGATTGAAGAAGTGGTGGAAGGACTACAAGCACTTGGCGAAACACTCAAGGAATGCTACAACGATGTTGGGACAGTAATAGAGGGAACCCGTGAGAAGTTAAACGAAGTAATTGCCCATCTTGAAGACCACATTGAAAGGTGTGCTCTGCAAACCGGAGAAACCCAGGGACGTCTCACAGAGATTGAAAGTAGACTGACACGGTTGGAGACCGTTACTACAATAGCATTAACTGAGACAGGGTATCTGGAGGGTGTTGTAGAATTTCAAAGACGTACTATGGAAAGTAGGACAAATGAGGCCAACAACAAATTTGCCGAATGGAGGCTCATTTCAGAGAGTTAGAAGAATGGAAGGCAACTCAACAAAGTCAACCCGGACAGACCGGAAATGCTTAAATTTCACCTTACAATTATGTTAGACGTTGTAATGAGTGATTTCAATAAAGACGCTTGTAGTAGTTTTGTTGTGTGACAAACTAGAGCGAGTCAATGAACGCATGTTGTGTATCGGCCTATGAGCCAGAAATCTTCTTAGAATGTAATCAAGCTTATGGTGATGAACGACTATGCATAATAAACAACGTCTTGTGGATTATAACCTTGTGTTGAACTCACTCCAACCAACCTCCGTTTTCTTAACATCATTATAATAAACTAAGTCTACGAGATATCCAGTCAACACAACCTAGAAAATACTTAATTGAGAAGTAGTATACGTTGTAACCTTATGGATCTCCACCATGGTCCTCACACTCATAGAAAACTCATTGTTGTCATTTCTTGTGGTTGAAGGAAAATGTTTCCAGTAAAGCAGAACATGAACACAACCACCATTGAGAAATCTGTTAGCGAACGAGTTGCTGCCAGAATTGCTAACTACCAAACCAATCACAACATCAACAACCTCATCCAGGGGAACAGGGAAGAAGTTGTTGGTAAGACGCCTACAACACGAAATTTCTCTTACCAAGAATTCAGAAACTGTACACCACCAGCATTTGAAGGGACTGAAGGAGCTAGAAGTTTGGCAAAATGGCTAGAAAGGATAGAGAAAATTTTCCGCGAACGGAGTTGCGCGGACAATTGTAAGGTCAAGTATGCTACTTGCACCTTTCGACACCAAGCCCTCACATGGTGGGACATTTATGTCCGATTAGTGGGAATAGACGCTGCTTACTCACTTCAGTGGGACACCTTGAAGAAAATGATGATTGCAGAATACTGCTCAAGAAATGAACTGTGGATGATGGAAAGAGAACTTTATGGACTAACTATGATAGGGAATGACCTCGAGGGGTACACCAATCGCTTTCGCGAACTAACCCAACTATGTCCTAATATGATAGGACCCGAGGAAAAGAGACTCGAAGCATACTCTTGGGGATGTCATCCCGAAACTAGGAAGAACGTTGTTGCATTCGCGCCCACTGTCACTCAAGAAGCTACTGGTGCGACTCCTGGATTGACAAAGTCACTGCCTCAAGGCAAAGCAATGGGGTACTGTGGTAGCAAAAGGAACTGGGAATATGATGGTGAGGAAGATCAAATGCAACAATCAAGCAAACGTCAATGGACGGCTGAGGTTAAGACTACTAAAAACAAGCGGGAAGTAAGGTATGCCGGGACAAAACCCAAGTGTAATATATGCCCATATTACCACTATGGAAAATGCCCTATACCTTGTGGAATGTGTAAAAGATTTGGGCATGAGATAGAAGATTGTAAGCAACTCTATCGGGAAACAATGACATGTCATGGATGTGGAAAGAAAGACCACATCAAAAGCATGTGCCCGAATAGGGAGGGTCAGCATGAAGGCAGCAATTGTCAAAACAATTTCCTGGAGAAAGTGTGAAGAATTGTTCAGGCTCCCAACGGACACCATGGAAGAAACTAAGTTAGCTAGAGATGCTGGTTGTAATAAAGCTTAGTTTAACTTCCAAGTCATAGTCTACTTTAAAGTACTTCTCTATGAAACCTTAATGTACTGAACCTTTCCCCTAGTAATGTATCTGTTATTGTTATCATGTTATCTTGATATATATGTCCTCTCCATGACCGTTTTCACCATATCATTAAGGACTTCAACTATCTTGTCTCGATGAAAAGATTCCTCCGAAGACAAGAGAACGTCATCTTGGGTGTTCGACTAGTCTTCTGACAAATTAGTATCACCTAACGGGTTGTTTTAGAAAAACCCACATTCCAAAAATTTCAAAGGTATTATTATCAATACCAATAAGATAAACTCAAACTATTATCTCGCCAAAAATCACGAATCCGACATTTCATTGTTTCACACATCTCGGTCAAATGAACTATAGGCCATGCTGACAGAATTGGTCGGCCTAACAGATCTTATAAACCATCGCACCAAAACTTCGCACATGAACTCTTCCAACATATCCGCTGACCGAAGAGTAAGTACACCAAGATTTAGATTATACCAAACAACACGTCACCGGTCCCCAATTATACATAGCCTGATCACCTATGTATAATTCGGGAGGGGTAACGTGCACAGACATGGCTAAATTCTTGAAATTCTTAACCGGTCATGTTAAAGGAGGTGCTTAACTCATTATCACGAAATAGAAAAGTTCGTGTCTACATCTCACGTCGACTTCTCACCTTAAAATGCCATACATTTCACATTACACGGGAATAGAATAGACCGTGCCACCTGAGAGAAGAAATCTTCTATTAAGGAAAACAAATATGAAACGTTTGAACCTTCGACAATGAATTAGCATCCTATAGAACACTGGACGCAGAGACTGACGCCTCGGGTATGCCGATTCATACTTAGTATCCTATCACCTACACTGAACCAAGAAAGAAATAGATCATCATATACCCCAGGTCAACCCAACAAGCACCTACACACGCTACGCAAGGAAGAATCATGTGATATGCCTGTTTTAGGCATACTTGAGTATGACAGAGACTCTACCATTTAAGGGAGACGCTTTACACCAAAGCTAGAAGCTATCCTGATCCAAAAAGGAAAATAATGGTATAGAATACTCAACACCCAAAGATCCATGAGAAGCACAACGCAGTGCGCAAAATAGAATCGAAACCTAACATGACCACACTAGGAAAACCTAGAAATGTTATCTTTACTACACAAGGGAGTACAGTGTACACCGACCACAATGTCCTACGGAGTGTACGAAAACAAAAAGGGAAGTTGACCATGTGACGACACCAACAATTGTAGTCGCAACTTGAGTTCAATTACAACGTTCGTACTCACACATGACAAGACCGTTATAACCGTATATTCTTCAAGCAACGCCTAACAAACAAAACCTTTTAAAACCAGATCATTTCAAGTAGTGTCACTCAACGAAAGAACCGACAAAATAAAACCCTTACGACGTAACCGAAGGCGAAATGGAATTTATAAAAGACGAAGGGAATCTTATCCCCAAGGACCAACGTTGAGACCCACGTCATGAAGGGATTTGTAATCTCATTATGTGGGAACATCATTAAGGCCAGGAGTTTTACCCATCTAGTGTCCGGAAAAGATGCACCTTGATCCAGAGAGCTATTATGAGCATTAAACATGAAGACTGGTATTTGACCTATGTCAAACCATACTTAGTATGTTCGAAAGGAAGAATTCAAAACGATCAGGAGCCATCAAACCTACCGGTACAAACTGAAAGTTCCCAGATAGAAATGGTAATGCATAACAATAGACTCTAGTACCAAGTCACCAAAGATCCCTATCGATTATAATTCTACATGAGTACTAATTGATCATCTCCTCAAAATTCACCTATTCCTACCAAACAAAGAGAACGACAATATGAACAAACTCGCATGGATTGCTCGAAGCAAAGCACTACAAATTATAACTTTTCAATTCTCTTCATTCCAAATAGCGATGGCCATTCACCTTAAACCTTCGAGGACCACTCCCAAAATTCTAAGGAATTCAACATGAAATGAATACCATTTGCCGTCTTT
This sequence comes from Chrysanthemum makinoi, assembly GCA_910596185.1. NCBI lineage: Eukaryota > Viridiplantae > Streptophyta > Magnoliopsida > Asterales > Asteraceae > Chrysanthemum > Chrysanthemum makinoi. Next base: position 147,245,987 of record OU343221.1, on the reverse strand, counting down.
CGACTACTAGACTGAATGGAAGAACCATTCAAGCTATAGAAGTTATACTTCAAGCATGAGTAACATGTTTCGAAAAGTGAATGGAGTAGGTAAGTTGCCTCAATCGAATTCACTTGCAACAACATGCCACCTCATAAGGCACTGTATAATCACAAGCGCAAATCAATCATGTTTAGAACAGAGGTCGGTAAAGAACCAGTCCGATGGTTCCATGCGGCTATCAAGAACCATTGATAGTAGTGTACAGACCAGAGACCAAATGCAAACAAATCTGATTATCAAGGCCAATAAATATAGGGCTAAGGGTCATTTGAGGTTCAAGTCAGCGAGAAAGTTAGATTGAAGTTCCGCCTCCGGGAAGCGTAACCCAACCCAACGGGACGCAAAAAGGGGGAAAAACCTTAATTTGTAAGATTAGTCAAATCTTCCCCAAGATCGAGCTCGGATTACCATCAGGACTATACGTGATGCACAAATAGTTTGGTGCAAACAACTCGGAGAACCACCCTTCATATCAAGGATTTGTAACGCCATGGAAAGGCGTAATCCGTTTTGGGAAAACGTGGAAAGCTAAATCCTCGTTACTTTAGGTCTGTCAAAATTTACACATGGATCGGGCCGGTAGCCTACTAACCCGAAAATTTCCCTAGAACTTAACTCTTTGCATAACGCGTTTCGCATATGAAACTCGAAGAATTGTCCTTCCAACAAAACTCTCGCCATTCCAATGAAGGATTCCAAAATCGACAAAAGGTTTAAATTTTGTCAAGGAACCCGAACGAAATACGGAGTCAAAAATCAAACGGTTTAAACGAAGCCGCATTCTTATCGTAAAAATCTACTGGAACTCTCAAAGAGGTCCGGAATACACGTGAAAACGTGAAGACCAATTCGAGCGTAAATACCCACACCTTTTCTCTACTTCAGCGAATAATTCTAACTGAAAACCGAGGACGGTTTTCCCTTCTAAGGCGGGGAGGATGTGACACACGGTAAATTTCCACCAAAATTTAACTGATAATTAGTAATTTATTATTACTAAGCATAAGTCATTTAAGCACGCATAAGCTTTACCTGATCATTTGAGTAGTTAACTCGCATACTGTAGACAATTGCATCACTGTTGCATTCATATCATTTTGTGAATATTTCATTTTGCCTTATGATTTAAATTGTAAGACGAGGGGTCATCTCGTTTACCCTAGTGGCCGACACTGCACGCGTACCGACACTATGATAAGGACTTGATAAAACAAATGACAAACGTCTGTGATAAGGAATATTACAAAGATAAAAATATTCCCGATACGTAACCAAAAAATACTACGTTATAAAAGTTATCAAGCAATGATACTACGGTCACAATATAGATTTCGTGTGACACGAAAATAATTAATACACTTGCACTTAAACAATAACCCTTGTAAGCCTCAAACACTACTAAAATATAAGTGTAACACAAGTACATGTACACAAATAAAACCTAAGTATAAATTACTTACACATACAAGTGTTTAGTTATATCTTTCTTTTAGATAAAAACCTTTTATGAAATAAAAGAAATGAGATAATATCTCTTGTCTTTCTCTCCCACTCACGACAAAAAGGAAACCAAAATCAGAAAATGAAAAGATATCCAAGATCTTCTTCAACCTCCCTCTACCCCTATGCCTCATCTAGGTCGAATCTCCCAAAAGGGGAAAACCCAACATGTTATCCCATCAAATCCTCTTCCTTCTTACCAAAACCAAGTAAGTATTTGGTCTCTCCAAATCTCCTCTTTGATGCGCCGTTTATGATTCGAAAAAGAGAAGAAGAACCAAGAAAAAATCATCCAAGAAGAATCATATCTTCACCTCAATCTACCTTGAACAAAATCCAAGATTCGCCTAAGGTTTTGGAAGTTAGCCCCATTCGGCTTCAATATAAATACCCAAGAGGAGAGAGTGAGTCAAAAATTTCTTGGGTCCTTCCTTTTTATTCCAGTCGAGGCAACCAAGGGTATCACACACCAAATATCACCACAAAAGGGGTAAGAAGACTAAGAGGAGAGGATTTCTACTTGGGTGTTTTATTTGGATCAATCGGGCTCGATTGTGGTGTTAAATATCCGGGTTGACCTTCGACATTGCTATCATCTTCTCCCTTGTAAGAATCATTCAACTTAGTATTTGTTAAAATTTATAAATGATATTGTTAATGAAATGTAAAGATGATGATATTTTGTTTTTAGTATTCTAGTGTGTGAACAAATGGTCTTGATGTACATAATCTTTGGTTTCGATAAATGGGTTATATCACTTAAGTCTTGAAGTTGATCATTGACATTGATGGGTTAATTTTTCTGTCGAAGGCACAAAACAAAGAAACTAGACAAAGATGAATTTTAATAAAAACTACTAGTGATTGTTTAATTGAGTCTAGGGACTAGATGTTGTTAAGGTTGCTATTTGTTTGAGTTTTTCAATTTGCCGAGAGTATGAACCAAGGAAATATGAAAGTCGAGTTTATAAAATTCCGAGTCACATTTGTATCAAGTCCGAAACTTCTTGTTAAATTACTTATGGCTTAACCTATGTTGTCAGTTTCGTAATGAAAACGGATATGTGAGGTTCCTCCTAAATCCTTGTCAAACTTTGGTCGAATCGAGTCAATTAACAACTTAGGCAGGCTTGCAATACCATGGTTAAGTGTATGCGTAGGATAGTAGGAGCAAGACCTGGAAGCTAGTGTAGTCGGGTGGTTAGTGTTGTTTTAGCCGAAACTAAAGTGACCTCGGGGTAAAATGTGTCAGTAAACTCGTTTGAAATAGTTCCGTTCCTAGTCATATCCTTCGGTTGACAGCCAAGAAAAAGAGTAACCATAACTACTCTCATTTAGTACATACTTGTCATCGAAATTGAAACGTTTGGAAAATGTGTAAGTGAGTCGACAACCTCACTTTGGTAGTACCATAGTGCTAGAGTCACACTCCTTGGTCAAAAAGTCTCGACTTCACATGCCATAGTCGAGTTGTACCTCGAAGTCAACACCGTTTGTGTTGAAGTTCCGTGTCAAAACAAATGTTTTAACATCACGTTTTGGAAGGTGATATGCTCTCTAAAAATTTAGCATGACCTGCTCGTGAAAACATGTCAATACCAAACCTGTGAAAAGCCTCCTGTGTCACATTGGGCCACAGCCCAAGTTAGCCATCCAAATAACCTTTCTAAGTCATCTTGGGCCGCAGCCCACGCTCTTATTATTAATGAGCTCATTCTGGCTTATGGGCCTAAGCCCATTCTCGTACCCATTTCTTGCCAAACGCAACCCAATTATATTAAATTGATACACGGCAGTTGGATAAATCAACAAATCACGACTCGAAACGTATACTCGGTAGTCTAAATGTAACCTAAGCTCGTTTCCGCCTATTCTTTACTTTCATCTCGCCACAGATTGAAATAACGCCAAGAGTAAAAAGTCTCAATAAAAGAAAACATGTATAACGGTTCAGCATAAACAACAAGTGTTTAAAACATGTTTCATTTAGTAACACCTACGCCACAGTTTAACATTAATGTGTAAACAAACTTATGTCATAAAAGTTACTAGTCGTACTTTGTATAAACCTTAAGAACTCAATTTTTATGGCTAAACAAAGACTACTATAACATTTTGCCAAATTGATAACTTGAGAGCCTTCGACTTTAACCGGAGTATTTTCTAAATACAATTAGAAAATAAATCAACTAACTTAAATTTTGTCAATGCCATTAATATGTCAACGTAAATAAGTATATACACATTATATACTTACTAAAAGTATAACGTGAATGTTTTCAAACCAACTATTGGATTTTTAAATATTGTCATATTGTCAACATGAAAAGTATGTATATACTTTCGTATGCTTACTAGTAATACCCCTCAATCATTTTTATAAACTAAAGTCTAGTTTTGACACAATTATAAAAACCATTGAACTATTTTAAGTAACTAATACTTAAAACCATAAACTAAAACATTGCCCTCCTTATCCAGGTCGCGTGTCGGTGCCACTTCACAACAACCACTAAATCCCACATTTGGATTGCACATTTGCCAAGGTGAGTTTTCATAGCCCCTCTTTTACATGATAAACTATTTTATACACTTTGGGGTGAGAAATATGCAAAACCTTTTATGGACCTGAACTATTACATGATTACTATTACGTGGTTTAGCCTAAGCCCTTATGTCCCTAGAGAATGCCCTTTTCATGAACCGTCAATTCCCTATTGGGAAACGCGAATGTTATAAATAGATCTATTGAGGGTGACTCCTCCGTTCGGTTGGTCATGCTTAGGCCAAGGCGAAACGTATACCATGTCGGAACTGAGTGTTGAGGGACAAAACACTCGCTATGGGCCCCTATATTGTATGATTTCATTTAGCATACAGAAATTGTCGTAGTATCGGTTGCATGAACTTAGAGCTAACGTAATATACTTTCATCCATATATCATTATATTCTTGGTAATGATTATATGTCTTTACTTTGGTCCACAAATACTATTTTAAAAATTTAAACCTATGAACTCACCAGCTTTTAGCTGACCTTTATAGCATATTTTCTCAGGTTCTTAATTTGTGATCATGGATGCAAGGCAAGAGGTGGTAAATGGTCATAGAAATTTCTAAAGAAGTGTTTTACACAAAAACGATGTTTTTATATTGGGACCACAAAAGTTATGGGGTGCGCCCATTTATCTAAAAAATGTTATAAGATATTGTTTCAAAATATTTTATGAAATTAAACGGACTATGTATTCCGTTCTATATTACTTGTGTTACTATTCACCAAATTTCGTAACGCTCCCAAATGACCCGTATGCTTCCGCTAAACCAAATTTGGGGGTGTTACACCGCTATAAGGAGTTGGTGTCGTGTAGTGTTTACAAACTCTCGAGTAGGTGACTCGGGGAGTGGAGTAGGGCAAAGAAGGTGTCCTTGTAGCCGAACCACTATAAATACTCGCGTTGTGGTTTTGTGCTTCTTACTCCTTATCTTTTCATTACATACTCATATATGCTTGTCTATCAACATCCAACACACATGTTTGAATAGATTGACATAAGTCGATCTAAATAGTTTAAAACCAAGTTTTAATCGGTAAAACTATTCAACCCCCCTTCTAGTTTTTCCACAATATGAAATCATTACCTTTACATCGAATAGTCTAGATTAATCATTAATTTAAATTAATTAATTAGCTAAAAAAAACACTTTCATCCTTTAAAAAAATTTAAAATATCTACCAAACCATTAATTATTACGCGAAATTAGTTATACCGTCTTGACAAGAATTAAATTATCTTTCTATATATAGACACTTCTATATTCTTTCAACCTTTTTTTCAAAATTTTCATCCAGAAAAGTCACATGTGATTTGAAAATCACATGTGATTTATTACTTTAAAAATCACATGTGAATTTGAAATCATATGCGATTTTCAAAAATGTGATTTATGAAATCACACATGGTTTTTTAAAATAACAAATCACAAGTGATTTTACAAATCACATATGATTTTTCTGGAAGAAAATTTCAACACTAACAAATGTCAAAAGTATATCAAAGTGCCCGTTTACTGAAAGATAGAAATATTCTCATCGCTATGTTGTAATTTTTGTAGCTTGATGATTTATTATTTGTAAGATATGTTGTTTTGGAAAAAATCCGTTGTTTGATGAAAAAATAAATGGATATGATTCATCCATTTGATCTTTAAGGCTAGGCACAATAAGACGCTCGAACGATTGGGTCGTGAAGGTCGACATCGGCCGTCCTTGTTCTGGGATATCGGTCTGTGAAGGGAAATGGAAGAACGGGCTTAGGGTCTCAACCTATAGCAAATTCCACACAAAAAAAAAATTGTACATTTTTCATATGTTTGTGTGTGTGTTGTGTTTTTTTACAAATAAGCAAAATTTCATGTGTTTATGTTGTGTTTAGATGAAGAAGAAGACGTCTTTTTTTTTTTTTTTTTTTTCCTTTTCTTTTTTTTAATTATTGTTATTATTATTTTTAAAATCAACAATTTACACTTTAGGCTCTTGATGTATATTATTATTATTATTATTATTTATAGATAACTAATAAGTGTAAAATTGTAAATGAAAATATTTTTTTATTTGAAGCTTTAATTGTAATGATTTTTAATGTGTTTGAATTATTGTATAATGGTTTTTTATTATTAATGAAATTTATTTTGTTGTTAAAAAATTTGTCGGACGTCTTACTATGTCAAAAATGGTCGTTTATAAGTTGTATGAGAGAAAAAGTTGATATGACAGAAAAGATGAGAGTTGCTAAAAGGTTGTTATTGTGAGTAGTCTAAATAAAAAGTGATATTTGTTGATCTCACTTTCAAATTTAAATTGGCTTCACCGCAACCTGTTTTACTCTAAAATTAAATAAAAGGAAGATGATTTAAGATTATTTTAGGACAAAAGATTATTTACATACCAAAGGATCAATCTCCACCATCCATTTTTATTTGATCTAATGGATGAGATTAATTCCAACAATTTAAAAAACCCACTTTCATCATCGTTTTTCAAATATTAATAACTTTCAAACCGTTAATCGTTAAGCGAAAAAAAAAATCATTGCAACGAGCATTTAATTATCTTTCTATAGATAGGCACTTTGATATATTTTCGACAATTTTTTTTCGTATTCTTCACCTTTTATTTTTATTTTTTTATTTTTATATTTTTTTAAGTTTTTGGTTCTTTTACGTTACTTGAAATTTGCATGAAAAAATTATATATAATTAAACACTAAATTGAATATCACATGTGATATTAGTGTTATATCATATATGATATGTGATATCACATGTGTTATATCATATATGATATGTGATATCACATGTGATATGATATGTATATCATATGTGATTTTACACTAATATCACATGTGATTTTACACTAATATCACATGTGATATTACACTAATATCACATATGTGATATCACATGTGATGTGATATGTATATCATATGTGATTTTACACTAATATCACATGTGATATTACATATCATATATGATATAACAATAATATCATATGTGATATTCAAATTAGTGTTTAATAATATATGATTTTTTAATGCAAATTTCAGTAACGTAAAAAAAGACGAAAAAACATTAAAAAAACGATTTTTTTTTTTCTTTTTTCGAAAGTATATCAAAGTGGCCGTCTATAGAAAGATAATTAAATGTTCTTCGCGACGGTGTAAATATTTTCACTTAACGATTAACGGTTTAAGAGATACTTAAATTATAAAAAATAGGTGAAATAATAAAATGGTTTTAATCTCAGCCATTGAATTTTTTTTAGATGGATGGTGAAGATGAGTCCCTTAGTATATAAGAAAAGTTTGGTATGTAAAATAACTCTCCTCCCAATGTAAATAAGATTTAAGATCTTTTGAGGATAAAAGATTATTTACATACCAAGGGATCAATCTCCACCATTCATTTTATTTGATATAATGGATGAGATTAATCACAACAATTTAAAAAACCCACTTTCATCATCTTTTTTCAAATATTAATAACTTTCAAACCGTTAATCGTTAAGCGAAAAAAAAATATCATTGCGACGAGCATTTAATTATCTTTCCATAGATAGACACTTTGATATAATTTCGACAATTTTTTTTTCTTATTTTTCACGTTTTTTTTTAAGTTTTATGGTTTTTTACGTTACTGAAATTTGCATTAAAAATCATATATGATTAAACACTAATTTGAATATCACATGTGATTAGTGTTATATCATATATGATATTAGTGTTGTATCATATATGATATGTAATATCACATGTGATATTAGTGTAATATCACATATGATATTAATGTTATATCATATATGATATTAGTGTTATATAATATATGATATGTAATATCACATGTGATATTAGTGTAATATCACATATGATATTAGTGTAAAATCACATATGATATACATATCATATCACATGTGATATCACATATCATATATGATTTAGAAGTAATATCACATGTGATATTCAAATTAGTGTTTAATCATATATAATTTTTTTTCATGCAAATTTCAAGCAATATAAAAAAAACGAAAAACGTGAGAAAAACGAATTTTTTTTCTTTTTTCAAAAGTATATCAAAATGCCCGTCTATAGAAAGATAATTAAATGCTTTTCGCGACGGTGTAAATATTTTCACTTATCGATTAACGGTTTAAGAGTTATTTATATTATAAAAAATAAATGAAATAATAAAATGTTTTTAATTTCAACCATTAATTTTTTTTAGATAAATGATGAAAATGAGTATATTGATATATAAAAAAAATTTGACATCTAAAATAACTCTACCATATAAAAGTCATTATACGGTACAATATAGTAACATTCAAGATGAGTAAAGATAAAGCTATTAAATTAAATATTACTGTAAATCGTTAGCGTGAAACTGCTTTTCTCATTCACTCATCAACTCATAAAAACCAATTCAAAAACCACTCTCTCTCTCTCATTCAACACCTAATTTATTTAATTAAAAAAAATCCCAATTTTCTTTCTCTAGAGTCTTCCTCTCCATCGACGACCTAAACCCTAAATCGTCAACATGACCTCCGTCGCCGATCCGTCGCTAATACTCTCCAACGACATTCCGTTATCGGCCGATTTCCCTTTATATGACGACGATAATTTCGACTTCACTTTCGACGACTTTGACACCGACGAGTTTCTCAATTCCGCTTTTAATTACGATCCTGAATTGAATGAAATTCTGTCTGATCCAGATACTGTCGCTAATTCGTCGCTAAATTGTCCCGATGTTAACGGTTTTCTCAACTTTCCGTCACCGGATGAGAATTCGTCACCGGAGTTAGGTAATTCCGGCGGTGAACGTTTTCCGGTGTCGTCGCAAGGCTCTGTCAGTAAGGTTTCGTCGCCGGAATCTGGTACGAATTCTGTTGTTGATCAGAAGGTGAAATGTGAATTAGGTAATGGTTTTGTGTTGAAGAGGAAAAAGGAGGAGAGCGATGTGAATTCGGAATCGAGAACGAATAAATATCGAAAATCAGAGGAGAATTCAGAGGAAAAAAGCGACGAAAAAGAGGAGAAGAAGAAGGCGAGATTGATAAGGAATAGAGAAAGTGCACAGCTGTCAAGGCAAAGGAAGAAACATTATGTTGAGGAATTAGAAGATAAAGTTAGGTTAATGCATTCAACTATTCAGGATTTAAATGCCAGGATCACGTTTTTCGCAGCGGAAAACGCCACTTTAAAGCAGCAAATGTGTGCTAACGGCGCGAATGTTGGTGGTGTTGTTTATCCGCCTGTGATGGGGCCAATGGGGTATAATCCATGGATGCATTGTCCTCCTCCGCCTTATGTTATGAAATCGCATGGGTCTAATGTGCCTTTGGTTCCTATTCCGCGGTTGAAGCCGCAAACTAAGAAGGTTGATGTTAAGAAGAAGACCAAAACTAAGAAAGTTGCGAGTATTAGTTTCCTCGGCTTGTTGTTGTTTGTTTTGTTGTTTGGTGGTTTAGTTCCGATTATGAATGTGAGATTTGGAGGGAGGGAGGCTGGTCTTAAGGAGGAGTATAATAAGTTATATGAGCGTAAGGAGACGGGGAGAGTGTTGATGAGCGATGAGGTTGTTAATGGGACTAAATATGGAAAAGGGATAGGTAGTGAGCGGAACGCGAGTGAGCCTCTTGTGGCGTCCTTGTATGTGCCGAGAAATGATAAGCTTGTGAAAATTGATGGGAATTTGATTATTCATTCGGTTTTAGCAAGTGAGAAAGCTATGGCATCTAGGGACGAAGAGGGGATGACGAAGAAGGCTGTTGCTTTAGATTTGGTCCCTGCTATAAGGAGTGGTGGGAGGCAGCCGCATATGTATAGGACTTCAGGTGATCGCCAGAGGGTGCTTTCATCAGATAAGGAGAATCTGAAGTCGAAGCATGCTGATGGTAAACTGCAACAGTGGTTTCGTGAAGGTCTAGCTGGTAAATGTTGCTTAAATTTTTATTACTGTTACACTGCAATCACACACTCGTACTGCAATTTTAACTGTTTATTACATCACAAACGTGTGCCATAGACTCATATTTGTATATACATTAGCAAATGGACCCGCTTAATAGTATAGTTATCTCATCTGTGGATTAAGCTCTTGTTTGGTTATCATGATAATGTTTATAGCTACAAAACAATACCAGCATTCTACTTTGGTTTTCATGTTTAGGTTGTCAAATGTTTCATCTAGTTTGAGAGCTGGTTAAGCAATGGTAATTAGTAACTGATGATATTCTTTCTGGTTTGTTTGGCGGATAATTTCCCTAAAATTCAAGCACATTTTTAGCCTTGTAAGCTGTAAACTTGTAATTGGTTGTTTGCCCATGCTTTCTGCAAGTGTATATCCTGTTATGGTACGACAAACTGCCTTATAAGCTTGTACTACATGCTAACCTCTCTTTCTGGCTGCAATAGCTTTTCATTGATAAAAAAGGATATAATAGAGTGATAGATTTTGGTGATATGTTATAAAACACATAGTCAGACTGCTGTAAGTCAAGTTGGTTTCAAGATACGTACCTCTATGGATATTCTCGTTACACTATATCTGTGATTTTATCTCGTGCATCTAAAATGAAAGTTCCCCTCACTTGTGTTACTAAATAAATGATTGTTTTTCATTACACAGGACCTATGTTGACTTCAGGCATGTGCACCGAAGTGTTTCAGTTTGACGTATCTGCAGCCACAGCTTCAGGAGCTATAGTCCCTGCCACCTCAGTCGGAAACATCACGGCTGAAAACGGCCACAATTCAAGCTACATCACCACTGTGAAGAACAGAAGGGTCCTCCATGGTCTTCCAATTCCCCTTTCCGGTTCCACCACCAACATCACCAAAGAACAAGTATCAGGTCATGACTCAGAACACAAACACCACCACAAAAACAATTCAGTTTCATCAATGGTGGTTTCCGTCCTGTTTGATCCTAGGGAGGCCGGGGATGCTGCTGATGTGGAAGGGATGATGGGTGGCAAATCGTTCTCAAGGATATTTGTGGTGGTTTTATTAGACAGCGTCAAGTACGTGACCTACTCTTGCATGCTTCCCCTGAAGGGAGCTAGTCATCTAGTAACAGCTTAATAAAGTATGGAAGTTTTGTAGATAGAGTAGGCGTTGGTTATATGGGAATGAACTTGCTGTACTTCTGAATCTAATGGTGTCCTTTGTGGTCTAGATATAGTATGACTTGTGAAACTCATGCCCAAGGTATCTAATTAACAAAATATAAGTAATAAAGTTTCAGTTTGTTCATGTTTCTTATCTTACGTTTTTATTTCGTGTAAAGATTGTATGTAGCTTTTTGCTGCAAACTCATGCTGTTATTTGTTGAAACCCGGTGTGGCAAAATGGTCGTGTTGGCAAGGGGTCTAAACGGGTTGGATTAGAGTCTACTCAAAACAGACATACGTTGGCTTTTCTGGTAAATAAATACAGTATAGACTGTTTTAACTATGTTTGTTAACCTTTTTTCCCTGTCCAATTTCAACACGCAATCTCCTCCTTTCCATGTCCAACAGTAAAATCTTTTTGTCCCACTCAAATATGTTTTTCCTCACAATTTCAGTACTCAAATCATTTTGTACCGGGTACACAGATCCTTTTACATGTTCTTTAGTAAGAACAATTTTCTTCCAAGAAAAATTCTCTGTGTTCTGTTTCAATGCTGTACATGTAAAATGCCAATTATTAAGTTGGTAATTTTGCTCTGCATATTGCCCCACGTATAATTAAATATTCCTTAATGAAGACATTAGCTTGGACCCAATGGATATCCAGTTATCCATTTCATAGACAGATGAGGATGATGATATTCAGTTAAAAGACTTTGGATATTGACATGGACGGATCAAAAACAAACTGACAATGTTCTGCCGATCCAATCTATTGCCAACCCTATTTAAATCCATCTTGGCTAAAACTTATAAATTTAGAGCTAGACAAGTCGCGTGTAAAATTATTGTAATCTTGGCATTCATGATAAGTGAAATATATTCTTCAGTTACTGTCTTTTGTATTTTACTTTGCAAATTGTTAGTTACTGTTATTTTTGGAAATATATTCTTCAATTACTGTTATTTTTGTAAGTTGCTACATCTACGCCTTTGTAATTTCAGTTTTGGTTGAAAACCGGCTTACAACAATGTTCTGTCATATGTATTGTTTCTACTTTCTAAATTTTGCTGGTTGTCTATCAACCATCAGATATAACTGTTGGCATTCTGTAATTAAATGTTACTATATATTACAGGTAAATCCATGAGATAATGAAAACAAAATTGGTGCTTGTTTTGTTTGGTCATGATCAGGAATGTGAAAGTTGTAACAAGAAAACCGAGTCATAGTTGGGTTGGTCACAAAAGCTTCGATGTCATATTGAATAACTTTTGGATCATACAATCAAAATGAGTCTGAAGTGCTGAACTGGCGTCTGACTTCAGACGTCAAACCACATACTTCAGAGAAATCGTTAAGGACAAACTGAGCGTCTTGCTTTGAACTGTTGAGTTTTCTCATGAAAAAGCAAATAATTGTTCCTTGCCAGCAATGAGCCTCCATTCCATATTCAATTGTTCAAAAGATGAAGTTAATGACGGTCATTTCATAAAATAGTCATACAAGTTTATACATATGAAGCAGCATTTGTGAGTCCCATGAGATGAAGAAGTGCAATAGCATCCTCTACTGTGAGTTCCACTTGAACCTGACCATCATCCGGTTCCTCCCGAGCCGGTGGTGGAGCCTGTTGAGTCGTGGTTGCACCCTGGTCACTAGCTTCAGTATCAGACCCGTCATCCATAGCTTGGTATATACCCATTCTTATCTCGTTTGTTGCACATAACGTGTGAACTCCATAGTTGGCGCATACGCCACACTCGTACGACCAATGCTTTGAGTCCAACAGCTTCCTACACACTTTGCAGTTTTGACCCCCAGTACGGTTGGTGTTGTTAAGGAGTAACTCGTGTGGATGAGCCTTGTGGCTTACCTATTTATTTAAACAAAATGGTCAATAAGTTTGAAGTTAAACCCCTAATAATGACAACAAGCAACATACTGTATCCCTTGCCAATTTCAAACTTGAACAATGAAAGTAAGCAATTTGATACTTGATTCTCATCGCAAAGAGTGTGAGCTTGGCTTACCTACTTGTGCTATCATCCTGAAGAAGGCAATATTTCTATTCTGGATAGTTTATGGAAAACATGTTGTCAAATCAAATACAGTGAATTCTAAAAATATAGACATTATCAGAATGATACCGCAAAGATACTGATAACAACCCAAAATCCTTGGTAATGACTTAGGAACAAACAAAAGATCCATCTGTTCTATATCAAAAAATCTAGCACCATATGTTTGTAGTTAAATGATTGTTGCCATAAGCATAACATATTGCCAATTCATACACACACGATAATTTCCCACCTCCAAAATGATAAATAAAGTCTTTGACTTGATCAACTATCCAAAATGTCTTTACCCTAGCGATATCAAATGTGCCTTTATCATTCCACGAACCATAAGTTGTTGGTTCATGTCTTATCAGAGACGTGTTTGTTGTTCCAAAAAAATCTTAAGCTAAGTTGACATGAAGATGGGTTATATTCCTAGAAATATAGCAATTATATGAAAGGATGATGATACCTTGAGAGGGAGGAAAGCACAGTTGACATGGAGATCAACTTCACACAATGCACAACAATACGAAAATTTGGTCCCATTGGTACCACAGGCATTGCATACAAAACAGTTGGAGGGATAAGTCGGATATGGGCTAAGAATTAGATGATGAGATGGGTGAAAAGGATGTCTCATAAATCGAGTGGCATTCCCACAATGTTCGTGGAGAAAAAAATTGCATTGCCAACATGCGTAAATGGTTTTATCACAAAACTTATCGCAGCCATAGCAACGAAGTTGTTGCCCTGGCTGCACTTGGTATATGGACAAGTTGTGCTCATGGCTGAAATGCTTGTACTCCATTGATCTCTTTGCTTTGTGAAATGGGAACTATGTATAGAGATGGCTGTTAATTTTGAATAGACCAAGTCTAAGTCAACTGCCTGCAAGTGGACATTATGTTAACAAGTCAACTCTGTGGATTCCTTTTAGGACTTACAGTTTGGAACTTATCAATGTTAGTGGTTGGAAACCAATAATCTGATCGGGTCGAGTAGCGCTGTATACTTTTGTGGGTATAACTACAGAAGATTTGACTTTTGCATTTTGACTTTACAGGGGACAAATGAGTTGTTATTTTTTTGTTTTTGTTATTGAAGGGATGTTTAAGAATCTAATTATTACTATTAGTTTATAACATGCAATTTAAATTGCAGATATGGTACTTATGTATTTGATTAGTTTATTAGAGCCTCGTTGGTATCTATTTAGGCAAACGAACGAGTCAAAACAGATTCGGGTGAAAATGGGTCTTTCTCTAGTACAAGTCGTCAGCTTGGGTTATCCATCGGTCCTCATTTGATCATTCTATTAGCGATCTTTTAAATAACCAATGTTTCAAATATAACTACAACAAACGCATTATGACAATAACCCCTAAAAGAATACTATGACAAGAATAATACGATTCTTTAAATAGAAAGAATGAGGAGGTTTTTACTTTACTTTGGCCTAGTTTTAACTTGCATGACCTATTTACCTTGTTCGTCTGTTATTTGGTGGAACTCATAAATAGTTTGTCAAACTCAAAATACAAAACTGCTAGCAACATTTTATCAGTAACATAACATAGATATAAGCTCTCAATCACTAGGTAGAAATACTGAAGGTGTACAGTAAATATGGATCGATACCATGTGTTACCCATAAAATTCAGGACATGGTGATGTCAAGTGCAAAGCATATTGAAGGTAAGATGAGGTTCAACAAACAAAATCCTATGGAAACAAAAATAACAGACCAAGACCAAATAACGTAATTAACTAAGAATAAAGTCTTAATTAATGGTTACGATAACAGTGCTAAATCATTTTATGTCTCCCTCTGTCCCAATGGTGGAACTTGAACAATTGTTTTGGGGGGGCCGAATCGGAGATTTGTTTGTATCCTCAACTAAATTACCCTTAAAACGTATAATATTTACACTAGTTGCCGCAAGTTTTTTTTTTTTTTTTTTTTTTATTAGGGGGGGACCCTCCCCTGCCCCTAAAGAGTTCCGCCAATGCTCTGTCCCTCATTCTAAATACTTTCCTATGGATAAATATTTGTCTGAATATCCATCATAATAAACAATTTTCTTTAGCAGGTAGAGAATTTGAATATAAGCCAGAAAGTAGCATTCTTTTAAATCAAATGCCAAAGCAAACTTACAATAACAAAATGAATCTTACAACACTAGAATGGTATTGGCATGCCTAAAACACAAGTCACAGAATGATATTCGTTGCTTACAAAATAATACCGAAGAGCCAATGCATACCTGAATGTTTTAACTGAAACTGATTATACTTTCAATTCTTTTTAAAGCACAAACTAAAAGCCGATTAATTTTGCACCCAAATCTGAAACTCGAATAGAGATCTCTGTGGCTCAAGAACCTGATGAGATGATATTCTGACCTCATTAAGAAGTATAGCCCCATTTGATGTTTAGTTGCTCTCATGCCACTGGCTTTTATATATATGCCTTCTTTTAGTAACCTTAAATCATACCCATCTTTTAGAAAAAGAATCGAGTTTTTATATTTCGTACCTCCCTTGGAAATGGATTTGTAGGGACTAGGTATCTCATGAATGGTTATTGATGGCGGGCATGCACTTCCAACAATGGCATACCTATGGAAACATTTGTAATTTGTTTTCAAATGATCAACAAAGGTCGTCAAGATCGGGATCCTACCAGGATCGTTTTCGTCTTTGCAAGATCGTGATCGTAAGATCAGATCGGGATCTACTCTAATGTTATTTCTTAATAGTTTATGTAAATTTATACAAATCTGCAAATTCTAATACATTATAACCATAAAATACTATGAATGTTTCATATAAATGTTGTCCTAAATTATGATTATAAAATGTTTAAAAGGATTAACATGTTGTTTTTTGAATTATACAAACAAACAACCCATAAATTTGTAGTTTTTTAGTTTGTAATCTGAGAAAAGTAAGATCGGATCAGATTAGATCGTAAGATCGTATGGTCAAGATCGGGATCCTATAAGATCTTAAGCTTGCAAAGATCCTATGTAGGATCCGGATCGTTTTTGCTTTGCAGTATCGTAAAATCGTAAGATCTTAAGATCAGGATCGGGATCCTGACATCAAACACATAAGCCATCATAAGAGTTTCCCGATTGCTCACAAAGACATATTTGGGTCATTAAATCACACTTAAATCATCGATAACATCTAAGGACATAGAAATGTCATTCAATAATGACTTTAGATAAGTTTGAACATAAGTTATAAATATTCTTTTCTACAATTTAAAAAAAAAAAAAAAAAAAAAAGATGATGGAGAAAATGTTGGCTTATTGTCATTTCGGGCAGTAACCCGGGCTTCAAATAATGGCTTGCAGTTATTTCAAATTGTAACGCTCTTTTAAAGAAAGGACAAAGCCATGCTAATTCAATGTTACAAATCTCATGCTCTGATCCTAAAAAAACAAAAATTCATGAGGTACATTTGTTACCAAAAAGACAAATGTTTCCTCACAAATATTTTTCTTTCTAAAGATTTTTCTGAAAAATGTTTGTCTTCTAATGAAAACAAAATTGCTTTGAATATAACTCGGAATCATCTGAATATATCTTTTGTCAAAATCTCTATCTCTCAATCCACAACTTTGGCCATTGATTGAGGGGGAGAATGATTTCAAACAATTCAAAAAGGTTATTTTTCAAACAATTGGCACTAAAAGGAGCAAGGCCTATATTCGGTTAATAAATAAGAACATTTTATCCGCAATTGGATCAAGATCAAGGCTAATGTTGTGTTTTTATTTGAAATGGTACTAAAGCGGATAATTTTACATATGATACCTGAGCATGTTTGATCAATGGAGATTAAAGTTTCAAAATATGATCCTTATCAGTTAATTGTTTTATAAGTAAGACAAATTTCTCCTCAAAAAGCTTTCGAAAATAATTTAAATAAATTGGGATCACAAATCTCAAAGGGTTTGAAAATTGTGATCGGGGGAGAATTTGTGATTCAAATTGGAAATAAACTGATAATTAGACAAGTGGTTTTAGAAATACAATAACAGGCTCTCCCTCCTACATATGCCAAACGATTTCAAATTTTCCATGCACATGTTAAGGGGGAGCATCTATTTTAAAACAAAGAGGATAGAAATGTGATTGATTTGTCTCAATGTGCAGGTTCTCTCCAATATGTTCAAAACTCTTTCGAATCTCAATGCACATATTGAAGGGGAGCAATTAAAAGAAATCCACATCCTCCCCAAAATGTTTTATTAAAGTATTTAAATACTAGAATTGATCGGGAGAGTGATGATGATAACTTTAGAAAACGTTATCAAGATTTGGAGCTTTCATTCAAATCTAACTTTCATTGATCTCTTCCTCCATGTGCCCAAATGATTTCTAATACTTGAAGCACATGTTGAGGGGGAGCATTTCTAAAAGATAAAAAAACAATTAAGGAACAAAATGCTTTGATTTTATATCAAAAGTACCTTGATTGATTTTCAAATGGTTTTTAATTGGTTTCGAGGCGGAAAGAACAATACCAAAAGACCGACCAATTTGCTTTATGCATTGGAGTTATAAGGATGGTTAGGTTAGGTATTCGTTCTCACGATCCCGCCAGAGCCGGAGGGATCTACCCAGGGACAATCCACTAGTTAGTGTAGAAGTCCTTAGGTATGATGTAAAAAGGAGAAAAATGAGAATATGGGAAGAGTGCCGACTGAGATAGAGCTAGGACTGGAACAAACCCAACAAGGTTCTAGTTATGAAGTCTCGGTAAGCACTGAAGGGGTTGAAGAATGAAAAAGAAATGAATGTGAAAAGGGTAAAAAGAAATAGCCCTCCAATAATTCAACCTTAGGGCAGAAACCGGGTTCAATTCATATGCTACTGGTGGTTACTAAGGTAACACTGGTATTGAAGACAAGTCTTCATGGACCCAGTGACGCACTGCACTAAACTTCTCAAGCTACTCAAGTTCTCTTAAAAGGACTTGTTTCATTCTCACAGGGAACCCACATTATCTATCGACTTTCTCTTAGAGATTGTTAATATTGAAGAAGGAGACCCTCTCCCTAGTCTCTGAAATAGGAAACCAAAGTGCACTATTGAGTCTAGAGCCAAGAGATCATCCATAAATCTCATTAGGACACACTATTCTTGAAGACTTGCTGTTTCACACAATGTGTAAAGTAAGATTATATATTAAGAGTCCTACGCATTATCCTTGTGGTATTGCCAGAACATCTGAGTAATATGTTAAGTATTCACGATGAAGATGAAAATCCTTCTAGAGCCAACATCTAACAAGCTCTTGGTGGGTGACATGTGAGATCTTTCATAAGATCACACTTGTGACAACTGGATAGAAACGATGGGGCGATTCACTCTTGAATCAACCTTGATCAAGGAAATGGATTGACGGATACCTTTGATAAAACCATTCGATGTGCTCAAAAATTCCTTTCTCTAGCGCATCGAATGTGTATTAATCTTCAAAATCAAAAGGGGTATTTATGATTGAAACTTGATTTTCTTCCAAAACCTTCGTATTATTGCAAAACTCTTTCTATTAAGCAATACGCGATTGTTTTTCAAATCAATTTTTCATCAATCAGTGAATCTTAATTTCGCTAGTTCACTCACTCCGTGTTGTCTACTTTGGGATGCTCCGGTTTGAGAACGGCTAGATCAGCTGCGAAACCTTGTCAAGAAGATTCTTCGGAATTCTATCTGATAATAGGTAGTATTTATACTGATCAACGGGGAACCGTGGTTCTTGCAATCGTATTCAACGAAAGTGAACAAAGATACTTTCGTATGTTTTATTGCTAACTGTTGTTTGCAGGAACATCAGACAGTTGCAGTTGATCAGAATTGAGAAGTCAATCCATAACCGCATGCTCACACATCGCACTCATGTTTAAAGAAATCATGACAAGTACACGTCTACACTCATCTACTCTGATATCATCATGTGACATTTGCCTTCACTCTGATACCATCATGCTATGCTTCCGCTACGCTAATGAAAACATCATGATCCAAAGAAGCTTTCGCAACTCTGATGGAAAGATGTCATGATCCAACAATGTGAGCATGTCGGTCCAACGTCACAAACATCACATGAAGGCAACACAAAGGATGAGTCGAGAGATTTATTGTGGCTGATGATCTCTAAGAAGGCTCAAAGAACAAACAATCCGTGGATGAGTTAAGACCTCCACTTGAAGTACAAAACATGCGGAATATGAAGAATCAAAGATTGCGAGCTACAGAGCAAAGAGCTTAATTAAGAATTCAAGAACACACAAAAATGT
>OU343221.1:147173888-147221388 GCA_910596185.1 Chrysanthemum makinoi | reverse complement strand
TCGAGCCTTAACGAGCTCGAGCTCGGCTCGGCTCGTTTCCACCCCTACACCCTACCAATGCATCAAGGAACCAACCTTGTTTGTTTTTTAATAACGTATTTAACACATAAGCAGTTCCAATTTTTCCCCATATTCAAATGGAATAAATGCTAATGACTAGAGATTGGAAGGTGACGAGATGTAGTTTTGAGAGGTTGAAAGGCTTGAAAGATGACTGGTCGGAAAATAGAACGGAAAAGTTTCCAGAGTGATATTGGGGGCTAGAGCTTCTAAGATTTTTTTAAGAATGGAGTTGAATGTGGGAAGCACGTGCCTTCCTTTACTTATACCACCTCTTTTTAATTTGTTATTATTGCTTTTTTATACAAAAAGGACGGAGAAATTTTTAAGAGCTCAATTTCCATTCATAAACGGATGGAAATCAAATTACAAAGAAAGCAACTTTCGAGAATTTGGATATCTCCGCCCATTTTATTTCTTTGCCTACCAAACATGAGAAATGAGAGCAATTCCATTTCTCTACCTTCAATTCCCCTAACCAAACACACCCTAAAAAGCAATGTTGCAAAAATCGTGAATCGGTAGTCGGGCGGTCGGCCACCCTGCAGCGAGTAATCGGTCAAGTCGGGATTAATCGGTGATTAATCGGATTGGCATTTCCTGCAATTTTTTGGTATTTCTGGAGACCAAACTAAAAATCTTAACCGATTCCAAGCCTGCTATGTTTCCAAACCTCAATAAAAGGCTCCAATTCTGATTATGATGCCCATAGTGCGTTATAAGTGAAATATACGATCCCCAAATTAAGTAGAATGCCTAAATTATTAATTTTTTAAAATAACCGATTTGCCCGATTCGGCCGATTTTTGACAGATTCGGCCGATTTGGCCGATTTTTTGACTGCTTAGTGTTGATTTTTTTCCTAGGCCGATTTTTCGACCGATTTTTAAAAATTGACAAGGTACTCGGCCGATTAACGATTAATCGGCCGAGTTGACCTATTTTTGCAACATCGCTAAAAAGAAAATTTTGTGAGATGAGAATAGAAAGTCTTATCAAAAGTGGTAGAGCACCCGTGTATAGCGACGAGATTTTACAACGGCAATAGTTATAGTCGCGATATTTGGTTAAGTGTTTCATGTTATGTTTATGCATAAAACATAAAATAATCAAAATTTCAATATGATGACAAAAATTGAGTAATTTTAGAAACAATGTTAAATGAAAAAAAAAAAAAAAAAAAAAAAAGTCTCATCATTTTTTTATTTTTTTTAAAATGTCAATTTTAGAAACAATGTCAAGATAAAGAAAAAGACATAAAAGGACATGGGAAGAAATCTAGTGAGAAAGAAAATAAAATGAGAAGAGTGAGAAATATTCTGAGCCAGAAATATTCTGTGCCACACATTTCAAATGAAAAAAAGAAATTTAAGGGGAGATGCATCTACTTTTGTAGATGCATCTGAAATGTGCGGTTGTATTTTCTTCTCATTCTTCTCATTTGATCCTCACTCTAAAGGACAAAAGTAGTAGAGATAAGTTACAAGGAAAGGCCATTGGATAATTTTAGTTATCATTTCTGTTACTACAAAGTACAAACATATCCTTGAGTGGTCTAATCATGACTTCACACAATCAATTTCAGGATGCAGGTTTAACACCCCCTTGGTTAGTAATAGGACCCAACAGATAAAATCGTTTATTTAGTGTTGATTCGAATTCCTAAAAGGTCATCAGACACTACTGAAACCTAAAAAATGCACCAGAACCTAGAAAACACGATAGGCGTGTTCCTTTACAGAACTTGTTCAGTTATGATAAACATGATCTTCAATTAAGAGTTGAAAATGTCATCTTATTGACAAGAAATAAACCAAGATCAAATGTACGAAATAAGGTTAGAAAATACATGTGTGATGAACCTTGAGACTGGATTTAGCTATCCGACTTTGCCACTGCAGATGCGTAGCTCACGCTGCTGTCTCTTGTACTTTTGCACTGACTCGACTGTTCGTACCTAAGGAACTTTATCTTTATCTTTGTTGAGCAGTTCTTTGACATCTGCATTATCAAAGAGATTTATTAGGAGAAATGTAAAAGGTGAAAAAACCAGAATAATATTGAGCACAAATCACTATCCGCGGTAGATACATTAGGAAGATAGATCACACCACCAAGTGACCTTGCATGACTATTGAAATGTACTTTTGGCTTTCAAATAAATACAAGGGGGTGTGTTTGGATGATTGTATGTGTTTTTTGAAGTGAATATGTAAATATTGAAGATCATCTCAGCTGTAATAAAACAGGTTGTTAGTGTTTGGATGCGCTTCTTCTATTTGAAATTGTGATAATAAATTGATTCATTTGTTGTTTGACTGATTGACAAGAATCAGTATTTAAGAATCCAAAGGATAAATGTGAAAAACTGGAACTTTTGTGAAAAATCCAGAGACGTCTTGTAAAATGAGAATGAGAGTATCTCAGATTAAGTTAGAAGAATAGGGGTACATAAGTAACTTGTTCATCCATTATCAGCTTTGTTGCAAATGATAATATTCAATGATCAAAACTGATTATTAGACAAATAAATGGAAGCAAATCTGCTTAGTGGAATGTTACAAAGCTGATTGTTGCGACTTAATGTCGAAATTATCAGTTTCAAACACTAAACGAAAATTAGCAAGCAATTTCATAAAAGGGAATGAAGTTTACTTACATGGAGAAAAACAGAGATAGGATGACGTCCACAAATGGTATTCTCAGTTTCCAAAAGGTACTCTTTAAATTCATCAGGATCTCCAGTCTCAATAATCTCCATCCCCATTTTGTCTAATGCCTCAATTGACTTATGGATAGCTCCATGTTTTTTGTCATAATGCATGTAATTAAACCTATATACAAGTAATATAAATCACATTCGACATAAATTAATTAAATTATTTAAAAAAAGGATCATAAGACTGAAACATACCGAGAACCCCAATGACAAAAATCAGAGGACACTGAGAAGAAATTTTTCGGGTCATCAATATATTTAGCCAGCAGTCGTCCATACATGGCTTCACTTTCGGCACTTACAGCACCAACCATAATAGGAACAACTTTCACATTATGCCTGTAAAAGATTAAACTTGCTTTAGGCATGTAATGATTGGGAAGAGAGCTTCTTATAAAAAACACTAGACTTACCCACGAAATACTTTGGCAAGATACGGTAAGTGCATTTCCATGCTATGTTCAGCTTCGTCAACTTGCATATCCATCATGTCAAATTTTCCAGTAGCTTTTAGCTCTTCAATGACTGTTAATAACAAAATATCTTATTACAATAAAATCTAGCAGGCATGTTTATTGAAATTTTTGAGTTATTAAGGGGTTGTTTGGATGCGTTTTTGAAAGTGATTATCTGATATTACATAATCAAATAAACGAGTAACTTTATACAGAAGATGGTATTCTGATGTGCTTTCGCCATTTTTGACTGTCAAGAATATTCACAGATAAAATGACCAAAAATAACATTATTCTAAAGGGAGACGTTCATCCAAAGACCCTCTGAACTTGGGACAAAAGTGCACAGCTGAAATAATGCAGAAGTACCTTCAAGATCTATAGGGAGATCGCCAACTGGTGTCTTGTAAATTGTTGCTTTTGATAGAGCGCATTTAGGGGTATAATGATGATGAGATGGGCCAAGAAGAAATATCCGGGTACTGAAAAACATAAATGTATATATCATAGCTTACACAGGCGTAACAAAGTAGCAAACTTGTATATCTCAACTTAAATCATAGTGGTAGTTATTAGTAGGCCTACAACTTAGTTTATACGGTGTTCAAAAAATTGTGCACGGATACAAGTATTATACGGGGAACGTACAATTATTGGGAGATAACAATTACTGGGAGATAAGCTTACATGTTAGTTGGATCAATGTTTCCAAATGCAAAGGCGGCTGCACGGCCAGAATAAGAATAACCTGCATGTCTAGTGGGTCCATTACCACCCGATAAAATGATAATTTATTAATAAAGTCAACAAAAAGTATGAGTAAGATTGAAAATGAACAAATACTTTTTTTTTTGGGAGGGGGAAACCATGGTTTCCGACCTTTCGGCCGACTAATCCACGGGGTTTGAACCCACCGCCACACGGTCTCAAACCAGGTTTGAGGAGGTTGGTGTGGCCACTTCAAACCTAGCAGGTATTGAACTTGAGACCTCACACATCTTAGAGTGATAGTCACAAGTCCTTTGGCCACTAGGCCACCCCTGAGTGGTCATGAACATATACTTACGGAGCAATTACACCTCGTACATCTGGAGACTTGATCAAACTACACTCCCTAAGCCATCCATCAAGCTCTTCCTCCAACTTTTGAGCTGATGAACCAAAAAAAAGAACCACAGTTACAAATAATACTTGTATTCGTGCACAATTTTTTATACCATAACACATTTCAATATAACTTATGCGTGATTTTTATCATCGAATCCAGTCCAACGAAGTACACAGTCAACATATGGTTCAGCGTTTCATAACATACACACACAAACACATGTAGCCACTTGTATTCAAATAACCTCAGGCCCATATAAAACTAGCCAATGGAAGAAACAAAAGGTTATATCCCCATATATACACAACCCCTTTATATCTTTTACCGCTGAAATCTCAAACAGGTGTTCGGCATTGCGTTTTAAAAATAACTAGGAGCATACAATATGGAATAATTAACATCAAATAAATACTTAAGGATCTACATGTAAAACGACCCCTGTAGCTACTCGTAAAACTGATTATTTGACCCGCTCACATAATTAAAATCAATTTTAATTACTATAAACTAATTATCAGCAACTTTAAACTCCAGTTAGCTTTTAATGTTAAACGTCATCTTAAGATTACTATATCAAGCGCTTTAACCATATTATACTCAGTTAGTCATATACTTTTATCAATATCCCGACTAGGCACCTGAACTCAAGAAATACGTCCTTATGGTACTGCGATGATATCGGGAAGCACATAGAACACCTTGGTATGTATTTTCTTGAGTATAGAAACATACACGGACATTAACAAAACTAGATGAACATTTCATGGTTAAGAACCATTATAACACAATCGCATCATTCGTAATTCCTCAAGTACCTAGCTAAATATATACGGTAGCTTAAAAACAATAAAATAATAAAAACGATTAACTTAATGAAAATTAGGAAGTAAAAACATACGATTATTGGAGTACCATGAACCAGCATGAGTTGCTCTTCTGATCGTACTTGCCATCGATTACAATTTATAAAACAAACAATCAAACCCTAGTTGTATGACCACCGAGTGAGTGTCTGTGTTTATGTGTAAA
This sequence comes from Chrysanthemum makinoi, assembly GCA_910596185.1. NCBI lineage: Eukaryota > Viridiplantae > Streptophyta > Magnoliopsida > Asterales > Asteraceae > Chrysanthemum > Chrysanthemum makinoi. Next base: position 147,216,017 of record OU343221.1, on the reverse strand, counting down.
GTACAAGTGGAGGAAACAAAATCACACAATGTGGAAGTAAAGTAAAGTAAATGGAAGTAAAGTATAAAGTATAAAGTAAAGTATAAAGTATACTTTACTTTCTTTTCCGCTCACTTTTGGGAGGAAACAAAATCACACAAATTACACTAACTTTACTTCCATTTCATTTAGTTTTCCTCCTTAAGTAAAACTCAAGAACACAATATGGAAGTAAATATCTTCACTTTACTTCCCTTTCATTTTCTTTTCTTTAATGATCCGACTCGAGAACACAGCGTAAAAGATTCCCTAAAACTATTTTATTTTATTTTATTTTTTTTAATAAACCCAAGGGAAACGCAACTGAATGTACACGTTGCTTGATTTGTGCTTCTTACTAAACACGTTGTTTCCCCAACTATAAGGAGTGTTTGGCAACCTTAAGGGGGCGTTTGTTTAAGCTTATACTTGGGGTATGTTTGGCTTAATGGGCTGGGGTGGGCTTGTGCTGGGGCTGAGAGCAGGACTTTTATTATAAGCCAAAGTTGAAATTTGTATTTTTGTAGACTTGTTTGGCAAAAAGTTGCAAAGTGAAAAAAAATTAAAAAGTCTAGAAAGCCTATCATTTAGTGACATGTGTCCCCCACTCAATCCTTCATTTTTTTATTATTAAATTCGGTTAGGAGGCATTTTGGTCCTTTTAACTTATTTTTTAATTTCATCCCAAAACTTCAAACGTAGATAACTTTTAAACGACAAACTTTTATGAAAAACCGATTTCACCAAATTTTTTAAAATTTAATTCTCTTTAATTTTTTGAGTGGGCGTTGATTTTCTTGATTTTTTTTGCATTTTCGGTTCTAATTTCGACTAGTTTAAAAGCCGAATTTTACAAAACTTAAAACATAAAAATTATAGGCTTTTGACAATTCTTTACCCAGAAATTTGAATCATTCAAATCTGATATGATATGAGTGAGATATTACACGTTAATGTTGACGTCTTAGTCATATTTAGTGCATACAAAGTGTTTGATAAAATGCCTAAAAGAGATTTTTCTTATAAAAGTACATTCAAATGCACTAATTGGTATACAAAAATACATCTTTTGTTATTTTTGTTATTTTTTGTTTATTTTAAACTGATGAACAACCAAATGATAAACTGATAAACTGATAAACATTGTGACCATAACTGATGAACATTATGATTTTTTCGACAACTGATGAACATTATGATTTTTTTAATACCGATAAACTGATGAACAAAATTTAAGAGAACTAATGAATAACTTTTTTTATTGATGAACAATACTAATTGATGAACAAGACTAATCGATGAACTGATGAACAACTAACATATTAACATTGCGATTTCTTTTAGACAACTGATTAATACTATAAAAAATAAATGCTGAACATTATGAAAAGTAACTGATGAACGTTATCAAAAATAACTGATGAACATTATCAAAAATAACTGATGAGCTAATGAACATTACTATTTATTTTACTTTTTTAAAAATAATGATTAAAAAAAATAAATAATAAAAAATTCATTATTAGGTTGTTTTGTTCATCAGTTAGTGTCGGTTGTTTTTCAACTTGTTTTCGTTCATCAGTTAGTGTCGATTGTTTTTCAACATGTTTTTGTTCATCAGTTATTGTTTTTTGTTCATCAGTTAGTGTCAGTTATTATTCATCATGTTTTTATCATTAAATATTGTTCATCAGTTTTTGTTCATCAGAAGTATGTCTTGTTCATCAGTTAATACTAACTGATGAACAAGGTTAGCTAATGAATAAAAACTAACTGGTGATATTGATGAACACAAGTAAAATGGGAAGACAGGTGATGAACAAAATCTCGTTTTGATGAACAAAAGTATGTGTTGTTCATCAATTAATATTACCCATCACCTCATCATCCTTGAACAAGATTATTAATGAACAAAGACTAACTGATGAACAGGATTAACTGATGAACAAAACATACATTTCTTTAAGAAAATTAATGGTTAAAAAACCTCACTTTTTGAATCTTACGTTAATAAAATAATTAATAATGCGTTGTGGTAAAAAAAATAGAGCATTTGACGCAATTTTAACACTAAAAATCTAAGTTAGACATTTCATCAAACACCTTGTGTGCAACAAATATGAGTAAAAAGTCATTTTTAACGGGTGATATCTTACTCATATGACATGGGATTCGAGTGATTCAAAGATCTGTGTAAAGAGTGAACGAAAATCTATAACTTTCATGTTTTAAGTTTTTCACGAATCAAAATTTATGAGGGTAAAAAATAGGGATGAAAATGCTCAAAAAATAAGAAAATTAACACCCAATTGATATGTAAAAAAAAGTTTCGAAAGTTTTAATAAAGTTTATACCAAATTAAGAGGATTAAAGTTTATAAATTAAGGTTAAATCGGTTTTTTCTAAAAGTTTATCGTTTAAGAGATACGTGCGTTTGAAATTTGAGGTGAAAAAAGAAATAAACGAGTCAAAAGACCATATTACCCATGGACGAATTTTATATATAAATTAGGGTGGGGGACACGTGTCACACTATAAATGGCTTTCTATACTTTTTAATTTTATCACACTTTGCAATAGATCCCCATTCTTTTGGCAAATGGGCTGAGGTTGGGGCTTATTATTGCAAAATTGCTAAAAGTACACAATTTAAAGAGTTTTATAGTATGTGTTAGATATTTTAGTGAGTAAATATGTAATTTATGGTTCATAAGCCCCGAGCTAAAGTTTTTAGCCTCTTTTATGGGGCTAAAGTTTTAAGCCCCTTTTAGGGGCTTATGATTTCATAAGCCCGCATAACAAACGAGACTTGTTTTATAAGCCGACTTATTTTAAAAGCCCAAGCCCCATAAGCCCCCCATAAACCCCTCCCCAAACACACCCTTGGGCTTATGAGCTTATTTGATTTTCATTTATATTTTATAAGCTTCAATTTTTTGGCTTATTTTAAGACTTGTAAGCTTATTAGTTTATCATATCATAATAAACTTATATAAACTCACAAATTTTAAAATAAGCCAGAAAATTAAAATTTATGAAATATAAGTTGAAAAACAAATAAGCTCATAAGCCACATATAAGCTTAAACAAACACCCCCTAAGTTTAAACTGTGATTACTAGCTTTCTGTTTTACTTAGGAAAAAGAAGTGCATGTATTGCCTTTTGAAATAACATTTATCCAAAAATTTAAAGGTCGGTGATAATAGTGACTCGTTCAATTTAGCATCACATCAACTTTTAACACGACCAATATCACCACCGATATACAATATAATAAGGCAACCAACTTTACAACCCAAATATACTCAAGCTAAATACAAATATACCTCACAGAAAAACAAAATTACGCACACAACTCTCGTTCTTCACCTAACACAACTCAGTCGATCTATCGACCAGCTTTTCACAAAACTTGGAAGACAACGCATGAGGTGCCAACAAGGAAACCAACGCGTCGTTGGTTGCTTATTACCACTAGCTTAATGACACCCCTTACATCCCAAATTAAATGTCACATTTCTATTTTTGTTGTTTTTTAATAGGTGTCAACATTCACGTTTCAACCAATAAAAAAAATTAAAAATAATCTCACTTTTGCATATTATGTATAATATAAAATTGGACATTATGATAAAATGAGTATTGTTTACTTACGGTTAAAAACTATGCAATTATTGAACTATGTTTTAACAAAAGGGAAATTTGCATTTATGACACCTAAGATGTTAAATATTTCTAATTTGACTCAACTTTGTGGCGTATAGCTAAAACTACGATGCTTGTTTTATATTTCAAGATTACCTCTATCATTGTATACTTTAATATATTTAATACATATGTTTTGTATGTTTAATGTATGACGCCTAACTGCTGCTATTTTGTAGCTTCTACAGCTACCCATAACTTACCAAATCTAACCTTTTTCATGTCGAATATCATTTCGAAGAGAAAACAAATGAATGGGATACAATGAGATCAATTGCGTGGCCACTGCTAATTCAAAACACATGACATACGCATTTGACAGATCAGTTGGTGCACTATGACAGAATTTGCAATTGAATTGCAAAGTATTATGATTTCATTATCATTTGTTTATAGTTACCAAAATCTATGTTCCATTTTAACCCAACCCAACCCAAAGTGTGTTCCTAAAAAACTCGTCAAATGTTAAATCGTGAGTTCCTTCAGAAAGTTTTTAAAGCAAAGCCTTGGTCACTATAAGAGAATAAAAACTCAGGGTTTGTCAATACACTATAGTTAAGCTATAGATTTCGTAATCAAAAGTAAGTTATGTTTTAGTCTAGCATGATTCATCTAATGAAAACAAGACGCGGCTTTGTTAATACAAAGTAATTGTGAACTACATATTCGGAATACTTATGTTGGTGATTTTACATCTTCATGGTTTCTATACATATCCGTTCTACTTCATTCATTTTTCCATGATAAATATATGTCGTGTGACAATTTCCTTATGATAGATTTATGTCATTGTTAACAATTAAGGTTGTACTAGATTTGTAAACATAACGGGTTACTGAATTGAATTTATTATTATATTAAATTGAACTGAATTTCACAACAATCAATTTTATAAAAAATACAATGAAATATCCAAGAGCTACTTTGTGTCGTGCTTTAGTGACTTCGGTGTTATCTTCTATTTCTCGTGTTGTGCTTCAATTGGTGTCACAGGTGCTGTAAAATATGAGATCTTGCTTTTCTTGTTAGAGATGCTAGTCTTGTTGTAATAACTGCTCTGAAGATGTTTTCAGGAATAAGAGAAGACGGTGCTCTTTCATCAACCCTTTGGCGTTGTTATGCTTCATTGTTGTGTTTAACTGCTTTCTTCTTTTTCATAGCCAAAGAAGAGAAAAGACAATGCTATTGTCCTAAGCATGAAACGTTCTTCATATTTTCTTGTCCTTTTAAAATAAAAAAAAATCACTGATTCATAAGATGTAGAAGAAAAGTAGCAAAGTCTCTGTCAAATATTGTGTTACTCTATTGTGTAAGAAATAACACATGTTTGAGATCATCCCTACGAGTTCTATTCACTGTGGGTGTTTGACATTTTTCATCAAATAAGGTTGAGAACATGGGATGGATTTTACGTGTGAACCTTTTGGCAGTAAATATGATCAATCCATATACTCCTCCACTTTGAGGTTTAGAAGAATATATAGCTACATGAATGTGATCCATAGCAAATGAGAGTCTCATACCACATTTCTACAAATTGTTTTAATGGAAGTAACTCCATTCTTAACAGAACGACATCCAGTTTCGAGGATAGCTCAGAGCACTGTTCTTGAAACCTAATGTTGTCTATGAACTTTATCGTTGGCCTTCAAGCTTTAGAACCAAAACTTCCTCATAACATCTATAGATGACCCTTTTTTAGTTGATGGATCCATGGGGTAGGTAGGAGTAGAACCATATGCTTTATATTTTATATTGTGAAAAAATTAGATAGTAATAGTCAATGTGTTCTAAAGGAGACATTTATTAGTAAATGTTTCCACAAATGGTAAGGATGACCCCGTTATCAAGATGTTTATGTAGGGAAACTGAAAAGTTAAGGTTATATTTTGTAGATGTTTCATAATTTATGTTTAGCAATCTGATTTAACTAGAAAAAGTACTAGCTTCGTTTCACATTCGCAATCATCTCATAATTTTATTAATGACTTTTTGTATTCTCTCGCCTCCCCATGTCACCTTCCTATAAAAGGTCCCATATCTCAGTTCAACTAATTATAAAAAAAATTAAAAACTGTAGAACCGTAGGAGGGTGAATACGGTTTTTTTGACTAACTTGAAGTTTAACAACTTCTACTCTTAAAGAACAATCCAGTCGTTATACAAAACAACACTCACAACCACAATTTATAAAGTGAGTAAAGAGATAGACACCACGATATATACTGGTTCTGGATGGGGGTTTATACCATTCATACGTCCAGTTGTGAATCCACGACACCAATACTTTTACTAAGTATAATCCTTATGGTGGGTTACAAACCACCCAAAAATCTCGCGGTTCGACTTAACCACTAAGACCACAAAGACTTCCCCACCGAAAGTATCAAACGCTAACTTGATCAACACACGATATAAGCTTGACCACCAATGTACAGGACTTTAAAACCTTACAACTAAATTGAATGAATGATATTTTTTTGTTCAAACTAAGCCCTAACCTAACCTAGAGACTCGATTATAATAGAAAGCGTATAGAGAAGAAGACCCTCAACAAAATTCACAAGAGTGGTTTAGGGTCTTGTGAATCTCTCTTGGGGAAGAAGTGATCTTTCAATTGAAGATAGAAAAGAAGTTTAGATCACAGTGAGATATTAGACTTAGAGGGTTGAGAGAAAAAGAAATTAGGGAGAAAGAATATATTGGCAAGAGGTAAGTATCAAAAGACAAGAATGGGGTATTTATAACCAAGATATTCCAACACTCAAAGTGGGATAAGGTCAACCAACTCATTTAGCCAAGGTGGTATTTAAAAATATTTGTGAAGTGAAAACTAGATAGTTAGAGGTTTAGTCCAATTTCAAAGAGAAAGAGAAGAACCCTTTTGACATTGCACATTGGATACAAATTTGCCTCCCAGATTTGAAATTCAAGTTTCAAATTCAAAAACTAGTTGTTACAAAGATAAGTTGTATGTTGTGATAGATTGAGTGTATAATAGAGATGTGTAAGAAAGTGTGTGAGGGAGTGAGTTGGCAAAGCAAAACTTAGAGAGGAAGGGTTAGGAGCTGTAAGTGAGTGTGTAAGAAAAGTATGTAAAATGTGTCATAGAATGGGTTGGCAATCTCAAAATTGGAGAGGAAGGAGTAGAGATATGTGAGTTGTAATTTGAAAATCCAATTTAATTTGGTTAGTGAATGTGAAGGGGTGAGTGTTCGAAAAGATAAGAGTATGACACATTGTAAGAATGTGTAAGACAAGTGAGTTGGCAATGAAGGTGTAGAGGAACCTTGGAGAAGGTAGAGATGGGGAAGGTTCATCCAATTTCAATTTCAAATTGGTGTGTATGTGTGTGTGTGAATGTAGGTGTATGTTTACGAGAGTATGCGTGTAGTTCAAATTCAAAATTGAATGTTAAAGAGTGTGTTAGATGTAGTAGAGGTATAGGTGTGTAAGAAGATGATATCCCAATCTAAGAAATACATATGGAATGTGGTAATGGTGAATGAATTTTGGAGAAGAAGAATGGCGGTAGATTTGAATTTGGATGATCATATGGCAAAGAGAATTTATAGGAGATATTGTTGAAATGTAGGGGACACAAGTATAATTGTGTATAAGAGAATGTTTGTATGGGATATCTAAATTAATCAAAAGATGTTTATATTTCATTAATTCAAATTCAAGTATTCAAACTTCATAATCCTTATTTAACCCATAATTAAATCATTCACTAATTATCTTGATGCAAATAAGATGAGTGTTGCATCAAGGTAAATCAACATCTCATAAATGAGAGAATTGCGTTTACGCAAAGTGACCTCGGCTTAATTATCCAATATGGGAGTAACCCCATTACGTGATTAGTAAAAATAGACATAAGGATTATGGTCACTTGAATACTTTCCTTTGAAGAAGTATAAACCTCATAGATTTGAAGAAAAAACTATTTTGCTTTGGCTCGAGGCTTTATAAAATGTTTTATGAGTTGGTGTTTTTTGTAAAATCGAAAGGGCTAGTTTTGGGCATCTCTCTAAATCTAAATCTTAAAGTAAACTTCTCAAATATCATGAACGAACCTTAATTGAAAGAAGCATCTTAGTCGGGTAAGAGGAAAGCCTACTTGGAAAACCCGAAGTGTCGGGAACTCAGCAGCTGGCGTGTTGGCTATATGTAGCTCGCGCAAATCAACGCTTTAGGACCAAACTTTATAGTTTTTTTAGTTTTTGGCTATCGTTTTCGATTTTAAGTGTCCTGAATGTATATTTGTTATAGTTAAAACATTATAAGGGCCTTGGTCATTATTGCACCAACAATCTCCTCCTTATTGATGATGACAAATATATTTTCGAAAGCAAATAAAATTACTTACGAAGCATGAGGAGACCGCCGTTGATGTATCTTGCTTCTCGAACTTGCTAGATTGAAGATCTTTACTCTTTGGCACTTGGAGACATAGCTAGCCATGCTTTACTTGTTCGTCTGTAATTTGGTGAAGATCTTGAGCTTAAATTTTTCTTTCCTTCTCCCTCTTTTTTCGAAGCAAAAAGGGTTCATTGCACCAATGAGTGTAGACTTCTTCAAAGCTCCCCTAGATCGTTTCTACCCCTTGCTTTAAGGCGGGGACCCATGGGTCAAGGAGCACCACTTTTTCTTGGCTACAAAATGAACACACAAGACAAGCAACAAACAAACACATATAAATGAACACGTCCACCATGGGTTAGTTAACCATTTGGTGACTTAGTGACATGAGTTAGTCTATCCAAAAATAATATGTGAGTATGTATTGTCTCCCATAAATGACCTCATTATATGTTTGAGGTAATCACTTGACACATATAAATGTTGTAAGCAATGTATTAGTCTTGTATCATATGATTTATTATTATGTGTATGTTTAGATATAGGTCACATTGGCATTCAATATATATAATCATAACAAGCAGGTTTGCCCGCGTGTTGCTGCGGTGATTCTTTATCGATGCATAAAAAATTTGTAATAATGCACGTGTAGGTGCAATTGTAGACAAATGAATCTGTTTATGCATAACAACATGGATTGTTTGTTTGCAAAATTGTATGTGTTTGTGTTTGGAAGCCATACGGAGAGTCTTCTTGTTGTGAAGCCATTTTTGAGTTTTAATAGTTCTTTGTCTCTGAAGCCATTACAGGGGGAGACAACATTTTTTTACTTTGAATAGTTCTTTGTCTCTGAAGCCACTACAGGGGAAGACAACACTCGTGCATTTGGTAAACTTGGTGGTGGTGTGGTGCTTTTCTTTTCCTGTGATTATGCAATACAATGTATAAGGTCAGAATGTTTACTTTAAACAATATGATTTCAGTAAATAAACCACCATCTCTGGTAACGTCACTCCAATTCTCATATAAAATTAACATGTAAACACAAACTATATGGATCACCTGTGTTGAACATTCCTTCCAAACACAAACACAAACAATTTTGCAAACAAACAATCCATGTTGTTATGCATAACAAACGGAGTGTTTGGAAAACTGAGAATTAAGTAGCAAACAAACCAATCTACTTAAAGGGACGTTTGGCAAAATTGTAACAAAAGTGTCTGCGTATATTTGCCAAATCCATTTTTTTCCTGTTTTGACCTATTGACCCATTGTGACAGCAAAATCCAGTTTTGACCCATTAAGAAAAGCAACTTCCAATAATCAACTGCAACAAATCAAATTCAGGCAAATTCACTTGAAAACATTAAAGTTCAGTCAAATTCACCACATCAGATTCATATTCATTAAAAAAAATACCGGTTTGACACATCTTACTCGAAAATACATCATAGGTCAATTACTTTAATAGAAATGCACATTTAGGCCTCTGATTTTAACCACAATGATCCGGGTAACCCGTTATCAAACTAACTTACACGGTTTGATCATCGAGCATTACAATAATGTGACTATAAGAACATTATATTAGAAGGATAACAAAAATTATATACTAAAATAATTATGATGTTCTATCCATTTTAAATTATTCCATACGACCTCTGATTCACTGAATTGAGTCCAGTTAAGTTTGAATGTAGTTGGTTAATCCATTTGGCATGTTAGAAATAAACCGCAAAACCCCATATAAGTGCTATTGTATATGGGAATTATTATTGTTCAGCCTAGTATATGTTACTTAAAATCCTTATAAGAGATGGTGAGGGGAAGTACCTGTGGCTTCTAACCTCCGAAGCATGTCTTGTAATAAGTTGGCTCGCCACAATACGGCTGATGTCAGGTCTATCGAATCCCTTGAAACTCATGACAGCCTGTAGGTGTATCTTTTACAAAGCCATTTTTTGGTCTTTTTGCAAGTAGTATCTTGCATCTCGTGTATCTCGACACCAAACTGTTAAGGTGCAAACCTTTTAGTATATATTATAATTACGCAACATGTCTAGTCGGGTCTAGTGGATCAAAAGAAAATTACTACTTTTTTGCTAAGAAATAGGTTAGCTCTAACTATCGAAAATGTGCAGCATATAATGTATGTTTGGATATAGCTTCGTGGTTCTTCTCCATATGTGAGGCAATCCCAATTACCCCTCGGCCCTCGCCCAATGTTGTTACACTCTTATGCCATACACACTACACAATTATATGGGACATACTTTACGCAGAGTCCATTCTAGTAAAAAAATTTTGGTTTGACAGATTACAAATGTATTCATTTGTCACAAACATAGAAACCAAAAAAATTGGATAAAACGATACTTACAAAGCTCGATAATAAGCTGATAAAATACCTTACACTTTCGCCAATGAAGAAGATCGAGTTTCTTGATCTCTGCCGTTGTGGATCAACTGAGGTGACACACCATGTGAATCACATCTCTAAACCACACCTCTGAGCCATACACTATGAACCCACCATCTGAACCACACCCCTGAATTACACCGCCCTAAACCACACCATATCCTTCAATTGCACCCCTTTAACCTCACCCTTGAATTATAGCCCCCGTGATATGTTTGTCCACTCAAAATGTTCCAATTAACCGCTATTTGTTCACCTTAGTCAAACTTCCAAGTATTAACAAAAGAACAAAACCTGCTATTAACAAAATTTAGTATCAAATTATGGCTTTACATGGTATAGAGAAGCAACTACAATAACTAATTTTAGGAGCTGTTGATAGCTTGTTACTACAGCAACAACCATTTTTTTTGTTTTTATTTCTATCCATGCTATATTAACATATAGCAACACTAACAATGGACCAATAACATCATATACACATAAATCAGACAAAATCACAGAAACAACAACTATTTTTCTAAATCTATGAAGAACCATTAATTTTAACAATCAAAATTAGACACAATTAAAGTAGATATATCATAAGTAAAAGACCTTTAAAGACATTACCCATGTAAAAAAAATGAAGTAAACAACCCTTTCAGATGCTACAAAGAATAACATACCTCTGGGTCTATGGTCGAGATCGATTGTTGGTGAATCGGGTTCGTTCAAGAAGTTTCAGGAAGAAACTGGTTTATGGGAGAAAAGATTTATCACATTTTCTTTTTTCTGAGTTTTGGAGTATAATATAGAAGTAAAGGAAGAAGAAGGGTCTAGATTAGGGAAAATACACGTGTATGGTTTATGTTACATAGTACAAACATTACATTGCAATTAAGGTTAAACAGGGTGAATAGTAAAAATGCAAACTCGTTTGGGCCAATCACATGCTAATCAACTTTTGTTATTGTTAACACCTTTAATGACATAACGTGGACCAATAGTGTTACAAATTAAATAATAACCGGATCCTTAAGAATTTAGTAATTGTACTGTTACATATTGGATTTCACAAACACATCAAACCATAAACACAAATAGGTGTACAAGATGAAGTTTTAGAGAGAGAAAGAGTTAGAGGTTTGGGAAGTTAGTGAGAGAAAATGAAAGTATTATTATGAGCTCCAACTCTCTACCTTGGGAGGTAGAGAGTATTTATAGTCTTACACAAATCGCCACCTACGGGCTGTGGATCAGGAATACAGTGGGTAAAGACCCGTCCGTCCTCCATGGTGTTACTTAACTAAATACTACTTAACATTAAATAATCTATGACTACGAGCTTTCTCATGATTACATATACTTGAGGTGACCGACTCTTTAATGACTGGATTTACTAAATCCTAACAATCTCCCCCTAAGGGAGGTTACCTCAAAAATACATTGAATACAAACAGATATTACAATAAGATTGTTCTTGGATTCTTGTTAAAGTTCTTAGCTCTGCAGCTCGTAGTCATTGATTCTTCATTTTTGCATGTTTGGTTAATCCAAGTGGAGGTCTTTAACTGATCCACGTGATAATGAGTTTTGAGCCAGCTTTGAGATCATCAGCTATCATAAATCTCTGACTCATCCTTTGTGGTGTTGGTATTATGTGATGTTGTGACTTTTGGACCGACATGCTCACATTCTGGATCATGATTTCTTCTCATCAGAGTAGCGGAAGCTTTCGTTGATTCATGATATTGGCAGCAGCGTAGCAGAAGCATGGAGTGAGAATATCAGAGTCATTGATGCACTAATCATGATTTCTTTTGAAATGAATGTGATGTGTGAGCATGCGGCTATGGATTGACCGCTTCATTCTGATCAGCTGCAAACGTCGGGCGTACCTGCATACAACAGTTAGCAATAAAGCGCACGAAAGTGTCTTTGATCACTTTCATTGAATTGAGGTACACGGCCCACGGTTCCCCGTTGATCAGTACAAGTACTTCCTGTGAACAGGTATAATTCCGAAGAATTTCCTTGACAGGGTTTCGCAGCTGCTCTAGCTGTTCTCAAACCGGAACGTCTCAAAGAAGACAACACGGAGTGAGTGAACCAGCAAATTGAGATTCACTGATTGATGAAAAGATATTTGAAAAACAATCGTGTACCGCACAATAGAAATTGTTTTTGCAATACAACGAAGGTTTTAATGAAAATCAATTATCAATCATAAACACCTTTTATTTTGAAATATTAGTACACAGTCGATGTGCTAAAGAAAAGAGTTTTTAAGCACAACGATCGGTTTTTCAAAGGTATCCGTCAATCCATAACCTGAACCAGGATTGATTCAAAAAATTGAATCTCCCCATTGTTTCTGTTCAGTTGTCACATGGTTGATCTATTGGATAGATCTCACATGCCACCCACCAGGAGCTTGTTTGATGTTGGCTCCAGAAGGCTTTCCATCTTCATTGTGAATATGTTAGCATATCACTCAGATGTTCTGGCAATACCACAAGGATAATGCATAGGACTCATAAGATATAATCTCTCTTTCCACATTGTGTGAAACAGAGAGTCTTCATTGACAGTGTCCTAAGGAGATTTATTTGATGATCTCGTGGCTCTAGACTCAATAGTGCACATTTGGTTCCTATGCCGGAGACTAGGGAGAGGGTCTCCTTCTTCAATATCAACAAACTCTAAGAGAAAGTCGATAGATTATGTAGGTTCCCCGTGAGAATGAAACAAGCCCTTTTAATAGGAACTTGAGTAGCTTGGAAAGTTGTAGTGTAGTGCGTCACTGGGTCAATGACGTCTTGTCTTCAATACCGATGTTACCTTGGTAACCACCAGTAGCATATGAATTGAACCTGGTTTCTGCCCTAAGGTTGAATTATTGGAGGGCTATTTCTTTTCACCCTTTTTCACATTCAATTCTTTTTCATTCTTCAACCCCTTCAGTGCTTACCGAGATTTCATAACTAGAACCTTGTTGGGTTTATTCCAGTACTAGCTCAGTCTCAGTCCGCACTCTTCCCATATCTCACTTTTCTCCTTTTTTCATCAAACCTAAGGACTTCTAGACTATCTAGTGGATTGTCCATGGGTAGATCCCTCCGGTTCTGGCGGATCATGGGAACAAATACCTAACCTTATCATCCTTATATCACCATACATAAAGTAAATTTGGTCGGTCTATTTGGTATTGTTCATCTGCCATTGGAATCAATTGAAAACCATTTGAAAATTAATCCAGATACTTGTGATATATTATCAAAGCATTTTGTACCTGAATTGTTTTTGATATTTTTAGAAAGAGAGCTCTCCCTCAACATGTGCATCATGTATTTGAAATCGTTTTAGCACACGGAGGCAAGAGGAATGATTAACTTCTTTGATTACCATTTTCTAAAAGATATCAACATCACTTCCCTGATTAAATCAAGTAGATAAAGCATATTGGGGAAGGATGAGGTTTTCATAAGTTTGCTCCCCCTCAATATGTGCCTCGAGGTTTGAACGAGTTTTGCACATACTAGAGGGAATCTGCACTTAGATACAAGTCAATCACGTTTCAATTCTTTGTGGTTTAAAATAGATGCTCCCCCTCAACATGTGCATGGAAAATTTGAAATTGTTTGGCACATGAGGGGAGGAAAGCTTGCTAAACACTTACGAAACCATTTATCAAATAGATGCTCCCCCTCAACATGTGCATGGAAAATTTGAAATCGTTTGGCACATGTGGGGAGGAAAGCTTGCTAAACACTTACGAAACCATTTATCAAATTATCAGTTTAAATCCAATTTAAATCACAAATTCTCCCCCGATCACAATTTTCAAATCATTTGAGATTTGTGATCTCTGTAGATTTAAATTGATTTTGAAAGCTTTCGAGGTGAATTGTGACTTGATTATGAGAACATTTTAACTGATAAGGATCGGATTTTGAGACTTTACACTCCATTGATTAAACATGCATGATTATCTTATTGAAAACAATTGTATGTCGAACAACCTTTTGATTTAATTGAAATCATTCTCCCCCTCAATCAATGACATAAGTTGTTGATTGAGAGATAGATATTTTGACAAAAGTTAAGTCCAGATGATTTTCAAAAATAGAGTTCGAGTTATTTAACAAAGAAATTAGTTTTCATTAGATAGTAAGTAATTGTTTTAAAGAATCAGAGCATGAGATTTGAAAAACAAGATAAAGCATGGCTCTGTTCTTTCTTTGAAAATCGGGTTACTGCTTGAAATGACAGTAAACCATAGTTTCACTTTCTCCCAAAAATATTTTTTGATTTTTTGATTTTTTTTAAGAACATTCGAACAATATCTAAAGTCCCGTGTCATTCTTTGAATGACATCACAAAGACCGTAGATATTTTCAAATCGAGAAAAACATGACAAAATGACAATATTTTTTGAAATTTATCAAGATTTTTCAAATTTTTTTATGGAATTTTTTTTGAAAGTTTTATATTTTTCTATTTGCTTTTTGAAGGTTTTGAAATTTTGTATTTTGCTTTTCGAATAAATATTTACAAGATATGGATGAAGAAAGACCTTTTACTCCTCTTCTTCCTCTTGAAGACGTTTAAGTGTTTCCGATTGAAGACTCTTTAGACCAAGTCGTGGGAGGATAAACTCAAAACGTTCTCTAGGAAGAGCTTTGGTGAAGACGTCTGCTAACTGGTATTCAGTCCTCACAAAATAAAGTTCCACCACACCGTTTTCTACTTGCTCCCTGATGAAATGATGTTAAATGTCGATGTGTTTTGCTCTTGAGTGTTGAACGTTGTTGCATGAGAGAGCAATAGCACTTTTATTATCACAGTACAAAGGGATTTTGTTGAATTCAAAGCCATAGTCAGATAATTGGGATTTCATCCAAAGGATTTGAGCACAACAAGATGACATGGCTATGTATTCAGCCTCTGTAGAGGAAATAGAAGTACTCATTTGCTTCTTTGAAGACCAGCTCACAAGCTTATCACCCAGAAACTGAGCACCTCCAAACGTACTTCGACGTGTATCTTGACATCCAGCATGATCAGCATCTGCATAGGCTGTTAGTGACATACCGGTGTCCTTCGGGTACCAAAGTCCCATATTGATGGTTCCTTGGAGATACCAAAAGACCCGTTTAACCGCTTCAAGGTGCTTTTTGGTAGGCTTAGCCTGATATCTAGCACACATGTAAACAGCAAACAGAATGTCTGGTCTACTGGCTGTGAGGTATGTCAGGGATCCGATCATACTACGATATTTCGTTTGGTCTACCATGATCCCTGAGTGGTCCTCATCCAGTTTAGTACGCTCTATCATGGGAGTGTCAACAGGGTCACTAGAATCAAATCCAAATTTCTTTAAAATCTCATTTGCATATTTAGATTGATTTATAAAAATGCCTCCGGGACTTTGTGAATTTGTAATCCCAAGAAAAATGACATTTGTCCCATCATTGACATTTGAAATTTGGAACCCATTTCATTTGAAAAACGATCAAATTCATTGGGGTCAGTCGAGGCAAAAATAATATCATCAACATATATTTGAACGTGAATTAAATGTTTGCCTGACTTTCTGGTGAACATTGTCGGATCAACAGCTCCTTTGCTGAATCCAGTAGATAGAAGAAACTTTGATAGCGTATCATACCATGCCCTTGGAGCTTGCTTCAAACCGTAAAGAGCCTTCTTCAAACGATAGACGTGTGTAGGATGCTCTGGATTCACAAACCCTTCAGGTTGGCTGACGTATACGACTTCTTTAAGATCTCCGTTAAGAAAGTCCGTCTTTACATCCATCTGATAAACTACCATGTTCTTACTTGCAGCATTAGCCAAGAAGATTTTGATTGCCTCGATACGAGCAACAGGAGCAAATGATTCTTCAAAGTCAATACCCTCCTCTTGACGACATCCTTTTGCAACCAATCGAGCCTTGTTCTTTAACACATCACCATGGTCATCAAGTTTTACTTTGAAGATCCACTTTAGAGCAATGATCATGGCACAGTCAGGAGCATGTACTAATTCCCATACATCTAGTCGATCAAACTCATGAATTTCTTCTTGCATGGCACTGAACCAACTGTCTTCATTCATAGCAGTTTTGACGTCTTTTGGTTCGATCTTAGAGAGTACAGAGTTGAAGAAGCACCATAAGGAATCGGTTGCAAGTTGTCGATGAGTGGATACTGAATGAGAAGGGTTTCCAATGACGTTGTTTAATGGGTGATCATGTGTCCACTTTATAAGGTGTTCATGTGGTTGTTGTTGAGGACCAGAAGTAGCAGAGTCAATTTCTCCTGATGAAGATGGTTCTGATGATGATTCAGGAGTAAATATATTTTCAAAAGGTTCATCTTCTGGATGAGCAAAAGGATTTTCATCATCTGTAACAGCAGCAACATTTCCATTGTGTACACTTGATGATTGAGGCATTGATGATGATACCGAGTGATCAGCAGAAGGCGCTTCTTGACTTAGTGACATGGAAACTGAAGGGTTAACTTCATTGACAGGGATAGGAGCAGCCTCTGATGATGGAATTGACAGATCATTAGCCCTTGGCTCATAGTGTTCATCAAACATAGGATCAAATAATTTCTTCAAATCATCTTCTGAAGGAGGTACATAATGAGTTGCTGGTGAGGGATTTGAAACGAGAGTAGAACTGATAGGACTACTTGATGAAAGTTGAGATGCGGGTCCAGAACTGGATTGTCCTGGAGCCATTTGCCCGGACAGCTCATCGAACGTGACGTGAGTAGTTTCCATGATATCTCGAGTTCTTTTGTTGTAGATTCGGTAACCCTTCTTGTTAGATGCATAACCTACAAAAACTCCAATGTCCGCCTTAGCTCTTAATTTACCTAAATCTTGACCGTCATTCGTTGGGTAGCACAAAGCACCAAACACACGAAGGTAGGAGAGATCAGGTTTTCGTTTATGGACAAGTTCATATGGAGTTTTTCCATGAGAGGTATGTATAAGGGAATGATTTTGGGTGTAGCAAGCAGTGGCAATGGCTTCAGCCCATAGAAACATTGGAACCTTTGAATAAATTAGCATTGTTCTTGCAGTTTCCATAAGAGTTCGATTTCGTCTTTCAACTACACCGTTCTGTTGAGGAGTTCGTGGAACACTTCTTTGATGACTGATCCCAACACTTTCATAAAACTGAATTAAATCTTTGTTAACAAACTCTGTGCCATTGTCTGTTCGAACAATTCTAACGGTATTGTTGAGTCGAACCTGAAGCTGTTTGATAAGTTTGATGATGACATCTGGAGTTTCATCCTTTGTCCTCAAAAACTTTACCCAAGTAAATCAAGAGTAGTCATCAACAATGACTAGAATGTATTTCTTCCCATTTATCATTTGCACTCTCATTGGTTCGCACAGATCCATATGAAGGGTATGAAGAACTTCCATTACTGAGTTTCTGGGTTTTGGTTTGTGGGCATATTTTGTGCTTTTTCCCAATTGGCAAGCTGAGCAAAGATGATCTTTTTCATATTTTAATCTGGGTAAGCCTCTGACAAGGTCCTTTTTGGACAGGTTATTCATGGTGCCGAAGTTCAAGTGATTGAGACAACGATGCCATAACCATGACTTTGTTTTCGAAGCCTTTGACAACAAGCAGATTGGAGAGGACTTCATCATGTCTTCGATAGAGATGGTGTATAGATTTGAACCACGGGTTCCTCTTAATAGTTCCATACCATCGAGTTCTCTAACGAAACAAGTATGTTTTCTAAATGCCACTTCTAGATCAGAATCACAGAATTGACTAACAAAAAATAAGTTATGACCAAGACCTACAACATAATATACCCTGGAGATTACACTTTTGCCAACTACATAGTCACCATAACCCATAATTGCTCCAAAATGGTCGTTCCCGAATCTAACAGTCCCGATGAATTTACTCACGAAGTTCATGAGCCGCGAGCGATCACCAGTCATATGCTTGGAACAGCCTGAGTCCAGGTACCACAGAACGATTTGAACGATCTGCAGTTGAACACAAATAAGAATGGATAACTGGATAATTGGGAACCCCATGCAATAATGGGTTCCACTTGGTTAGTAACAGTGATTGGAACACCCACATCAGAAGTAGAAACAATGGAATCATTAGAAATAGATGCAGTGCTAGTGTCCATATTTTTCCTATTCAAAGTATGTTCACTTCTTAAGGGAATAGTTCTACCAGAAGGCATCCATTTTCTAGTGGGCATTGACTTAGAAAATTTAGGGCAAAAATCATTAACCTTACACCCGGTAGGTATCCATTGATAACCTATATTACTAAATTTCCTTCCTGTGGGTTTCCACTGTTTTCTAACTTTCTTTCGCCTTTGCCTTTTAGCCTTCTTAGCTTGATTTTTAGCATTAACAGTTTTAACAGGGCATTTGACAGCATTAGACAAAACATTCACACCACATTCATGATTAGTAATAGAAATCAAGCAGTCATCATTACATGGTTTACGAATAGTAGCAGAATTCGAATTAATTACAGTACGTTTATAGCTAATACTAGAATCAACACGATTCGTTTTATTCAACTCAAACTTAATATTCCTAGGGTGATCTTCTACTTTCTTCCAATGCACATTCTTAGCTTGCGAGGTCCTATCTTGCTTGGTATTGCCTGGAGGCTTTGACCCGCTAGCTTTTATGTCACTGATTACTCATGTAGAGGGAATTATGGGAACATTAGTTGGTTGATCTACTTTTTGCATTCCTGAACTAGACGTGCATGGATCTGAACTACTTGAAGGAACATTAGTGTTCACTTTCTTAAAACTGGGCATAGAATGGTTTGTATGCTTGGCACTAGGCATAGAACAAGGCATCACAGCTTTACCTTTCGCACCTAAGGATTTAGGACATGTTGCTATTAAACATTCTAGCAACTCTTGAGATCGTTTGGCCTGAATGCAAGCAAACTTAATTTCTCTATCAAGAGGCTTATTTATGAAATCCTCTTCCACAATCTCACGGAGACATTCTAGACTATTCTTAAGGTGAGCACAATAGTTATGAAACATAGGTTCATTATTCCTAAGATGAGGAGGAATGTATTTAATAGTCACAGTATATTTGCAGTCTAAGGATGACTTTGATGCAACATTCTCATTAAAGACAAGTGGCATTTTCCCTTTTTCTTGACTCTTCAGATTCTCAATTTCCTTTTGTAAAGACGTTATTTTTTCGTTGTTCTTGTCACGAGTGACTTTCATTGAATCATATAACTCTTTAAAGTGTTGTTTGACCTTTTCATTTTCTTCTAGAAAACTCTCATTTTCCTTTTGTAAAACATTAACTAAGTTTTGAAGATGAAAAGTTTGAGAATACTGAGAATTTAAAGGAGGAGACATTTGGGTGCCAGTCACATTGTTCTTTTCACCCTTTAATTGTGAAATTTGGGTTCTCAATTTTTTGATCGTGTTACAATGAGCTCGAATATGTTCATCACGTTTGCTAATTTCAAAAACTGCATCAAATTCAGGAGCATCCAAGGATGTCTTGATATTTGTGGTTTTAACATTTTCTTTTAGATGTTGATATTTTAATTGCAAAGCAAGATGCTCAACTTCCAATTTAGAAAACTGTTTCGCCAGGTTATCATGATCATCATGTTCAACTTTATCATGCAGTTTAGAGTTAGTTTTTTCAAGCTCAATGACACGATCATGGGAGACTTTCAGAGCAACAGATAATTCATGAAATTGAGAAGCATTAATGGAACAATTCGTAGCAGTGTAAAACACATCTTGAGTAATACATTCAGAAATAAGATTCTCATTCAAGGTATGCAAGTTCTTCCTCTCAATCTCATTATATTTTAATTCTCGCTCATTGTCACTAACCTGAACAATCATTGCATCAAATTCCTTTTCCATTTCTTTAATATCTAAATCCATCCCCTTTTTAAGACTCTCTAATTGACCTTTTAATTGTTTAAAGAAAGACATGACCTCAGTTAAATAGCATTCTTTAGTTTGCTCAAAACCCCTTTCCCCTTCAGTTATCCCAGTGGGTGTGATCCTTTTCTTACAAGTTTTCTCAAAATCAACAAATAATTGAAAAATTACATATTGACTGATTAAGGTCTTGCTCTTAGTGGGAATTGATCTAGGAACTAAATGCATTGGGGTATTGGGGGGATAAACAGTGGCTGGAAGCATTCTCCTACATGGGGGATTCTTTTCAACAAACTCATCAGCTTTTTTCATGTCCATATCCTTTTTCCAAAACACTTGTTCAGGGGTCAGCTGTGTTTGAGGTCTAAACTTGTTTAAGGATATCCAATTTTCCTTAGTATAATCATGGGGTTTTATCGTTATTTTATTCATTTTACACCCATGATCTTCTAGCTTCTTATTCATTTTCTCCCTAGTGACTTCAACTGATTTCTTATCTTCCTCAGTGCACTCAGCGCAACTAGGTTTCTGCCTAGGCTTAAGGATTTCATTACCATCATAAATCACCTTATTAGCAGCTCTAGCCTTTTTAATGACCTCTGGATTTGGTTCCTCAACAAGGGGAATGCTATGCTTATCGCTTAAGACTCTATGCTTAGTGATCAAGTGAGCAGTCTGAATGGTATTCCCTTGTACATACAACTTATTTTCAAGCTTGTTTTTCAAAGTTTTTAGATTGGAAAAATCATTTAAAAGTTTTGATTCCTTAGCACTGAATTTTTGCTTAAGCATTTTAACATTTTCTTGAAGTTCTTGTTTTTGCTTAGCAGTTTTAGAAAGCTTTTCTTGTAAGGAGTTTAACTCTTGTTTTAATACTTCTTCTCTAAAATTACTTTTTCTAATAATTGTACGCATTTGGTCATCCATTTCCTGATCACGGGTGGTTAACTCAAACTTAGCACGTTGTTCATAAATAGCAACTTGTTCTTTATAGGCATTTAGTTCAGAGGTAACAGAATCATCAGGGACACATGCAGTGTATTCATCAAAAACATAATCATCATTGACTGCAGAAGATGCATTACTTGGTACAATCTCACTTTCACTTTGCTTCACATATTGATCATATGGGACAATATTACTATTACCCTCATCATCAATATCTGATTCATAAGTTTCAAGAGGCTGTACTTTATTATGCATCTTTTGCTCATCAACATCATCATATAGTTTTAATACCTCTGAAATGATTGAATCTTTGGATGTGCCAGCCTGTTGTGGTGAAGAGAACTTTGGAAAGACCATAGGTGAGATGCTAGCCATGAAGATTGTTTGGGCAGTAGGTTCATCATCGACATCAGAGTCAAATGCATCACATTCAGCTACTTGAAATGCGTTTTGATGATTATGACCTATCTCCTGAATTGGCTGTTCATCAACATCAGCATCATATGTCTTGGCATTGCCCTTAGCAAGAAACAACAACTCCTCTTCATCCAACACAGCTCCATTGTCCTGAGCTTGCACAAGTAAACATCTTATCTCTGAAGTACTCTGTATTTTGTAGGCATTTTGGAGATGTGCAGTTTCTAGCTATATGTCCATCACCACCACAGTTGTAGCATTTGATCGGCTTTGCTTGCCCTTGATTCCCATTCCTTCCCCTATTCTGATTTACCACATATCCTCTACCAACTCCTCCTCTTCCCTGTTCATACTGCCTTTCTTGAACTGGTTGCACCATAACCTTCCCATCTCTGACAGTTGCTTGATTGTGTGGATTGGATGCTGTTCTGAGGTTATTGTTGGTGTGTGGAAGAGAGTTCATGTTTTGACTAACCATGAGAGACAGTTGATTGATGAAGTTTTCCATGAATGTGTTTGGGTCTGGAGGCTTATATGCTGGATCAGGGATGAGTTTGTAATTACCATTACCCATGGGTATGACTTGAGAAGCTTTGGTAGGAATACCAACATTTGTGTAAAAGGCTGTTGAGTCATTTGAGGAACTTGTTTCTCCCTGGTTGGTTTTGAACTGTTCTAGAATCCTTTTCTCAAACATAGTATGTCTCTCATTCTGGAGAAGGAAGGCATACAGTTGCTCATAGTTGGTGTTCTTCAATCCTTTGGTTAGCTTCACAGAGGTGACAAACTTGTGCAATCCGGGATTCATGTTGTTCACAAACTTTGAGTTCAGCTGAATATTTAGCATAGTCATTTTGATATTCCTCATGTCATTCACAAGCTTGTGGAATCTCACGTAATATTCATAGATACTCTCTTCTAGTTTCATCTTGAAGTGCTCAAATTCATCATACAGCTGTGATTCTCTGTCTTCCTTAGTTAATTCAGAACCTGAGAGAAGCATCTTGACATTATCCCAAACAGCCTTGGCTTCAGTGTTGTGATTGATTAGCTTGTAGATGTCTTTTGGAAGACCCTGAAGTATGATGTTTGAAGCCCTGATATCAGCATCGAATCTCTTTTTCTCCTTATCATGAAGCTCATCATACATCTTTGGTCCGTCCATTCAAAGATCATTGTTCCATCTACTGCAGTGTCAATTATGTCTCTTGTAGTCTCAATCTGATACGGTCCTTCATCAATAGATTTGAGAATGTTGACCCCATTTTCCTTTCCAAGACAGTACAATCCGATTCGTTGAGCCCAAGAGTCGTAGTCAGTTCTGTCAAGCATGGGTGGACGAGTATCAGAACCAGCTGCTTGAACATCCTCAGCAACAGTGGAGATGATTGTAGGTGCGTTGGTAGACATGTTAATAGATTACACGGGATTTTATAACTCTATGATTAAACCGGGAAATAGATTCTTTCACAGTATTTTACTAAATCAAGAGAAAACCGTATTACAAACAAAAGATCAACCAAGTCGCTAAGAATTCTTGAACTAAGTCGCTACGCACCAAGTCGCTAAGTAGCAAATCGCTAAGATCTCAATTTCCTGTGAACTAAGTCGCTAAGACCAAGTCGCTAAAACCCAAGTCACTAGATACAAGTCGCTAAAGCACCAAGTCGCTACACAGTCAAGTCGCTAAAGAGCAACTCGCTAAGGTCCAAGTCGCTAACATCAAATCGCTACGAATACTAAGTACAAGTCGCTAACAAAATTGAAAGCAAGTCGCTAACTTCACCAAGTCGCTAGCCGTAGTGGAGAATCCACTAAGTTGTACTTTTTGTCGGCTTGTCTCAATAGACAAGTCGTTAGGACCAAATCGCTAACAATTAACACTACAACTTGCTACCTTTTACTGAAGCAAGTCGCTACGATGAAAAACACTACGAGAACCAAGTCGCTAGCTAGAAAAACTTCAAAAACACACTTTTCAATCCAAAACAAGCTCAACCACAGTGATTCAAGCTTACCAAATCAAAACCCAAGCACTTACAATGATTCTAAACACAAAAGTACACCCAAAATTCAAACTTTAACACTAGAAATGATCCAAATGATGCAAAAACCACTAAACTTTTTCAAACTCAAAAACCATCTAAAACCACTAGAAATCCAAGGATATGTAAGAGAGATGATCAAACCATGGCTCTTGATACCAATTGTTACATATTGGATTTCACAAACACATCAAACCATAAACACAAATAGGCGTACAAGATGAAGTTTTAGAGAGAGAAAGAGTTAGAGGTTTGGGAACTTAGTGAGAGAAAATGAAAGTATTATTATGAGCTCCAACTCTCTACCGTGGGAGGTAGAGAGTATTTATAGTCTTACACAAATCGCCACCTACGGGCTATGGATCAGGCATACAGTGGGTAAAGACCCTTCCGTCCTCCACGATGTTACTTAACTAAATACTACTTAACATTAAATAATCTATGACTACGAGCTTTCTAACGATTACATATACTTGAGGTGACATACTCTTTAATGACTGGATTTACTAAATCCTAACATGTACTATCACTTTTCCATTCTTATATTATATTATAATATAAATACCACAAAATATTTCACTTATCATTAGAACAACAAGTAAGCATTACAAAGACCTAGTGATACACTACTTTTATTCTCACGCGATGATTTATTTCAAGAGGCATACAACACTAGTCTATTTCATACTCAAATCAATCTTCCTTCTCTATTTGAAGTATGTCCCTAGCGATCCCATTAACCACCGTAATCCATAATTTGAGATTGTTGTTGGATTTGTGGATCTCCCGCATTTATTTGAGAAGAGTGTATACCTTTTTCTCCAACTTGAAACAAACCTTACAATACATGTACTCATGATCATAGTCAACATGAGGATGCACGAGTGGTTGTTCGATCTTTCTCCTTATCTCATCATCGGTTATTTTCAACTTGATAAAGTCTCTAACAACTTGGATGTCACCACCCTTAATTATTCACCAATTGAGGTTACTTTCTTCCTCTTGAGACATCATTCTTCTATTCCTTCGATGAGATGAACCTCCATAGTAGTTCATTTTTCTTACTCCTTCGTTTTATCTTCACTCACTTACACAAAATTTATTGTGTGTTTGTTGTGTGTTCTATGGTCGTGTGATAATAGGTTTAAATAGGAATGAATCAAGTTGTTATGTATGGTTTTCTAAGTTTAAAAGTTAGTCAAAGAACCCTTACAAGATGTCCTAAGATGTTTGATTAGATAGTATTAGGAATAATACTTGTCCTAGATGATTTGAAGGTTTTTAGTTGGTAATTGGTTGAAGTTGGATGACCAAGTTACACATAATAGTTCTTATAATTATGCATGAATACACCAAGATTTATCAAGCCATGCATGATACTTCCAACTATAGTTGGTTGTGTTTAGGACCTTGATCATCATTTTAGATTTAAATGATTCTTAGTTACACAATATAGTTCCTACATCTCATCATGTTTGAAAGAAGTGCAAGTGTTCCATGCAAGTCATCCCAAGAATGTAGTTGGTTGTGTATAAAAAATCAAGTGTATATTTTATTACTAGATACACAAACTAGGTCCTATAATCCATCAATCATATATAGATAGTCGACATTTAATGCATGATATTTCCGGTTTATACTTCGTTGTGTAGTGTGTCGACTTTGATAATCCTTACTTGCCGCTTGCGTTGCAAAATAAGTTTCTAAGATTTTAGACAAAAGTCTTAGTTTATCAAGTCTATTCATTGTGTCTTTTAGTATGTTAAGCAATACCATATCGAATTTAGGAAAGTACTTTCAAACTAGGTGACTATTTTGTACGTTTGCTTAAAAACCTTTTGTTTTTTAGTCTACTCTAAAACACATATGTAATTTTCACATAAGATGAACAAGTAGACGTAGATACACGATCTTCAACACAAGTGTGAGTTGTGATCCGAGATGTTGTCTAGTCTAGGTAACTTGAGACAAATTACTTTCAAGCCTAACAAGTGTAGTAGGACTTGCAATGTTTTTGTTGGCAAGGCAAGTGTCAAATTTCTTGTTCATTGCACATAATATAGACATATAGAATCCATGATAATATCAATATTATCTGGAATAATGCATTGATAATTATCCTTCATATCGAAATCAAAATATTTGTATTTCGTTCCATGACTCCAAAAAAGTCCTAAGCACATAATTTAACCAAACTTTAAGATTTTGGTAAAGATCAAGTAAGCATTGTCTTACTAAAGACACTATGTGACTCAACATCCTATGGTGCATGTCAACCATGAACAACCTTTTCTATGACTCAAAATGTGTAATTAGGATTTTGGGAAATGTCATCGAAAACCCTAAGTGTTCCTAATTTGTGACCTAAGGGTTCGCTTATCCAACTCTCCTATTACTTGTTTTATCGGATAACTTCTAGCTTTATTTGTTGTCTTAGAAGTTGCTTCTTCTGAGACATTGATCTCTAGTGAGGGAGACCCATCATAATTTTGAACAACTTGTTCATCCACGACATCATCAACCTACACAGATGATGATTTGAGCTCTTAAAAATTCTCATCAAAGGTTACATTGAGAGATTCCTCAACTCTCATTGTTTCCTTATTAATCACTATACATGCTTTGATAGTTTGAGAGTACCTAAAAAGACACCTTTGTAAGACTTTGGGTCGAACTTGGTGAGATAATCTTTGATGTTAAGTATTAAACATTTACACCGAAAGACCCTAAAGTATTCTAGCGATGGTTTCCTACCTCTAAGGATTTCATAGGGCGTTTTGTTAAATGTTTTCCTAGAGTAGAATCTATTATAGATGTAACACGCGGTATCTAAGTGTTGGAATCACTCCTAAACCTTAATCAAGTGTTAGTGACTCATATGTAATAGTTAGCTTAATTATGGCCTTTATGTTAGTATTTAGCCTTAGGCTTATGTAGAAGGCCCATAAGCCTAGGCCTAGTCCAATAAGGAAAAGGATGGGAACTAGGAGTGTTGCCCTAGCTTCCCTCCTATAAATACCTTGTAATAACCCTCACTTGAGGGTTGGTTGTTCAATTTACTCTTTCATTCACACTCTACGCCTAACCCTTCTTTATTATACGTGTGTGTGTGTGTAGTTGTTCATCCGCCTCTATCTCTTCTCTATTTCTTCTATTGTTACTTGTGTTGCATATTTGGGAACCTAACAGTGGTATCAATCGCCAAATAGTTGGGTGAACGTATTGTTCTTGAAGTGGGTTTTTGGTCTTACGCGTAGAACATACGCTTCGGTGTTGATACTTTGGTTTGCTTAAAGACGCATTTTTTTCACTTTTTAATCCAAGATTCTTGTACTTCCAATGTTTTAAGGTGTTAAAATAACTGTTTTTGGCAAAAAGTTTCAACCTTTACGCATGGATCATTGTTTTTAAGCTTGTTTTTGTTCGTTGGTTTCATCCTACGCGTAACTGTTTTAGACGCTTTGGATCATCAAGTTTCACACTTTTGTGTTATTTTGGTGATATTTAAGCTATTTCATCACAAAAATATGGTTTAGAAACATCTTTGGGAAAAAGTCACCTTACGAGTAGAACTACGCGTATCAAAACCTTAGTTCTACGCGTAACTCACTCCTTGGTTTGATCTTCAGTTTCGTGGTTTACTCCGTGGTTTCTTGCTTGGATAAGCCTGAAAACACGTCGACTTTGGATATCTTTTGCACTGTGATAGTGTAAAAGATCATTTGGGCAAAACCCTAAAATTACGCATAAGCATAAAGCTTACGCGTAGAAAATCCTACGCATAAGATTTATCTTACGCCTAAGCTTAGTCTTACGCATAAGGTAATCCTAGGCCTAAGTTTTCTACGCCTAACTTCTTGTTTTACGCTTAACTTTAGTGTTTGTTCCTTTCTTACGCGTAAGCTAAACCTACGCGTAACTCTTACTGTTACGCGTAACTTTGGTGTTTTTACGCATAAGTGCTACCTGGCTATTGTGATTTCTACGCCTAAGGATACTTCATCAACAAAGGTTCATTCGACTACAAAGATCCATTTTACCAACACAAGTTTTCAACATGTCACAACCACCATACTCTAACTATTTTCCTTACACTTATAATCAACAACAACAACAACAACAACTAAGTCCACAACATCAACAATGGAATCAACAACAAGCAGTTTATCAACAACAATTTAATCAACAACATACTCCACTATTTGCAACAATTCCACAACCTCAAATGGTACAACCACCACCTAGTCTTCAAGTACAACCTTACACAAACTTCTACAATCAACATCCATCTAGGAATACTATGAAGGAACCGGCATGGTTTGGCAAGATGTGTGAAGCCTTGAGTAGCCAACAATCAATTCATGAAGCTGGCTCACTTGATAGACCTCCAATGCTCACTCCCGGTAACTATGATCAATGGGTGATTCGGCTCTTTAGGTTTTGTGATCTAAAGAAGCCACATGGAAAGTTTTTAAAGAAGGTCATTATGGAAGGTCCATTTCAGATGCCTACTGTCGTTACACCCGGAGATCCTAATGCTGTTCCACCAAGAGATGATGTCACCAACATTGCAACTGTTGCAGAACTCACGGGTGATCAACTTCTACACTTTGAAGCCGACGAACTTGCAATGCAATACATCCTTTTAGGATTACCCAATCCAATCCTTCGAAGTGTTGATGCTCAAAAGACTGCAAAAGCAATGTGGGAACAGATTCATCTTCATATACAAGGCACAACAAT
The DNA here is from genome assembly GCA_910596185.1 of Chrysanthemum makinoi. NCBI lineage: Eukaryota > Viridiplantae > Streptophyta > Magnoliopsida > Asterales > Asteraceae > Chrysanthemum > Chrysanthemum makinoi. The sequence goes on along the minus strand of OU343221.1, from coordinate 147,187,418 downwards.
CAATCAGGAAGACATGGAATCCAAAATCTACTTGGCTTATGAACACTTCATGATTGAACCAGGAGTCATTAGAATCTTATCATCATCGCTTTTCAGACATCATTAATGATTGGGACAAACACAATATCATCATGCCACGAATTGCTGTCAACACAAAGTTCCTAAGTAGTCTTGGTTCGGAATGGGAGAAGTATGTCATTTTTCTCCGTCAAGCTAAAGATATACATCATGCTACCTACGGATTGTTGTACGACTATCTGAAGCCTCACCAAAAAGAAGTTGATAAGGAAAGGATTCTCCGTGGTCAAACTGTTTCACCATCACTTCCGGACAATCAACAACTTGCTTTGTGGGCTCAAACAAATATTCCTCCTCAAAAAGCTCTTCAACCCGCTCCTCAAACAACTGCAACCATCAAACCTTCTGATCCGTCACAGAAACAACCTCAACAAAATCAATTGGTTCCATACAACAACAACACTGCTCAAGCTCTTTACAGTGAAGCTGATGAGGACTCCGATGCCTTCGATGAACTGCAACAAGGATTTGTTCTGATTGCTAAAGCATTTGGCCGTTATACAAACAAATCCAACAATCGCATTCGTTCTTCATCTAATACAAGAAATCAGGCTGTTGTGAACAATGGACGCGTTGAAGTTCAGAATCGTGGTTATGGTCGTCAGATGGGAGGTGGTCAAGGGTTCAATGCTATGGGTAGGAATAATATGGGTGCTCCGCAGCAGCAAAGGGCTCAAGTGGTTGAACAGGGGAATGCTCAGAATGGGGTTAATGGTCTTCGATGCTATAACTGTAATGAGAAGGGTCATCTGGCTAATGCATGTCCTAAACCAAGGACAAGAGGTAGTGCTTATTTCAAAGAGGCTTTGCTCTTGGCTCTTAAGGATGAAGCTGGTGGAACTCTTACCAACAAGGAACAGAGCTTTATGGCAGATGCAGATTCTGATGATGATATGGAGGACTTGCAGGCTAATGCAGCAATGATGTTGATGGCACAAATGCAAGCACTACACATGAGTGATACATGCCCAGTGTATGACACTGACAGCTTGTCTCAGGTACTTGAACAAACAATTATCATCAATGATCTGATATCTCCGCCACTTTCTCTATCTGACAAGGATCAGAGTGTTCAACATCAGTCTTCCACATCTCATTCCGATGATTATCAAATAGATCCCGTAGTTATATTTGATGATCAAAAATGACCTTATGGTTAATACTGATAATCAAGTTGACTCCGTTGTTATATTTGAGGATCTAAATAATGATCATGTTGAGACTTACGTTGAACAAAATGAGCTTTTGTCTGACAGAGAAACTGAGCTCTTGACCTTAATTAAAGACCAACATTCTCGTTTGGAAATTTGCACGAAATTAAAAGAGAAAAATGCACTGTTAACCAGGGATAATGAATGCTTAATTCGACAACTCAACTTTTTCAAAACTCAAGAAAACCGTGAAAAAGGTTTTGAAGCCGCTTTTGCCAAATCACACCAAAATGAAAAATATTTGGAACGACAGATTTGTGATCTAGCCGCTTCGAAGAATGCCTTGTTGTCTCAAATAGAACAAATGAAACATGAACATAAACAACAAATTAACGCTCTTACTTTGGAAACTCAAAAAGCCAAGGCTGAGTTGTTAACTTGTCAAAAACAGTTCTCTGAGTACAAAAAGCATTCAACAAAACGAATAGATGACTATCTTGAGGAAATTGTCGACTTACAACACAAAATCAAAGAGTTTAAAAATGTTGTTTATAAACATGGTGAATCAATCACAACGATTCAAAAGTTTTCTTTCAAACCAAATCCAAATGGATATGGACCGAATCTTGCTGATTACAAACCTAAGTTTTCACACAGAGCATTCAAACCAAATCCTAAAGTTTACAGTGCAGAACATAGAATTGATGATTCAATTATGACTGTTGTGGAATATAATCGCATGGAGGAATTAGATGCAGATGACGAGAGTCGGTCAAAAATGGAAAATGTCGTTTATAATAAACCATTTAACTATTCGAAAGCCGTAACTTTTGTCACACAACAAGATACTTCAAACACACCTTTGATTGTCACACCAGTTTCTGAAGTTAGTCCCCAACACAATGGTGCACAAGTTAATGGTCCTTTACCTTCAGTTAGTGAAGTAAAAACAAAAGCCTAAAGTTGTCGTGTTATCAAATATTTCGACACTTTCTTATCTGACATCAAACTTTTGGAACGTGCGATTGACTTTCATTCTGAAATAAAAGTTGAACATTTTACCTCGCCATTGGCACGAGAACAACGTGACATTCTTCAGAAAAGAATTTTACCACATGTCAAAAATTTGGAAAACTGTGCACTATATTGGGAAAGGGATTTTCACAAGGAACTTGGTCTCATGAAAACAGTTTTCGAGAAAACAGAAACATCGATTTCAAATACTAAACGCAAAAAGAAATTATTGAGAAAATATGTTGATCGACTCTTGGAACATGTTATCTGTGCTGATATCTATAATGTTGTGTTACTGCATTCTTTGCCATATGCATCTGATTCTATATCTGCTGATTCTGTTGATACTATTGAGAATACTGTTGTGCTTCAACTCGAGTCTTTCAAAGTTGAAAATGAACGATTGACAAACGAACTTTCCAATGCAAAACGTCGTCTTGATTGGTGTCAAAAAGATATTCACGCTCAACAACTTTCTTTTCATAACAAAATTTCCCAGTTGCGTGCAAAATCTTCTGATCCTAAAATTGAGCAATTGGATGATCAAAACGTGTCTTTTAAGTATCAAATCTCAAAATATGAACAAGAACTTACAAAAGTTAAAAAGGAATATGGTGTCATATTTGATTTACTCAAACAGACTCGTGATGAAGCATCAAACGAACTTGATCATTATCTTGCATACACTAAAGAAGTCATGCATTTTTCTGGAAATCTTCGTTCTGAAAATCAAGAGCTGGTGCACACTATTTTTAAGTTAAGAGAAATATTAGGAAAGTATGAACAACTTCCGCCTACTGTGATTAAGAGAATAGAACCAGTAACACTTAGTAATCGTGAACCTAGAATCCCTACTGCCAAATCACAAGTTGCTAACGTGCTTCCTTCTACTGAAACAGGAATAGTTGCCTCCTTTCCAAATGTCCGCACTTCACAGCCTAGGAGCAATACAAGGAAGAATAGGAAGTTGCGACCTAAGAAAAGAACAATAAAGAATGCTGAAGTAGAAGAACACCCTAGGACTATGAATAAGACTAACGTTGCTTCCACTATAAATATTGCGTCTGGCAAATGTAATAGGCACAGTGATGTAACGAATGCTAAACCTTTAAGCACTTTTGATATTCAGTCTGATGCACCTTGTGTTATTTGTCGTAAAAGTATGAATTCTGATTGTCATGACAAATGTGTTGCTAAAGCTATCATCTCTCTTTTACGGAATCCTAAGGATCGGAATACCTCTAGGCCCACTAATCTTTCTAAGTCTGTGCTTGGTAAACCGCCCTCTTTAGATTCTAAGAACCACATTGATGTACCTGTAGTTCCAGTATCACCTCCAAGGATTGTTGTACCACCCAGTGCATTCACTAAGACTAAAGCTAAGACTAGTTGAAGATGGCAGAAATGGATACATAATACATTAGGATTTAAATGGATGCCTAAAGTTATTGATGTGTGTATTTCTACTATAACTGCTTTGGAACCCTCTAACACTTCGGGTTCCACATCTACTTCTATTCCATCTGTGTCGTCTGTGTCTAATGCAGGTGATACAAATCATCCTTTGGATTGTTGATAGCGGGTGTTCCCGACACATGACAGACAATCTTAAACTGTTATCAAACTTTGTTTCAAAGTTCATTGGCACTGTCAGATTCGGGAATGATCACTTCGCAGCTATCATGGGCTACGGATATTACATTAATGGAAACATCGAAATTAGCAGGGTTTATTATGTGGAAGGCCTCGGTCACAATCTCTTTTCTGTTTGTCAATTCTGTGATGGAGATTTGGAAGTTGCATTTCGAGAGAAAACTTGTTTCATTCGTGATCTACAAGGAAATGATCTTATGTCAGGCCAACGCTCATCTAGTCTTTACACTATCTCCATGCAAGACATGATTGCTTCATCTCCCATTTGTTTACTCTCAAAGGCTACATCTACAAAATCTTGGCTATGGCACCGTCGTCTCTCACATCTAAACTTTCAAACCATAACCAACCTTGCTCGACACAAACTTGTTGAAGGTCTCCCAAGATTCTGGTATTCTAAAGATCACCTATGCTCAGCGTGTGAACAAGGGGAAAGCACTCGTGCTCATTTTCCTTCAAAGGTGGAACACAGCTCTCAGCATGTGCTTCATCTTCTTCACATGGATTTGTGTGGACCGATGCGCGTGCAGACAATTAACAGAAAACACTACATCTTGGTAATTGTTGATGACTATTCAAGATGGACTTGGGTTTATTTTCTTCGAAGTAAAGACCAAGCTCCACAGATGATCATCACCTTTCTCATGAAAATTCAAATTCAGCTCCGGAACATCGTCCGACAAATTCGAACAGACAAAGGAACTGAATTTGTGAATCAAACTCTTTGGGAATATTATGAGAAAGTGGGAATTGAGCATCTAACATCTATTGCCTGCACACCAAAACAAAACGGAGTTGTTGAAAGACGAAACCGTACGTTAGGGAAGCTGCCAGAACGATGTTAATCAATGCTAAACTTCCAGATTACTTGTGGGCTGAAGCTGTCTCAACTGCATGCTACACTCAGAACCGCTCAATGATTACTAAACGCCACAACAAAACACCATTTGAGCTTCTCCACAACCGTAAACCGAATCTCAAACACTTTCATGTCTTTGGATCTCTTTGCTATCCGAATAATGATCGTGATGACTTTGGAAAGCTCAAAGCCAAAGCTGACATTGGAGTCTTTATTGGATATTGTGAGAATTCTAAAGGTTACCGGATCTGGAATCGTCGTACAAAGCAGGTTATGGAAACGATTCATGCTAATTTTGATGAACTCACTGAAATGGCTTCTGAGTATAACAGCTTGGAACCCGGTCACAACCGCTTAAACTTTCCCCAAACCCCATCATCAGCTGATACAAGCCCTCAGCTTACTCGTCAACAAATGGAAAGACTATTTGCTCCTCTGTTCAGTGACGATATTGATGAACGTGCTCCAGGTGTATCCGCTGTTTCCGCTGCTCAACCTGATAATACTCCTATACCTGATACACCTGCTACAACAACTACTGTTGAAGATGCACCACCAATTAACTCTACTACAACAGTTGAACAAACTGCATCCAATGACGCAGAACCAGCTGATGATGTTCTGAATGAAGTACCCCCACCTGCAGATTTTGATCCAAATTCATTCTTTAACCTGTTTGCTAATGAAACTGCTGCACCTGATGTCGCGGAATCATCTACAATCCATTTGAATCCTCAGAATCTGCATAATGTATACCAACATCAACCCTCTACACATCGATGGACAAAAGACCATCCTCTGGAAAATATTATTGGCAACCCAAACCAACCAGTCGTTACGAGACAACGTCTTCACACAGACGGTGAACATTGCATTTATGCACTCACTGTCTGCCAAACTGAACCCAAAAACATTAAGGATGCAATGACAAAAGATAACTGGATTGAATCCATGCAAGAAGAACTCAACCAATTCAAACGTCTTGAAGTATGGGAACTGGTTGAAAGACCAACAGGGGTCTACGTCATTGGTCTCAAATGGATTTGGAAAAACAAATTGGATGCTGAAGGGAACGTTATCAGAAACAAGTCACGCCTGGTGGCTAAGGGTTATAGACAGGAAGAGGGTATTGACTTTGAAGAATCATTTGCTCCGGTTGCTCGTCTTGAGGCTGTTCGGATATTTCTGGCATTCGCAGCTCATATGAATATAACGGTCTTTCAAATGGACGTCAAAACTGCTTTTCTGAATGGTCAACTGAAAGAAACAGTTTATGTCAGCCAGCCAGAAGGATTCGTTGATCCCGCGCTTCCGAACCATTTTTACAAACTGAACAAAGCTCTGTATGGTCTCAAACAAGCTCCTCGGGCATGGTATGATAAGCTATCATCTTTCCTCATTGCCAATAATTTTACCAAAGGTTCGGTCGACCCAACTCTTTTCATACAATATCACGGGGAACATATTTTAATTGTTCAAATTTATGTGGATGACATCATTTTGGGTCAACTCATAAAAAAGTACTCAATCGCTTTTGCAAAACTAATGAAGAAACATTTTGAAATGTCCATGATGGGTGAACTTACGTTCTTTCTAGGGACTGCAAGTTCATCAATCACCCCGTGGTATTTTCTTGAGTCAGTCCAAATATGCCCTTGAAATTCTGAACAAATTCGGAATGAATACTTGTGATACTTATGCCACACCAATGGCACATACCAAGAAGCTGGACGCTGATTTGCATGGGAAATTGGTTGACCCTACCAAATACCGTAGTATCATTGGGTCTCTCATGTATCTAACAGCCAGCAGACCTGATATTGTCTTTGCCGTTTATCTTTGCTCCCGTTATAAGTCGCGACCAACTGAAACCCACCTCTCAGAGGCTAAAAGAGTCCTCCGATACATCAAGGGAACCATTAATTTGGGGATCTGGTATCCGAAGGATTCTGGTTTTGAACTAATAGCTTTTTCAGACGCTAATCACGCAGGCTGCTTAGTGTTGGAATCACTCCTAAACCTTATTCAAGTGTTAGTTACTCATATGTAATAGTTAGCTTATTATGGCCTTTATGTTTGTTATTAGCCTTAAGCTTATGTAGAAGGCCCATGAGCTTAGGCCCAAGCCCTTAGGAGAAAGGGAAGGAGTAGGAGTGTTGCCCGAGCTCCTTGCCTATAAATACTTTGTAATAACCTTCATTTGAAGGTTGGTTGTTCAAGTTTTTCTTTCACTACACTCTACGCCTAAACCGTCTTTACTCATACGTGTGTGTGTGTGTGTGTATAACTTGTTCAATCGCCTCTCTATCTCTCATATAAGCTTGTGTGGTAAACCTTGTGACCTAACAGTGGTATCAATCGCCAAATAGTTGGGTGCACACTTTTGTTTTGAAGATTTTGGTTTTGGGTCTTACGCGTAAAGATAACTTATTCTTTGCTTCGCTTAAAAACTTGTTTTTTTACACTTTTTAATCCAAGATTCTTGTACTTTCAACGTTTTAAGGTGTTAAAATACTTGTTTTTGGAAAAAAGTTTCGAACTTTATGCGTGGATCATTGTTTTTGCGCTAGTTTTTATTCGTGGGTATAGTTCTACGCGTAACTGTTTTAGAAGGTTTGGTTCAACAAATTTCACATCCTTGTGTTATTTGGTGATCTTGAAGCTATTTCATCACACAAAACCTAGTTTAGAAACATCTTTGAGCAATATCAATTTGCGAGTAGATCTAAGCGTAGTGAAACCCTAAACTGACGGTAAGTATCTCCTGGTTTTGATCTTTCATTTTCGTGTTTATTCCGTGTTTTCTTACTTGGATAAGTCTGAAAATACGTCGACTTGGATATCTTTTGCACTGTGAAGTGTAAAAGATCACTTGGGATAAAACCCTAAAATTACGCATAAGCATAATGCTTACGCGTAGAAATCCTACGCATAAGATTTTTCTTACGCCTAAGCCTAGTCTTACGCATAAGATAATCTACGCCTAACTTCACGCCTAACTTTTGTCTACGCATAACTTTAGCGTTTTTTCCTTACTTACGCGTAAGCTAAATTCTACGCGTAACCTCTAATACGCGTAACTTTGGTGTTTTTACGCATAAGTGCACTGTCTATTGTGATTTCTACGCCTAAGGATACTTCATCAACAAAGGTTCATTCGACTACAAAGATCCATTTTTACCAACACAAGTTTTCAAAATGTCACAACCACCATACTCTAACTATTTCCCTTACACTTATCCTCATCCTCAACGTCAACAACAACTAACTCCACAACATCAACAATGGAATCAACAACAAGCAATTTATCAACAACAATTTAACCAACAACATACTCTACAACTTGCTGCAAATCCACAACCTCAAATGGTTCAACCACCACCAAGTCTTCAAGTTCAACCGTACACAAATGACTTCAATCAACATCCATCAAGGACCATCATGAAGGAACCCACTTGGTTTGCAAAGATGTTTGAAGCTTTAAGCAGCCAACAATCAATTCATGAGGCTGGACCACTTGATAGACCTCCAATGCTCACTCCAGGAAACTACGATCAATGGGTGATAAGGTTCTTTAGGTTTTGTGATCTGAAGAAGCCACATGGAAAGTTCTTAAAGAAGGTTATCTTGGAAGGTCCATTTGAGATGCCTACTGTCATTGTACCCGGAGATCCAAATGCCATTCCACCAAGAGATGAACAAACGAACATTGCTACTGTTGCAGACTTGAATCCTCAAGAATTCTACACTATGAAGCAGATGAGCTTGCAATGGAATATATCCTCTTAGGATTACCAAACCCAATTCTTCGTAGTGTTGATGCTAAAAGACTGCAAAGAAAATGTGGGATCATATTCGTCTTCTTATGGAAGGATCTGTACTCAATCAGGAAGACTTGGAATCCAAAATTTACTTGGCTTATGAACACTTCATGATTGAACCTGGAGAGACACTAGAGTCCTATCATCACCGTTTTTCAGACATCATCAATGATTTGGATAAACACAACATCATCATGCCAAGAATTGCAGTGAATACTAAGTTCCTGAGTAGTCTTGGTTCTGAATGGGAGAAGTATGTCATTTTTCTCCGTCAAGCGAAAAGCATGCATCAATCTACATATGGATTATTGTACGATTACTTGAAGCCTCATGAAAAGGAAGTTGATAGGGAAAGGATTCTCCGTGCTCCAATTGCTCCACCGACACATCCGGAAAATCAACAACTTGCCTTATATGCTCAAAACAGTTATTCTCCTCAACCAGCAACTCAACCAACTGCTACAATCACACCCCATGATCCTTCACAACCTCCATCTCAACAAACTCAATTGGTTCCATACAACAACAACAATGCTCAAGCTGAAGCTAATGAGGAATATGATCCGTTCGAAGCACTTGCAACAAGGATTTGCTATGATTGCTAATGCCTTTAGCCGTTATACCAACAAATCCAACCACCGTATTCGTTCCTCATCTAATACAAGGAATCAAGCTTTTGTGAACAATGGACGAGTTGAAGTTCAGAATCGTGGTTATGGTCGTCAGATGGGCGGTGGTCAAGGTTTAATGCTGTGGGTAGGAATAACAATCGAGCTCCAGTGGTGGAACAGGGAAATGCTCAGAATGGGTTGAATGGTCTTCGATGCTACAATTGCAATGAGAAAGGACCACCTGGCTAATGCATGCCCAAAGCCAAGGACTAGGGGCAGTGCTTATTTCAAAGGGCTCTTCTTTTGGCTCTTAAGGATGAAGCTGGGAAACTCTCACAAAAAAGAACAGAGCTTTATGGCAAATCTTCGGATGATGATATGGAGGACTTGCGGCCAATCACGGTGTTATGTTGATGGCTAATATGCATGAGTTACACATGAGTGACCGGGGCCAGTGTATGACAGCGATGGCTTGTCTCAGTACCCGAACAAACCATATTTATCTCGATCTCATATCTAACATCCCGAATCCGGCAAGGCTCAGGAATGTTCAAAATCGCCATCATCTCATTCCGCGATTTTCAACTAGACCCGTAGTTATATTTGGCGATCAAGATGACCAGCGGTTTCCCTTGATAATCAAATTGACTCCGTGGTTATACTTGAGGATCTCGGTAATGATCATGTTGAGACTCCACGTTGAACCGCCGAACTTTGCCTCATCCAGTTTTGCTCGTTTAATACAAGACCAACGGACCATAGTGGAAAAATGTCATGCATTAATCGGGACTTGAAATGCAAAAATGCCTTTATTAACCAAGGATTTTGAATGTTTACAAAAGCAACTCAACTTTTTCAAAACTCAAGAAAAGCGTGAAGCGGTTTTGAAGCGACCTTTGCCAAATCTTATCAAAGCGAAAAATATTTAGAAAGCGGATCGTGATCTAGCGCTTCAAAGAATGCTTTGTTATGCGAAATAGAACAAGCTGAAACATGAACATAAAAAGCAAATTAGCGCTTCTCACCTTGGAAAATCAAAAGCTAAAATTTGAGTTGTTAACTTGTCAAAAAGCATTCTCTGCATACAAAAAGCATTCAACGAAGCGAATAGATGATCATCTTGAAGAAATCATCGGCTTGCAAAACAAACTTAAAGAGTTTAAAGCTGTTGTTTACAAACATGGCGAGTCGGTCACAACCATTGAAAAGTTTACTTTAAAACCCAATCCAAATGGATATGGACCGAATCTTCTGATTACAAACCTAAGCTTTCAACAAAAGCATTCAAACCAAATCTGAAGTTTCGGTCGCAGAATATAAAGTTGATAATTACATTTATGAGTGTTGTTGAATATCATCGTCAAGAGGAATTAGATCGAGAAGGCGAGAGTCGATCAAAATTAGAAAAAGTTGTTTACAACAAACCTTTTAACTATTCAAAGCGGTCACTTTCGTCACACCAACGGATTCTTCTAACACACCAAGGGTTATCATAAAACACACGAGTCTTCTAATGTTAATCCCCAGGATTTATTGCACAAACTTATGGTCCTTTACCTTCCATGGTGAAGTAAACTCAAAACACGAAAATCGAAAATTCTTAGATATTTTGACATCTTCATGGCTGAACTCAAAATTTTACAACATGAGATAGAATATATTCGAAATCAAAGTTCAACACTTTCAATCGCCTCTAGCGCGAGAACAAAGAGACATTTTTAGAAAAATCTTTTACCAAATGTTAAAAATTTGAAAAGTTGTGCATTGTCTTGGGAAAGGATTTTCATAAGGAACTTGGATTAATGAAGGTCGTTTTAGAGAAAACGAAACATCTATTTCTAATACTAAGCGTAAAAAGCTGAGAAAAGATGTTGATCGACTCTTGGAAGATGTCATCGTCTTTGATGTCCATAATGTTTGTGTTGAATTCTTTGTCATATGCATTCATATCTCTGCGATCTTTGTTGATTACGTGGTAAATGTTGAGAACGATAATGTGCTTGGTCGAGTCCTTAAAAGTTGAAAACAAGCGATTGTCAAGCGAACTTTCAAATGCAATCAATCGTCTTAATGGTGTCAAAAGATATTCACGATCAACAACTTGCTTTTCAACACAAAATAAGCCCGATTCGTGCAAAATCTTACGATCCTAAATTGAGCAAGCTGGATGATCAAAGCGTGTCTTTTAAGTGTCAAATCTCAAAATATGAACAAGAACTTGTAAAAGTTAAAAGGAATATGGTGTCATATTTGATTTACTCAAAAGACTCGTGATGAAGCATCAAATGAACTTGATCATTATCTTGCACACACTAAGGAAGTTATGCATTTTCTTTGGAAATGTTGGTCACGAAAATCAAGATCGATTCACACTATCTTCAAGTTAAGAAATGTTAGGAAAGTATGAACAACTTCTAACCATCATTAAGAGATTAGCCCGGTAACACTTAGTACTCATGAACCTAGAATCATTGCTGCCAAATCACAAGTTGCTAACGTGCTTCCTTCTCTTGAAGCAGAGAATAGTTGCCTTTTTCCAAGCGTCCGCACTTCGGCCTAGGAGCACTACATTGAAGAATAGGAAGTTGCGACCTAAGAAAAGATCAATCAAGAATGCTAAAGTAGAAGAACACCCTAGGACTATGAATAAGACTCACGTTGCCTCCACTATAGATATTGCGTTCGGCAAATGTAATAGAAATAGTGATGTAACGAATGCTAAACCGTTAAGTACTTTTGATATTGATCGATGCACCTTGTGTTATTTGTGGTAAAAGTATGAATTCTGATTGTCATGATAAATGTGTTGCTAAAGCTATCATATCTCGTTTAAGGAATCCTAAGAACCAGAATACCTCTAGGCCCACTAATCTTTCTAAGTCTGTGCTTGGTAGACCGCCCTCTTTAGATTCGACAAAACGCATTGTTGTCCTGTAGCTCAGTTTCACCTCCTAGGAATGTAGTACCACCTAGTGCATTCACTAAGACTAAAGCACATACTAGTTGGAGATGGCAGAAATGGATATATAACACACTAGGATTTAAGTGGATACCTAAAGCTATTGATGTGTGTATATCTACTATAGCTGCTACGGAACCCTCTAACATTTCGGGTTCCACATCTACTTCTATTCCATCTATGTCGTGCTGTGTAATGCGGTGATGAGATCATTCTCTGGATTGTTGATAGCGGATGTTCCCGACACATGACAGGCAATCTTAAACTGTTATCAAACTTTATTGCAAAGTTCATTGGCACTGTCAGATTAGGGAATGATCACTCGCGCTATCATGGGCTCACGGAGACTATGTCAATGGGAACATCGAAATTAGCGGGGTTTACTATGTGGAAGGCCTCGGTCATAATCTGTTTTTCGTAGGTCAGTTTTGTGATGGAGATTTGGAGGTTGCTTTCAGGGAGAAAACTTGTTTCATTAGTGATCTACAAGGAAATGACCTTATATGCGGCTCGCGTAATTCTAGTCTCTACACTATCTCTATGCAAGACATGGTTGCTTCATCTCCCTGTTTACTAAAGGCAACATCAACAAAATCCTGGCTATAGCACGTCGTCTCTCACATCTAAACTTTCAAACCATCACCAACCTTGCTCGACACAAACTAGTTGAAGGACTCCCACGATTTCGGTATTCTAAAGATCACCTTTGCTCGGCTTGTGAACAAGGCAAAAGCACTCGTGCTCATTTTCCTTCAAAGGTGGAACACGGCTCTCAGCATGTGCTTCATCTTCTTCATATGGATTTGTGTGGCGATCGCGTGCAAGCGATCAATGGCAAACGCTACATCTTAGTAATTGTTGATGACTATTCACGATGGACTTGGGTCTACTTTCTTTGAAGCAAAGATCAAGCTCCACAAATGATCATCACCTTTCTCACGAAAATACAAGTTCAGCTTCGAAACACCGTTCGACTAATCAGAACAGATAGAGGCACTGAATTTGTTAATCAAACTCTTCGTGAATTTTATGAGAAAGTGGGAATTTAGCATCAGACATCTATTGCGTACACGAACAAAAGAGTTGTTGAAAGGCGAAACCGAGCGTTAGTGGAAGCTGCAGAACAATGTTAATCAATGCTAAACTTCAGTTACTTATGGGCGAAGCGTATCTCTGCATGCTATACTCAAAACCGTTCTATGATCACAAACGCCACAACAAAACACCTTTTGAGCTTGTCCACAACAGAAAACCGAATCTCAAACACTTTCATGTATTTGGATCTCTTTGCTATTCGAATAATGATCGTGATGACTTTGGAAAACTCAAAGCCAAAGCTGACATTGGAATCTTTATCGGATACTGTGATAATTCAAAAGGTTTT
>OU343221.1:147053468-147173788 GCA_910596185.1 Chrysanthemum makinoi | reverse complement strand
ATTTGAAGTTGCATTTCGAGAGAAAACTTGTTTCATTCGTGATCTACAAGGAAATGATCTTATGTCGGCCAACGCCATCTAGTCTTTACACTATCTCCATGCAAGACATGATTGCTTCATCTCCCATTTGTTTACTCTCAAAGGCTACATCTACAAAATTGCTATGGCATCGTCTGCTCTCACATCTAAACTTTCAAACCATCACCAACCTTGCTCGACACAAACTTGTGGAAGGTCTCCCAAGATTCTGGTATTCTAAAGATCACCTATGCTCACGTAGAACAAGGGAAAGCACTCGTGCTCATTTTTCCTTCAAAGGTGGAACACAGCTCAAGATGTGCTTCATCTTCACATGGATTTGTAGGACCGATGCGCGTGCAGACAATTAACAGAAAACACTACATCTTGGTAATTGTTGATGACTATTCAAGATGGACTTGGGTTATTTTCTTCGGTAAAGACCAAGTCTACTGATGATCATCACCTTTCTCATGAAAATTCAAATTAGCCCCAACATCGCCCCGACAAATTACAGACAAAGGAACTAAATTTGTGAATCAAACTCTTTGGGAATATTATGAGAAAGTGGGAATTGAGCATCTAACATCTATTGCCTGCACACCAAAACAAAACGGAGTTGTTAAAGACGAAACCGCGACGTTAGGGAAGTGCCAGAACGACAAAGTAATCAATGCTAAACTTCCAGATTACTTGTGGCTGAAGCCGCTCTCAACTGCATGCTACACTCAGAATCCGCCAATGATTACTAAACGCCACAACAAAACACCATTTGAGCTTCTCCACAAACCGTGAAACTCAATCTCAAACACTTTCATGTCTTTTGGATCTTTTGCTATCCGAATAATGAGATGACTTTAAAGCTCAAAATAAAGCTGACATTGGAGTTCCTATGGATATTTGAGAACTCTAAAGGTTACCTATCCGACCGTCAGACAAAAGCAAAGGTTATGAAACGATTCATGCTAATTTTGATGAACTCAATCAAATGGCTTCTGAGTAAAACAGCTTGGAACCCGGTCACAACCGCTTAAACTTTCCCCAAACCCCATCATCAGCTGATACAAGCCCTCACTACTCACAATAAATGGAAAGACTATTTGCTCCTCCTCGCTCAAAGTGACTATATTGATGAACTTGCTCCGTGTGTATCCGCCAAGTCAGAAGCTCAACCCGATAATACTCTATACCATACACCCAAGTACAACAACTACTGTTGAAGATGCACCACCAATTAACTCTACTACAACAGTTTGAACAAACGTGATCCAATGATCGCTAAGTACCGATGATGTTCTCAATGAAGTACCCCCACCGCAGATTTTGATCCAAATTGCCTTTAACCTGTTTGCTAATGAAACGCCGCACTGAAGTCGCGAACTCACAATCCATGTTTGAATCCTCAGAATATGCATAATGTATACCAACATCAACCCTCTACACATCGATGGACAAAAGACCATCCCCTGGAAAATATTATTGTAACCCAACCAACCAGTCGTTATTTACAACGCGCCACACGCATAAAGGAACATTGCATTTATGCACTCACTGTCTGACAAACTGAACCCAAAAACATTAAGGATGCAATGACAAAAGATAACTGGATTGAATCCATGCAAGAAGAACTTAACCAATTCAAACGTCTTGAAGTATGGGAACTGGTTGCAGACCAAAGGGGTCTACGTCATTGGTCTCAAATGGATTTGGAAAACAAATTGGATGTCAAGGGAACGTTATCAGAAACAAGTCACTGGTCTAAGGTTATGTGACGGGAAGAGGTATTACCTTGAAGAATCATTTGCCCGTTGCTCGCCTTGAGGTGTCGATATTTCTGGTATCTCGCAGCTCATATGAATATAACGGTCTTTCAATGGACGTGTAAAACCGCTTCAAATGGTCAACCGAAAGAAACGGCTTGCGTCACCCACCGTAAGGGGATTCGTTGATCCTGCAGCTCCCAACCATTTTACAAATGAACAAAGCTCGTATGGTCTCAAACAAGCCTCTGCATGGTATGATAAGCTATCATCTTCCTCATTGCTGGCCAATTTTACCAAAAGGCCCGGTCTAATTCAACTC
The DNA here is from genome assembly GCA_910596185.1 of Chrysanthemum makinoi. NCBI lineage: Eukaryota > Viridiplantae > Streptophyta > Magnoliopsida > Asterales > Asteraceae > Chrysanthemum > Chrysanthemum makinoi. The sequence goes on along the minus strand of OU343221.1, from coordinate 147,171,688 downwards.
TCTTTACATATACTGGGAACATATTTTAATCGTTCAAATTTATGTGGATGACATCATTTTTGGGTCAACTCATAAAAGTACTCAATCGCTTTTGCAAAACTAATGAAGAAACATTTTGAAATGTCCATGATGGGTGAATCCTACGCTCTTTCTAGGACCGCAAGTTCATCAATCACCTGGTGAGCTTGAGTCATCCAAATATGTCCCCTTGAAATTCTCAAATTCTAATGAATACTTGTGATACATATGCCACACCAATGGCACATACCAAGAAGCTGGACGCTGATTTGCATGGGAAATTGGTCAAATCTCTACCAAATAATCGTGAGTATCATCGGGGTTTCATGTATCTAACAACCAAGAAACCTCATATTGTCTTTTGCCGCTTATCTTTGCTCCCGCTATCGGTCATGCATCAACTGAACCCACCTCTCGAGGCTTCCAAAAGAGTCCCATACATCGCGGAACCATTAATTTGGGGATCTGGTATCCTAAGGATTCCGTTTGAACTAATAGTTTTTCAGACGCTTAATCACGCCAGTCGCTTAGTGTTGGAATCACTTCTACACCTTATTCAAGTGTTAGTTACTCATATGTAATAGTTAGCTTATTATGGCCTTTATGTTTGTTATTAGCCTTAAGCTTATGTAGGAGGCCCATGAGCTTAGGCCCAAGCCCAGGGAGAAAAGGAAGGAGTAGGAGTGTTGCCCTAGCTCCTTACCTATAAATACTTTGTAATAACCTTCATTTGAAGGTTGGTTGTTCAAGTTTTTCTTTCACTACACTCTACGCCTAAACCGTCTTTACTCATATGTGTGTGTGTGTATAACTTGTTCAATCGCTTCATCTCTTTCATAAGCTTGTGTGGTAAACCTTGTGACCTAACAAAGGGTATCAATCGCCAAATAGTTGGGTGACACTCTTTGTTTTGAAGTTTTGGTTTTGGGTCTTACGTAAAGATAACTTATTCTTTTGCTTCGCTTAAAAACTTGTTTTTTACACTTTTAATCCAAGATTCTTGTACTTTCAACGTTTTAAGGTGTTAAAATACTTGTTTTGGAAAAAGTTTCAAACTTTGCGTGGATCATTGTTTTTGAACTAGTTTTATTCGTGGGTATAGTTCTACGCTGCATAATGCTTTTAGAGGTTTGGTTCATCAAGTTTCACACTTTTGTGTTATTTTGGTGTTATTGAAGCTATTTCATCACACAAAACTGGTTTAGAAACATCTTTGAGCAATATCCAATTACGAGTAATCTACGCGTAGTAAAACCCTAAAACTACGCGTAAGCATCTCCTTGGTTTGATCTTCATTTTTCGGGTTTATTCCGTGTTTTCTTACTTGGATAAGTCTGAAAATACGTCGACTTTGGATATCTTTTGCTTTGTGATAGTGTAAAAGATCATTGGGATAAAAACCTAAAATTACGCGAAGCATAAAGCTTACGCATAGAAATCCTACGCATAAGATTTTTCTTACGCCTAAGCCTAGTCTTACGCATAAGATAATCCTACGCCTAACTTTCACGCTAACTTTGTTCTACGATAACTTTAGCTTTTTCCTTACTTCTACGTAAGCTAAATTCTACGCGTAACTCCCATTGTTACGCTGCGTAACTTTGGTGTTTTTACGCATAAGTGCTACTTGTCTATTGTGATTCTAACCTAAGGATACTTCACCAACAAAGGTTCATTCGACTACAAAGATCCATTTTACCAACACAAGTTTTTCAACATGTCACAACCACCATACTCTAACTATTTCCCTACACTTATCCTCATCCTCAACGTCAACAACAACTAACTCCACAACATCAACAATGGAATCAACAACAAGCAATTTATCAACAACAATTTAACCAACAACATACTCCACAACTTGCAGCAAATCCACAACCTCAAATGGTTCAACCACCACCAAGTCTTCAAGTTCAACCGTACACAAATGACTTCAATCAACATCCATCAAGGAACACTATGAAGGAACCCACTTGGTTTGCAAAGATGTTTGAAGCTTTAAGCAACCAACAATCAATTCATGAGGCTGGATCACTTGATAGACCTCCAATGCTCACTCCGGGAAACTACGATCAATGGGTGATAAGGTTCTTTAGGTTTTGTGATCTAAAGAAGCCACATGGAAAGTTCTTAAAGAAGGTTATCTTGGAAGGTCCATTTGAGATGCCTACTGTCATTGTAGCCGGAGATCCAAATGCCATTCCACCAAGAGATGAACAAACGAACATCAAGCATTGTTGCGACTTGAATCCTCAAGAACTTCTACACTATGAAGCTGATGAGCTTGCAATGGAATATATCCTCTTAGGATTACCAAACCCAATTCTTCGTAGTGTTGATGCTCAAAAGACCGCAAAGAAAATGTGGGATCATATTCGTCTTCTTATGGAAGGATCTGTACTCAATCGGGAAGATTTGGAATCCAAAATTTACTTGGCTTATGAACACTTCATGATTGAACACGGAGAGACACTAGAGTCTTATCATCACCATTTTTCAGACATCATCAATGATTTGGATAAACACAACATCATCATGCCAAGAATTGCGGTGAATACTAAGTTCCGAAGTAGTCTTGGTCTAATGGGAGAAGTATGTCATTTTTCCTCCGCGAAAAACATGCATCAATCTACATATGGATTATTGTGCGATTACTTGAAGCCTCATGAAAAGGAAGTTGATAGGAAAGGATTCTCCGTGCTCAAATTGCTCCACCGACACATCCGGAAAATCAACAACTTGCCTTATATGCTCAAAACAGGTTATTCTCCTCAACTGACAACTCAACCAACTACTACAATCACACCACATGATCCTTCACAACCTCCATCTCAACAAACTCAATTGGTTCCATACAACAACAACAATGCTCAAGCTGAAGCTAATGAGGAATCTCGATCCGTTCGAAGCATTGCAACAAGGATTTGCTATGATTGCTAATGCCTTTAGCCGTTATACCAACAAATCCAACAACCGTATCCGTTCCTCATCTAATACAAGGAATCAAGCTGTTGTGAACAATGGACGAGTTGAAGTTCGGAATCGTGGTTATGGTCGTCAGATGGGCGGTGGTCAAGGGTTTAATGCTGTGGGTAGGAATAACAATCGAGCTCCGGTGGTGGAACAGGAAATGCTCGAATGGGTTGAATGGTCTTCGATGCTACAACTGCAATGAGAAGGGACACTGGCTAATGCATGCCCAAAGCCAAGGACTAGGGGCAGTGCTTATTTCAAAGAGGCTCTTCTTTGGCTCTTAAGGATGAAGCTGGTGGAACTCTCACAGACAAAACGAGCTTTATGGCAAATGCCGACTTCGGATGATGATATGGAGGACTTGCGGGCCAATGCAGCTGTTATGTTGATGGCTAATATGCATGAGTTACACATGAGTGACACAGGCCAGTGTATGACGATGGCTTGTCTCGGTACCCGAACAAACCATATTTATCTCGATCTCATATCTCGCCAACATCTGAATCCGGCAAGGCTCAGAATGTTCAAAATGCGCCATCCACATCTCATTCCGACGATTTTCAACTAGACCCCGTAGTTATATTTGACGATCAAGATGACCAACCGGTTTCCCTTGATAATCAAATTGACTCCGTGGTTATACTTGAGGATCTCAGTAATGATCATGTTGAGACTCACGTTGAACACGCCGAACTTTTGCCTCATCCAGATTTTGCTCGTTTAATACAAGACCAACGGACCATAGTGGAAAAATGTCATGCCATTAATCAGGACTTGAAATGCAAAAATGCACTGTTAACCAAGGATTTTGAATGTTTACAAAAGCAACTCAACTTTTTCAAAACTCAAGAAAACGTGAAAACGGTTTTGAAGCAGCCTTTGCCAAATCTTATCAAAACGAAAAATATTTAGAAAGGCAGATGCGTGATCTAGCCGCTTCGAAGAATGCTTTGTTGTCCGAAATAGAACAACTGAAACATGAACATAAAAAGCAAATTAACGCTCTCACCTTGGAAAATCAAAAAGCTAAGGCTGAGTTGTTAACTTGTCAAAAACAGTTCTCGGCATACAAAAAGCATTCAACGAAACGAATAGATGATCATCTTGAAGAAATCATCGGCTTGCAAAACAAACTTAAAGAGTTTAAAACTGTTGTTTACAAACATGGCGAGTCGGTCACAGCCATTGAAAAGTTTACTTTAAAACCCAATCCAAATGGATATGGACCGAATCTTGCGGATTACAAACCTAAGCTTTCAACCAAAGCATTCAAACCAAATCCTGAAGTTTCCAGTGCAGAATATAAAGTTGATAATTCTGTTATGAGTGTTGTTGAATATCATCGTCAAGAGGAATTAGATGCGGAAGACGAGAGTCGATCAAAATTAGAAAAAGTTGTTTACAACAAACCTTTTAACTATTCAAAAGCGGTCACTTTCGTCACACCAACGGATTCTTCTAACACACCAAGGGTAATCATAAAAACACCCGAGTCTTCTAATGTTAATCCCCAACCAGATTATGCACAAACTTATGGTCTTTTACCTTCCATCAGTGAAGTAAACTCAAAACACGAAAATCGCAAAATTCTTTGATATTTTGACATTTTCATGGCTGACCTCAAAATTTTACAACATGAGATAGAATATCATTCTGAAATCAAAGTTCAACACTTTCAATCGCCTCTAGCGCGAGAACAAAGAGACATTTTTAGAAAAATCTTTTACCAAATGTTAAAAATTTGAAAAGTTGTGCATTGTCTTGGGAAAGGGACTTTCATAAGGAACTTGGATTAATGAAGGTGGTTTTAGAGAAAGCGAAAACATCTATTTCTATTACTAAACGTAAAAAGAAACTGTTGAGAAAAGATGTTGATCGACTCTTGGAAGATGTCATCTCTGCTGATGTCCATAATGTTGTGTTATTGAATTCTTTGTCATATGCATTTGATCATACCTCTCTGGCGACTGTTGATTCTGTGGTAAATGTTGAGAACACCGATAATGTGCTTCAGATCGAGTCCTTAAAAGTTGAAAACAAACGATTGTCAAACGAACTTTCAAATGCAATACGTCGTCTTAATTGGTGTCAAAAAGATATTCACGATCAACAACTTGCTTTTCAACACAAAATCGCCCAGATGCGTGCAAAATCTTCTGATCCTAAAATTGAGCAACTGGATGATCAAAACGTGTCTTTTAAGTGTCAAATCTCAAAATATGAACAAGAACTTGTAAAAGTTAAAAGGAATATGGTGTCATATTTGATTTACTCAAAAAGACTCGTGATGAAGCATCAAATGAACTTGATCATTATCTTGCACACACTAAAGAAGTTATGCATTTTTCTGGAAATGTTCGATCTGAAAATCAAGATCTGATTCACACTATCTTCAAGTTAAGAGAAATGTTAGGAAAGTATGAACAACTTCCGCCAACCATCATTAAGAGATTAGCCCCCGTAACACTTAGTACTCATGAACCTAGAATCCCTACTGCCAAATCACAAGTTGCTAACGTGCCTCCTTCTCTACTGAAACAGAAATAGTTGCATCTTTTCCAAATGTCCGCACTTCACAGCCTAGGAGCACTACATCGAAGAATAGGAAGCTGCGACCTAAGAAAAGATCAATCAAGAATGCTAAAGTAGAAGAACACCCTAGGACTATGAATAAGACTCACGTTGCCTCCACTATAGATATTGCGTCGGACAAATGTAATAGAAATAGTGATGTAACGAATGCTAAACCGTTAAGTACTTTTGATATTCAGTCGGATGCACCTTGTGTTATTTGTCGTAAAAGTATGAATTCTGATTGTCATGATAAATGTGTTGCTAAAGCTATCATCTCTCGTTTAAGGAATCCTAAGAACCAGAATACCTCTAGGCCCACTAATCTTTCTAAGTATGTGCTTGGTAGACCGCCTTCTTTAGATTCTAAGAAACGCATTGTTATCCCTGTAGCTCTAGTTTCACCTCCTAGGAATGTAGTACCACCTAGTGCATTCACTAAGACTAAAGCAAACTCTAGTTGGAGATGGCAGAAATGGATATATAACACACTAGGATTTAAGTGGATACCTAAAGCTATTGATGTGTGTATATCTACTATACATGCTACGGAACCCTCTAACATTTCGGGTTCCACATCTACTTCTATTCCATCTTATTAGTGCGTCTGTGTGTAATGCAGATGATACAGATCATTCTCTGGATTGTTGATAGCGGATGTTCCCGACACATGACGGGCAATCTTAAACTGTTATCAAACTTTATTGCAAAGTTCATTGGCACTGTCAGGTTAGGGAATGATCACTTCGCAGCTATCATGGGCTACGGAGACTATGTCAATGGGAACATCGAAATCAGCAGGGTTTACTATGTGGAAGGCCTCGGTCATAATCTGTTTTCAGTAGGTCAGTTTTGTGATGGAGATTTGGAGGTTGCTTTCCGGGAGAAAACTTGTTTCATTCGTGATCTACAAGGAAATGACCTTATGTCTGGATCACGTAATTCTAGTCTCTACACTATCTCTATGAAAGACATGGTTGCTTCATCTCCCATCTGTTTACTTTCAAAGGCAACATCAACAAAATCCTGGCTATGGCACCGTCGTCTCTCACATCTAAACTTTCAAACCATCACCAACCTTGCTCGACACAAACTAGTTGAAGGACTCCCACGGTTTCGGTATTCTAAAGATCACCTTTGCTCAGCTTGTGAACAAGGCAAAAGCACTCGTGCTCATTTTCCTTCAAAGGTGGAACACAGCTCTCAGCATGTGCTTCATCTTCTTCACATGGATTTGTGTGGCCCGATGCGCGTGCAAACGATCAATGGCAAACGCTACATCTTAGTAATTGTTGATGACTATTCACGCTGGACTTGGGTCTACTTTCTTCAAGCAAAGACCAAGCTCCACAGATGATCATCACCTTTCTCACGAAAATACAAGTTCAGCTACAAAACACCGTTCGACTAATCGAACGATAGAGGCAATGAATTTGTTAATCAAACTCTTCGTGAATTCTATGAGAAAGTGGGAATTCAGAATCAGACATCTATTGCACGTACACCAGAACAAAACGGAGTTGTCGAAGAGCGAAACCGAACGTTAGTGGAAGCTGCTAGAACAATGTTAATCAATGCTAAACTTCCAGATTACTTATGGGCAGTAGCTGTATCTACTGCATGCTATACTCAAAACCGTTCTATGATTACAAAACGCCACAACAAAACACCTTTTGAGCTTGTCCACAAAAGAAAACCGAATCTCAAACACTTTCATGTATTTGGATCTCTTTGCTATCCGAATAATGATCGTGATGACTTTGGAAAGCTCAAAGCCAAAGGTGACATTGGAGTCTTTATCGGATACTGTGATAATTCAAAGGTTTCCGAATCTGGAATCGTCGTACAAAACAGGTGATGGAAACGATTCATGCTCATTTTGATGAACTTACGGAAATGGCTTCCGAGTATACGACTTGGAACCGGACACAACCGCTTAAACTTCCCCAAACCCCATCATCAGCTGAACAAAGCCCCCAACTTACTCGTCAACAAATGGAAAGGTTATTTGCTCCGCTTATTGTTCGTGACGATATTGATGAACGTGCTCCAGGTGTATCCGCCGCTCAACCTGATAATACTCTATATACCGATACACTGCTACAACAACTACGTTGCGATGCACCTACACCAGTTGACTACACCACAACAGTTGAACAAACCGCTTCCAACAATGATGAATCGCTGATGATGTTCTGAATGAAGTACCCCCACCTGCAGATTTTGATCCAAATGCGTTCTTTAACCCGTTTGCTAATGAAATGCTGCTTACCCGGATGTCGCGAGAATCTTCAACAAACCATTTGAATCCTCAGAATCGCACAATGTATACCAACATCAACCCTCCACACATAGATGGACAAAAGACCATCCTCTGGAAAATATTATTGGCAACCCGAATCAACCCGCGTTACAAGAGACAACGTCTTCACACAGACAGTGAACATTGCATTTATGCACTCACTTTGTCGCCAATCTGAACCTATAAACATCAAAGACGCAATGACAAAAGACAACTGGATTGAATCCATGCAAGAAGAACTCAACCAATTCAAACGTCTTGAAGTATGGGAACTGGTTGAAAGACCAACAGGGTCTACGTCATTGGTCTCAAATGGATTTGGAAAAACAAATTGGATCTTTGAAGGAAATGTTATCGAAATAAGTCACGTCCTGGTGGCTAAGGGTTATCGTCCGGGAAGGGGTATTGACTTTGATGAATCTTTTGCTCCGGTTGCTCGTCTTGAGGCTGTTCGGATATTTCTAGCGTTCGCGGCTCATATGAATATGACGGTCTATCGGATGGATGTCAAAACTGCGTTTCTCAATGGACAACTTAAAGAAACGGTTTATGTCAGCCAACCGGATGGATTCGTTGATCCCGAGTTTCGAATCACGTCTACAAACGAACAAAGCTCGTATGGTCTCAAACAAACTCCTCGGGCATGGTACGATAAGCTATCATCTTTCCTCATTGCTAATAATTTCACCAAAGGTTCGGTTGACCCAACTCTTTTTATACAATATCACGGGGCACATATCTTAATTGTTCAAATTTACGTGGATGACATCATTTTGGGTCTACACATAAAAAGTTTTCAATCGCTTTTGCAAAACTAATGAAGAAAAATTTTGAAATGTCCATGATGGGTGAACTCACGTTCTTTCTAGGTCTGCAAGTTCATCAATCACCCCGTGGTATTTTCCTGAGTCAGTCCAAATATGCCCTTGAATTGTTAAACAAATTTGGAATGAAAACTGTGACACCTATGCCACACCAATGGCTCATACCAAGAAGCTAGACGTTGATTTACATGGGAAATTGGTGGACCCTACAAAATACCGTAGTATTATTGGGTCTCTCATGTATCTAACAGCTAGCAGACTGATATTGTCTTTGCCGTATATCTTTGCTCTCGTTATCATTCGCGACCAACTGAAACCCACCTCTCTGAGGCTAAAGAATCCTCCGATACATAAAGGGAACCATTAACTTGGGGATCCGGTATCCGAAGGATTCAGGTTTTGAACTAATCGCTTTTTCAGACGCTGACCACGCAGGATGCTTAGACTCTCGGAAAAGTACTTCAGGAGCTTTACAATTTCTTGGTGATAAACTGGTGTCATGGCAATCGAAGAAGCAGGATTGTACATCGCTGTCCTCAACCGAAGCAGAATATGTAGCCATGTCGGCGTGTTGTGCTCAAGTCATCTGGATGAGAACACAACTCAAAGACTATGGTTACGTATTTGACAGAATCCCGATGTACTGCGACAATCGGAGTGCCATTGCGATCTCGTGCAACTCAGTTCAGCACTCGAAATCAAAGCACATCGATCTTCGATATCATTTCATCAAGGATCACGTGGAACAGTGTACTGTTGAATTATATTTTGTAGGCACAGAATACCAATTGGCAGATCTTCTCACCAAAGCTTTGCCTCCCGCTAGGTTTAATGAGTTGGTCCACCGGATTGGTATGAGGTGTTTGACTCAAGAGGAATTGGATGACCTCCTGAAACAGTCTTAAAAACCTGTTAAACACCAAAAACTCTTTTATAAATAATTTTTCAAAAACAAAATACAAAAATATAAAACCTGATAAAACAACAAAAATATTCTTCTAATCTAATTTTCTTTCAACATGGCAAGTACGTTTCTTCCGTCAACACTCTAATCTTTCAAAATTCAGTATTTTTTCGATCAAGTGTTGAGGGGGAGAAAATTAATACTTAACAGTTTCAAAACATCTGTGTACTTGCATGTTATCATATCCCGGTTGTTTCTTTTATCAATGGTGGTAAACTTTTCTAGTTAAACTGACACTCCTCGGACTAAAATTTATAACCTTTCATCATTTATTAAGTTGAGGGGGAGTGTCGTCAAAGTTTCTTTCTTAAAAATCTCTGTTTGATAACCAAAATGGAAGTTAAATGGCTTTGTTTGAAAAAGGAAAAAGTGGAGGGACCAAAATTGTCAAAATCTTAAAGTTACTTTAAATAAAAACACCTCCTACCTAACCTTTACTTCACATTTATTACTCCTAACTTAAACATCCTACGCCTAGAATTCGTTCAAGAAATCCGTGCTTTAGATCATCATTTTGTAAGTGTTTTCATGATCTTAATGATAATACAAGCTAAGGTTTTGAATTTCAAGCAAATCCTAAGGCTAAAACGTTTGTTATGCGTGATTATGTGTTCTACGCATAAGCGTATGAACACAAAATCATTGTGAGTGTGTTTTTGGTTGAAAAGAAAGTGTCAAAACGTGTTTTTAACAATAAGAATACTATTTTTACCCTCTAAATCCACCCAGAAACACGAATTGATGGTTTTTGATAATTAGGGTTCTTGAGTCGAATTGGGTGTTTTCAAATGTGAAGAGTTTTGGTCAAAAAGATTGTTGTGTTTTGCTTACATGATGTTGAATTGATGATATCCATGCCTCCCTATAACCACCCGAAAATCTAATTGATTCAGAATTAGGAATTAGGGTTTAAAGTTCTAAAGTTTGGGTATTTTTGATTCTTCACGAACTATATGTTAATACTTGGTTTATAAACTCACACAACATCTTAGAACTACCAGAATAAGTTTGGTGCAAATCCTATGGTTAGAAAACTTACGCGTAATTCATAACCCTTAGGGTTTTGACCTACGCGTATGACTTTCTACGCGTAAATATTTAATGAGTTATCATGCCATGATTTGTTGTTAAAATGAATTCTTGTGTTAATATTGATGATTTGATGAATTTATTTCAGGTTTGCTACGCTTATATTCAGAATCAAGGTCATTTGAATGTCTACGCATAAGGATTACCCTACGCGTAGTCAAGTTATGCGTAAGAATAATCCTACGCATAACTATTACGCGTAAGGTTCTACAATGGGACTACGCGTATCCTGTGAAGGATATGCGTAACCAGTGACCTCTACGCATAAGGTCTACTCTTACGAGTAAGCCTTACGCGGCGTAAGGGTTTACACAACCTACGCGTAAGCTCTACGCGTAAGCTCTACGCATAAGGTCCCCTTTCCTACGCGTAACATTTCTTACGCGTAAGTTAAGATCCTACGCGCCATAAGCTTTCATCACGCGATGTCATTACTGTTTACGCTTGCGGCAACCTTGCCAACTCTACGCATAACGATTGACCTTCATTATAAATTGTTACGTGTACAAACTTGTTAATAAACTTATCATAACGTCACGAATCCAATAATGTCACTAATAAACTTTAACGTTTAATGTGTTGTGAACTATAAGTGATAACATAAACTTTAAAACTTAAAGTTAACTAACTTACAAAACATTTCACGACGTCATTGGACTATTGGACAAACAAGTGACTTAGGACTCGTAACAATCATTGACACTGTACATTCAATAACTAGACAATGAGACCTTCTGTTGACTAACACTATGTCTTTCGATATGTTGGTTCTTTTGGCTAATGTTATTTTAGATCACGACATGGCTGAACAAATGAATGTGGATGCATCAGAAGTTCTTACAATTGCTGATATCTTTCCAGAGGGTTATCCGAGAAAGATTGGAAAGAACAACCTTAGGGTTGACTTTGACACCATCACATGCTCAGAATCTTCTTGTCTCATTGCAGTGGATATTCTCAGGAATCATCCCTACCGGAACATGCTCTCACACTCTGCCACAGTTCCAGAGGTCTACATTCAACAATTATGGGATTCTATGCAGAGGATCACTGGTCAAAGTGCAGTGAATGTGACACTTAATCACAAACAAGTCACTATCACTCCTGCTGACTTCACGGTGTTCTCATCATTCCAGACATCGCTCCAACCGACTTCTTTGCTACCCCTACTGAAGAGACAGTCCAGAAATTCTTGATAGATATTGGTTATGATGAAGCTTCAGGAATCATTACTAAGCACTCTCACGTGGAGCTGAGAATATTCCTCAACCATGGAGAACACTCTACATGATCATCACCAAATCGGTCTCTGGTCGTGGCAGTGGCTATGAGCATCCCAAGCTCATGGAACTGCAAATTTTATGGTCGTTGATCAACAAGAAGGACATTGAAATCGAAGCATTGATATGGGAGGACATGATGCTATTTCACAAGAAGCTTGGCTCCAAGATTCCCTATGTTAGATACACCAAACTGTTGATCCAGAGAGCTCTTGGACTTCATCTTGATATCCCCATGAGGCTCAATGACCCAGATAATCATGACATATTGACTGAACCCATATTATTTGTCAGAATCAAAGAATCGTCAACAAAGAAGCAGGCGGTATTACCCGATCACCTTCTAACTACCGAAATCAAAAAGCTTGAAACATATAAAAGGTATCGGTTAGCGGTAAAAGAAGGCAAAGTTGGTCATCTTGATGAAAAATCTTCTGGTACACCTACTCGGAGGACCCGAGAAGAGGCAGTCTTGAAGTGTCACAAGTACGAGATATTTATAGGAAGCTTCCCAAAGGAATCCTCCTCGTAAAGGATTGTTCCGTAAGGAAGTGAACCTATTCCACGAACCGCAAAGAAAGCTGTGGACGAAAGCTGAAGGTACCACAGGATGAAGAGATTACCTACTCTCGCAAGGATGACAATCCTTCAGTACCAAAACCTCCAAGTCCTCAAGTGATAAGAAAAAGGGAAGACTCCTGTACTTGTACCTTATGATGAAAGCTCGTAGAGTGATGAAGAGCCACCGGAAAATGTATACAAGAAGACGATCAAATTCCTTAGACACCAACACAAAGGTGAAGAATTTGCTAAAGACCAAATGGGTGGTCCCGGAGGATCAAGTGGTGCGGCCCACTCTGAACCATCTCCTGATGCGGTTAATCAACCCGATAAGGGGCTGGTGCCACTCTTGTGCAACAACAAAATCTTGTGGAGGATACTATCGAATATGAGTTTGAGGAACCGAAAACTGAGAAGTCCGAAAAAGATAAAGATGTTGATTATGATACGTTTCTTCTAGATAGTCTGCACGATCAAAGGAAGAAACCTCTGAACCTCCGAAGGATCCAGAGTCTCCTCATATCTCTTCATCATCGGATTCGTCTTCTCACTCTTCACCACCACCATCAAAAAGATCAACAAAATCATCATCCAGATCGTGAAGAAGCCACCTCGATCTTGGATTTCTCAACTCATGAAAGAATTGTGAAAATTTGTCAAACAAGTCAGAAAGAAAGACGTACTCAACAAGAAGTTGAATTTCTTTGTTGATCACATACAGCATCTGTATGACGAGAATGAAAAGATGCAAGGAGAAAGGAAGTTTGTTCAGGAATTCATGAAAAATCACCGTCAAGAGGAACTGAACGAAATGATCGAAGGATACACGAAAAAGTACCTTCTGGAGTACGTTCCTGTTGAACGCTTTACGCACGTTGTACACACTCAGACCTTGAAAGATCTAGCACTCGTGGATCGTTAGTGTTGCCTGTGTAATCATAAGCAAACTAATAGAAAATCTCTACAACTCGTGTTCTAAAGCGGAATGTAAACACAAGCTGTTATCACTAAGAACACTTAGATCCTCTATGGATCCTTTTATTCACTAAAACTCTATGTTTTTCTGTATTAAAAACTATATGGTTCCTTTTATATACAAGGAACCCTAATCTCTTACTACCCAAACGACTAAACATCTTTGCATGCATTTAATGTCTAATACATTAAAACAACTATAGAGTAGTACAATAATGCCCATGCTGACCTTAGGCAGTTAAAAGATAATAATGAGTTTAGCATTTAATTCATAAGGCATGCTGTGATCCTCGTCAGCTTTCACTCTTCAGCAGTAACATGGCAACGCTTGTACTCTTCAGTAGAATCACTTCTTCAGCAGAAACTGCTTCTACTTCAGCAGAAACCTTCGGCAGTAATGACAGCAGAGTCCTACTTCACATAATTCCCAACAATCCTCCCCTAAACTGGAATTTGACTGGGTTAAGTTCCAGTTTCCTACCTTGATAGATCTTAGAGACTTCAGTACTAGAGGATTGTTCTCAAACATCAGAAGCAAAGAACCAAAACCAAAATCATCTCTATGATGAGCAAACTTTGAAACGTTAGGTCTTTGCAGCAACACATGACATAATGTACATCAATACTTATCAGTTGCATACTATTCTCATCACATCCAGGTGTGTTAACATCTGAGAGAGGTGAATCATTGAAAATAATGGATTTGATGTCTCTTTACCAGTAGCCATTACTACTGGAGTAGCCAGATGTTTAAGTTCGTAAACTATGGTACATTGATAACCATCTGATTTATGAGCAAATCAGCAACTATATGAACGGATTTGAGGTGTCTTTACCTGTAGCCGTTTGCTCAGGACTAGTCAATTCTTAGAATTGGTGAATTGATAACCAAATATGGAGATAGTTGCCTTTACCACAATCCATATACGTGTGGGCTAGCCAATTCTTGGATTCCAAAAAGGAATAGACCATGGTGAATTGAGGACCATACAACTCTCAGCAATTAAGCATGGGTGGTTGCAGACCCTATGATTTTGAGCAAACCATTACAACTATCAACAGATTTGACATGTCTTTACCAAAGCTGTACCCTTTGGACTAGCCAACTCTTTGATACACACAAGGCATATCTGGTGAGTTAATAACCCTCAAGCACAAAACTGCAAAAGATTTTTTTTTTTTTTTTTTAACTAAGAAACTAACAAACAAACCAAAACAAAGTAAACAAAGGACAATGAAGAATACCGCATTCATGATGAGGATGCAGCTTGAGCTTGCAGAAGTTGAGTCTTGATTAATCCAATCAGTCGTTCAGCATCTGATCTTTCATTTCCCACTGGATCTGGAGGAATTTCCAACTTCTGACACAGCATCCTTTCCATAATCCTCTCGGATAATGGATAAAGTCTTTCAGCAAACATGCAGACTGTGATTCCACTCTTAGTCTCAACTACATGCACACTAGGTAGGGGATAATATCTCCAGGACGCAACATGCCATAGATGTGAGTTCTTCCAAATGAAATGCCCTTTACCAATGGGAGATTGAGAGTCAAGCAAAACATGAAGATCGCCCAATAAGCACATCCCAGAACCTTTTGGTGCAGAATTGCAGTAATGTTTGGTGACAAGTGTGTACAGTGTAAGTATATCTGCCTTGTCTACTAAATGGAGTATTTCCTTCAAGAAGGTGAACTCCATTGAAGTGTTATCCTTTCGATGAATGACATTCATCTCACCATCTATCAGAGACCACTGGACCAACACATTTTGATATCCATCAAGAAAATCGGAGGAAGACCCTTCTTTAACAAAGGTTGACTCATCAGCCTCAAGATCCAGGGAAGTGATTTTGGCCATCCTCTTCTTCCTTCTTCCAGTCCTATAGATTCCTAAAGATGGTGCATCATCACGAATGGCATTCATCCTTACTAGCAAGTTTCTAGCCTTCCTCGTTTTTATACTTGCTATATCAGCTTCTGAGCAAACAGATGCCATAAAGGGAGTGGGAGCTGGTACATTAGGTGCTTCAGAAGACTTGGTAGTTGGTTCAGCAGATGAAGATTTGTTAGGTGAGCTAGCAATCTCTATAGGAGGTGTAGCAGAAACCATAGATGGTTCAGCAGATTGATCTGCTTTAGATGAGTGTGTAGGCTCTATGGTAGTTCCAGCAGAGACTTTGGAAGAACATGACTTATCATCAAAATTTTCACAAACTCAGTTGTCTTTGTCCTCTTAGTCTTTGGAGCATCTGAATTACTAGCAATCCTTTTCAAGCTTGAAGAGTGTGACGAAGAAAACTTCATGATTTGATTATATTTGCGAATCAAAACATGATCGAGGAATGACTTTACTTGCTTCATTGACAACCCAGAGTTATACAGAGATGAGCTCTGGTTTTTCACCACAATCCTCATTTCAGCTTTAGTAGGAGGTCTATCTTTATTCCTTTGAGCTGTGATGGCTCTCTCTTTTCATTTGCTTCTTGTTTCATTTTTCTTCCATGAGCCATCATCAAATCCACAAAACTTCCACATTGAAGTCGCACCTAAGATACTCTGGGCAAGAGAAGGGTTTGATATGACTTGCTGAGTGTAGGCATCCCAATGAGACTCAGGGAGCTGAGGACGCATTTCATCGATTTCCCTTTGTCTTTCGGAGGCAAGCAGACGAAGGTAGAAAGTGTTTAGCCATTTCTTCATCTTTTTTCTTCTCATTACACTCAGCTAGCATTCTGTCTTGTTCTCGCCTTTCCTCTTCATTTACCAAGTCTGAACCAAGCTCATCTTCTACCAGTAAACCTTTTCCTTTATCAGCAGAATCCTTAGCATAACCATCATTAGCAATATTGATAACAGGAATCTTAGTAGAAACATCCAAGTCTTTTTCAAAAGAAACATGTTGTGAGGGAGCTTCAGCAGGAGTGGACACTGAAGGTTTTTGTATGACTGAAGATGGACCAAGTTCAGTAGCAACATCCTCCATTGGGTTATCAGCAGATGCAACTTTGACAAACTCTGGTTCCTTGGGTACTTCAGTAGTGGCTTTATTCAAGTACGATCTCTTTCTCCTTTTGAAAAGAACAGGTTCCTTCTCCTTTGAAGATTTAGCACCCACTGAGTAAGGAACAACTATCTCTTGAGCCACATCAACTAAGATATTAAGAGACCCATACTGAGGTTCATCTTCTTCCTCCTCAGAAGAAACAACAAACTTCCTTTTGGTTTCCTTTTCAAGTCTGTTCTCTAGGTCCTTAACTTTACTCTGTAGATCTTCAATCTTACTGCCAAGAGTAGACTTGGTCTCTGCAAGTTCCTTTTTCAGACTGGACACCTCAGCTGCATACCTGTTCACAAGATCATACACAGATGTGAGAGTAATGGGGTTCTCAGCTCCACCAGCAGATTGCTCTGTGGTAATGGGAGCTTCATTGGACCTTTCAGTGGAAACATGGTCATTCTCAACATGAGGAGGTACCTCACCAACAGGTACCCTTGGAGGACTAGGTGTGGCCATCCTGTTCAGATCAGACTCAAAATCATCAAGAGGATCATGTGATGGTGGTGGACTAGGACAATGTGCTAGAGTTGGTGTTGGTGGAGGCTGCTCTGGAGCAACATGAGAAGCTTCAGCAGAAAAGGAGGGGCCCTCATCAAAATTAACTGATGGATTGCCATAAGTAGCAACATGTGAAGAGGGTGGGATGCTAGCAACATTCTCCTCTTCAGCAGCCACATTGCCTTGAGGAAACATAGCTTCTGTCAAGGGATAATGTGCCCCCTCAAAGTTAGTTCTCATAGAGGCAAAAAGTTTAGCTGAAAGGGCACCTATGGGATGAAAGGCTTCGACTTGGGTAGAGGTGTCTATGATAATTTGTAAGAATCTAGGGTACATTAAAAACTTATTCTTTTTCCTTTGAATATTCTCAACCATGTTTTCAAAAATAAACTTAGACCAATTATAAGTTACCCCTTGGGAAAGACATACAATACCACATCCCAGTTGGGAAGAGAAC
The DNA here is from genome assembly GCA_910596185.1 of Chrysanthemum makinoi. Lineage (NCBI taxonomy): Eukaryota > Viridiplantae > Streptophyta > Magnoliopsida > Asterales > Asteraceae > Chrysanthemum > Chrysanthemum makinoi. The sequence continues at coordinate 147,154,117 of OU343221.1, read as the reverse complement.
TGATCCCATCCTCCTGACTTGTTGCTTATGCACTGAAGCAATGTGTGAGCCAAGAACCTCCACATTGGGCAAAGATGCTTCTTCAGCCAAATGTCAGTCCTCGAACCTCGATAGCCAATCGCTCTCAGTCCTGAAAGCACCTCCACCTGATTAGAGTGATATACTCCATCAGCATCTTCCAAGCGAAGCTTCCTCCTTATTAGCTCTTTCGTAACCACATGCTCTGTTTCGTCAATCGTAGCCACAATCTCTGTTTCACTTCGATTTGAAGCAGATGCCCAAAACTAAGTGACTAGCGATTCATATATTGCATTCGGAGAATGTGTTAGAGCATAGCAAAGCTTGGACCTTTTCAAGAATTCCACCATCGGTTCATACAGCTCATCATCTTTAGCTTTTCCCAGAAAAGCAACTTTGTTGTGATCCTTCCTAAATTCAAGTGCCATGTGATGAATTGAGATTTTAGGGTTATGTTTCTCGTAATGAAGTGTTTTGGATGAAGGAGAGGGAATCGTTTTGTTTTGAAGTGGAATAATGTGAGTGGTGGAGTGGTAGTTGTTGCCCAAGTTATAGTCAAAAGAATTAGACCGTTTGGTTGACCGTAGCTTACGTGTATTTCAACGTGACCCAAGAAAGTGTAACTCTTCAGCAGAAACAGATGGTCAATCTGCTGAAGTTATACACTTTAGCAGCAAACATCAAAGATAAAAATATCTTCGGTAATATTCTAGAGAGTTACTGTGCCAACCACTCGTATTAATTCCCATTTAACCTCGAACCGTCTATAAAATGATCCTAATGCACACATAACTCTTCATCAAAGATCCCCAAATATCATTATAAACCCTAGTTTCTTCAAAGCTCCAAAATTAATCACAATAAACCATGAGAAGTTCCAACCCAATCACCCTTTCATCAGATGACAATGCAACCTCTATAAGCAGTCTAGAGAGGTGGAAGAAAAGTTATTTGTCAAGCAATCCAGGCGGTGGAGAAGACAACTCGTCCATAAGTTCTTATGTATCACCTTATGAAGACTCAGATGAGGAAGCCACTTCAAAGAGACTGAAAGAGCCTCCCCTTGCTGATGTGAATGAGCCTTCCCTTCCCGTTGAAGATTCTGATGACTCCTGTAAGGAGAGAACATCATACTCCCAATCTCCAGGCACCAGCCTCCACGAAGGCTACGAGCCAGAAATCCGCCACTCCCTAAGGATAGAGAGGTGGTCCAAGGTCTTTCTGCACCAGGTTTTGGTGCATCAACACACATCGTATATAGGAAGGGCTTAAGGAGGGTGGATGTATTGCATTTTGGTTGAAATGAATAGATGAAGCACAAAGGACATATTATTTTTCTCCATCATCATGTGTGGTCATCGTCATCATCAACGTTTTCATCAATCCATCCTCTCCATTTTGATCCTTAGCATCTTCGTCGTATTGGTCATGCATATCCAGCCATCTAGATAGACGGAATGGGTGGTTATGCAAGACCTACAAACGCATATCCAGCATCTAGTGTGAAAGTTGTGAGCGATCATGCATATCCAACATTCACTTAGATGTTTGAATAGATGATATGTACTAGATTAGGATTAGCGTAAGTGTATAGCTCGTATCTTGAAGATGCATTTGAAGATGATATGTAAGCTGTAAGCTGTAAACTGTTTCTTGAATGAATGAAAGAACAATGTGACTTCAAACTCTTCTCTTTAGAATTTTGGCTTCAGTGGAATCAAATTGTTTGCTTCAGAACATTAAATTTCGGAAGAAACAAGCAATAAGCTTTTAGCTAACTTGACCAAATATGAATGAACCACACTAGATGAATGTTAACGGAACAGGGCATTCTGCAAAGCAAACTCAGAGACAAAACAGAGACATACCATACAAAAACTACAAACAGGAGTTAGCAAACAACATAAACACAAAGTTTACTATAAAATCCTTCCCTGAGGCATATGCCTCCCCTGAGCATATGCCTCCCTAAACTTTGCAGTTAAGGGAAGAGAAAGATCAACCATTATTCTTGGGTTTCCAGTAAAATTTTGTTCCGTTATTCTTCCAAGAACAACTTGCTGAAGTTTTGACAGATTTGACAGTAGTGCCCCAACATTGTTTCCTTTTATTCATAGAGTCAACATATGCAGGCCAATAACCATGTTTAAAGTATGGGCTAATGGGTCGCACATAAGGTCTATTAGGAGATTTCCTCCAAGAAGGGTCAGTTCTAGCTTGTGGGACATATGGTGGAATAAATTTAACATTGGTCCACACTGGTCTTGGTTTCTGCTGAGGAGCACATGCACCTGATCTTTGCTCATGAAAATCACAATCCTTAATTAAATGAAATTTACTTCCGCAAACAAAACAAGTCTTCCTTTTGGAAGATGGATTCAACAAAGAAGATGTTCGATTACATGTAGAAGGACTTAAACCAGAAACTTGAGAAATGGATTGTTTTTAATAGACATATTATTCAAAGATTTAAAAGACAAATCTTCAGGGGAAACAGGCTTGGAAGTGGATTCCTCAGCAGCTATCCTAGAAGGCTTGTAGATAGACTTGGGTGCAGGCTTGGGTGTAGGGTCAGGTGAGGGCTTGACAAGATCTGACTTATCACTTGAATCACAGCTGTAAGTAGATCCTTGATCCGATGAGTTGTCACTGTCAGAGAAAGAGACAAAGTCATAAGATGAAGCATCGTTGTCAGGCAAGTCTTTTGAATTTTTGCCATACAGATGGTGTGATCCATCAAAGTCAATATTAACAGATAGGTCAGTGGGCATGAATTCTCCTCTAATAGGACCAGGGACAGCATGTAAATCACCTTCTTTTCTAAAGTGTTCTAGGCCTGCAGGTGTAGATTTGCGCCCATCTTGCCTAGCTTCCAATCCTACATACTTCTGAAAGCCTAATCCTATTCCTGAGTTCACTGCCTGACTACTATAGAGAGCTTGAGCTAGATTGTCTCCTGATATTAACCATTGTTTATGTCTAGCTAACTCCTCTGCAAGTTTCTCTTTAAGCTCTAGATTCTCAGCAATAGTATCAGCTTTTTCTTTTTCATTGCGTTTAAAGTTAATATTAGCAATTTCTAGATCAAACTGAAGCACCTTAATCTTTTCTTCATAAGCTATCTGATTATTTTGAAACCAAACCTTTTGTCTTTCTAATGTTTTTAACGAAAGTTTATAAGCTTCATTATCAACATAGCATGCATTGTACTTAGGTTTCATAGTATCATAGGCTTCTTTCAGTTCAGTATATCTTTCACTACAACCAAATATACATTGTGTACCTTGAGAAAGACCCATGAAGGCAAACTGATCATGCCTATCTTTTGAAGTGCACCTTGCCAGCAGACCAAGCTTCTCTGTATCAGCAGCTTCCTCATTCACAGGTTCATGAGCAACCCAGTTGACCTGTTCATCCAAGGTGACTAGAGCTGCTGAAGTGCTAGCTCCTTTCTGATTCTGCTGATAGGTATTGTAGCTGGTACTCTCTCCACTCTTCCTATCTTTGCATTCCCTTGAGAAATGACCCATCTGGTGGCAAGAGAAACACTTGACCTTTCTCCTATCAAATCGAGCTGGATCCTTTCCCTTGAATCGAAAATTCCTTCCTGCCTTCTCTTCAAACCTCTTGATATCCACTGAAAGCATGGCCACTTGCCATTTCAGCTTCATCTCCTCCATCTCAAGTGGGTCCACTTGGTCAAAGTCTTCATATACCAGATGCTGCTGAGTGTCATAATCAGCAACAAAGAAGTGAAGGACATCCTCCAATATACTTCCAGTCTTAGCTTGAGGATGTGAAGGTGTGGGACGATAGGATGATGATGGTAAATAAGATGGACTTGAAGCATGCATCATCATATTCGAGTGGGATGTCCCAACAAAGGCTGAATGACCAGAGGAGGTTGCACGGTAGGGAGATCTGACATCAGGTTCAAGAGATCTGAGTTTGTTGTATAGCTCGTCAAAGTGAGCATGTCCAGCCCACCTTTAGCTTTCGGGGCTATACTCACATGCAACCAAGATGGAGGCAAAGATCGAAGGAACTTAGAGTTGCTATCATCATTGTCAGGCTTTGCATTCAGCTGGTTTAGCTGACTCAGAATCTTGTGAAACCTGTCGTATCCCTTGTGGATACCCTCTTCTTCAGAAATATTGAACTCTTGGAAGTGTTGTCTAAGCATGGACTTCCTCATTCTTCTGGACTCTTCATTACCACCAAACCTAGCTTTAAGAGCCATCCAGATGTCCTTTGCATCAACCATGTGGTGAAAATCACCTAAGTGATCTTCAGGAATTGATTGAAGGAGGATGGTTCTTACCTTGTGCTCTCTTTGCACAGCCAAAACCTCTTCAGCAGTTTTGGGAGGAGCAATGGTGAACTTACCATCAAGATCTGGGATGGTCTTCTTTAGGCTGTTGCCATTTTTTACTATCTCCCATAGATTCCAATCAATATTGGAGATCCAGTTCTGCATCTTCATTGTCCACATATCATATTCTTCCTTCTTTAGATAAGGAAACTTGCCATTACTGTTGGAGAGACTAAGTTGTTGCATAGAGGCGGTGTTTTTGATGATGTTGTTGTTGTTGTTGGTGTTTGTGACATCTAATTCATCATCAGTTCCAGGCAATGTGAATAAGTTTTTGTTGTATGTGGGTGAGGAAAATAAGGTTCTCAATATCGTAGAGACTCTCCCGAGGCTCTGAAACCACTTGTTGAACGCTTTACGCACGTTGTACACACTCAGACCTTGAAAGATCTAGCACTCGTGGATCGTTAGTGTTGCCTGTGTAATCATAAGCAAACTAATAGAAAATCTCTACAACTCGTGTTCTAAAGCGGAATGTAAACACAAGCTGTTATCACTAAGAACACTTAGATCCTCTATGGATCCTTTTATTCACTAAAAATCTATGTTTTTCTGTATTACAAACTATATGGTTCCTTTTATATACAAGGAACCCTAATCTCTTACTACCCAAACGACTAAACATCTTTGCATGCATTTAATGTCTAATACATTAAAACAACTATAGAGTAGTACAATAATGCCCATGCTGACCTTGGGCAGTTAAAAGATAATAATGAGTTTAGCATTTAATTCATAAGGCGCATGCTGATCCTAGTCAGCTTTCACTCTTCAGAAGTAACATGGCAACGCTTGTACTCTTCAGTAGAATCACTTCTTCAGCAGAAACTGCTTCTACTTCAGCAGAAACCTTCGGCAGTAATGACAGCAGAGTCCTACTTCACATAATTCCCAACAGTTCCTAAAGTCACAAAGGAGTTGTTCACCAAACAACTTTATCCAAATCTTATGCAGATCGCCAAGCAAACTATTCGATCAACGCCCTTAACCGTCACAATCAATCCGACCGATCCGGTAGTTTTCTCAAATAATGAATTGGTGGCCAAGCTTGTAACACAAATGTCGTTACGATCAGCAATGTTCAATTCTGAAGAAGAAAAATTGTTTCAAGCATTGCTGGACTACCAACTTCAAGAAGCTTGTAGATTCGAAGCTGAAAAGTCTAAACGTCCTAGAGACGATGAAGACAAGGATAAGGATAAAGACTCTGCACCTAAACGTCAGAAGCAGTCTGGTGAATCTTCTTTGATGCAACCTCCTCCACAACGGCCTCCTTTTCAACAAAAATCTCCTCCTCGTTCTTCTACCGAAAACCTCGTGACGATTCCGAAGTTACCACCGACTCGAAAAAACCGATGATCACTATGAGTATACGGGTGGTGACGATGAAGAGGTCCTTGAGCCCCTACAACAACCCACCTCTCCCAAACAAGTTCAGAAACCGGAATCATCATCTAGGCCTTCGAAAAAGAAGAAGAAGAAGACGCCTCAGACTGACGTCGTATCATGGCTAGATGACGATAAAACAGAGGAATTTGAATGGTTTGCTACTCTTGTTGATAACACTCCCTACCCTGAAGAAGGTCAGGATTGGTAGACGGTTCTACATTGGAGCATGCTAAAATTCTGCAAGAAAAGTTCCATGTGAAGAAAATGACGAAATCTGAGTTGAAGCGAATCAAGAATGAAGCGTTTCAACTTCTAAAAGACAACTCTGAAAGTGCCCTCGAGGTCGAATATCACCTTGAAAACATTGCTCGAGCTATGTCTAACAACATGGATTGGCTTAACCCGGAAGCAAACATTGACTTCACACACAGGGACAACCCTCCATACTACACCGATTGGACCAAACCTCTACCAACAATTGGCCAACCAGCTTAACCAAGGATTCCTTTCATATATTTCTTTAACAAAGACTTGGATTTTCTTCTACACGGTGGCGATGATTCAATAAAATACGCTACATCGTTGACACTTCCATTCCCAGCAGCTGTCTACTCAAACTGCATAGCCATTGAGGAACGTGCCAATCACTTGTTCTCCAACACAGTGGAAGAATACGACCAAGATGCATTGTATGGGATTCATCACGGCCGAACGACCGAATCTACTACAGAAACTGTCAGGTTCAGAAGTCTCAACATGCTGTGTATAGTTCTAAGGATATCGTTGCCATCATACACGTTGACCTTTCGTCTAAGTGGGACTACACATTCCTAAAGAAGATCGTAGTCAAACGACAAGATGAACGGGACTATGCTTTCTCTGGAGCTGACTTTGAGAATTTGTCTCTCAATGACATCGAAGACATGTACCTTGCCAAAGTACAGGGTCGCATGAGACAATTCCCAACTGCAGCACAACGCGAATTTATCAAGTCACTTCTCATCTTCATAAGACGCATTGTCATCAAGGAACGTGTAGAAGATCTCCAGCTGTGTGAATCTTATCGACGCGTGTCAACTTTACACCTCCAAAGCTTGATCTTCCCGATATCAACCAGCTATCTCAATATACACTCATCAGCAAACCTTTCGGCGTTGTTTACCGTAGTGAACTTCAAAGAAACTGCTTAATGGCGTGTAGCGAACTCCACAAGTTCGGGGATCACACTTTGAAGCTGGTTAGGGATGGAATGGCATACAGGTTGAAGGATATACGCCAGAAAATTGGGTCTCCTAAGTGCTGGAATTCTCAAGAAAGGAGGGATGTGAGACGGATCATCACAATGATTGATGAACGGTTGTTTCGAAGGGATCAGTTCAGACGATTGGAGAGTTATGTCGGTGGTCGACCCGGATTAACATAACCGGCTTTCAACGCCCTGTGCACACTCCTGGGAACATCACTGCACTTCCTGGTACCCCTTGAATTGCTTCCTTCATATAATTTTGGATGTTTGATTGATTATAATGGCTTTTACACACATTACAGTGTACATCCCGTACTTGTAAATAAAGGACCATGTGGTACGCTTCAGTGCCACAATCCTTATAAAAGGAGCGAAAGCTTCTTACTTTTGAGTAAAACCTATCAAACCTTTCATTTTTTAAGGTTTTGCTCAAAAGAACAAGTACTTTCCCTTATGATTTTCAAAACCTCAACCGTTTATAACACTCGTTGAGGGGGAGTACTGGAATTAAAACTTTGTTCACAAATTGTTCACAGTGGTCATTCTTCCCGCAACACTCGAAATGGTCATATTTATTCTCAACTTTTCAAAAATAACATCACATATGCCATTTTTGAGGGGGAGAAAATACGTGATAAGCAATATGTTGTGTAAATGCAAATGAATCATTGTGCTATAGACTTAACCCATGAATTGACGAGATCTTAACTGTTAGTAACTCGAAAAGACTTGTCCGGGACGGGTAATAATTTCAAGCTAGTTCGCTAGTGATGTAAACGTGTCTCGCAAAGGACTTGTCTGAGTAGAAGGTACCATTCGAGAAACTCTTGGTAGACATGAACTCTGACGGGTTTGACAACCTCTCGAGGATTGTCTACACCTTCAAGGTAGTTATTAGAGCCAGTTGTCACCTAAAAACTGACAATGCAACTCTTTAACTATGCCACGTAACCGTGTCTCGCGGGGGAATGTCTATCTTGAGTGAATCAATTCAAAATGTACGCGCTCTTTCCTCACTGTGCATTTTAACCATTAAAACTCTTAAGCACATGTGGAGGGGGAGTACTTATGCAAAATCTTATCTCAATAGTGGTACTAAAATGTTTTTCATTCACAAACACTTTGAGAGATTTTTCACAACAGTGGTTTTTATGGCAACATAGGTTAGTCATGGAGTTATAAGGTGACTAAGGTTAGGAATAACCGTCCTATGATCCGCCAGAGCCGGAGGGATCTACCCAAGGACACCACAAATAGTTAGTATTTAGAAGTCCTTAGGTATGATTATAAAAAGGAGAAAATGAGAATTGGAGAAAGAAGGAGTTGAAGAATTAAAAAGAAATGCAAAGAAAAGGGTGAAAAGAAATAGCCCTCCAGATTATTCAACTTAGGCGCATACGGGTTCAATTCATACGCTATCTGGTTGTCACTTAGTGACGCCGTATTGAAGATTAAAAGTCGTCATGGACCCGGTGACGCATGCACTAAACCTTCTTATCCACTCAAGTTTCTCTTAACAGAAGCTTGTTTCATTCTCACAGGGAACCCTAAGTAAACTATCGGCTTTCTCTTAGAGATTTCTGGTATTGAAAAAGGAGACCCTCTCCCTAGTCTCCGCTCAGGAAAACCAAAACGCACTATTGAGTCTAGAGCCACGAGATTCATCAAAAGATCTCTTAAGTACACTTGACATTTCATCACTTGATATTCAACAATAAGAATTTCAGTGGTACATTATCGAGTCCTTCACAGATCTTAGCAATCTGTCGAGAACATTTATGAGAGGTTCACATTTGTGATCCTCGGTGATTGAATGGAAACTCCTGCCAGGGTCAACATCAAACGCCGACAGCAGGTCGCTTCGGCAACTCCCCGTGGATTGCGCTTAGTGGTCTCAAACGGTCTACAGCCGTGAGGTGATGCTTTGGTGTACCTCAGACTCATCCAATCGTAGGTGTACTTTGATACATCGTGTTATCTCACTTGTGGGACTCCGATTCAGAAACGGCCTTTGTAAGAATTAGAGTTGTGTTTTCACACTATGCTGTTAACACTCTTAAAGTTCAAACTTGTAAGTGCCGGAATCCGCTTATTACTAACCGTTTAAATGTTTTCTTCTTATGGAAGCTCGGGAGCGGAATGATCGTGCAGATTCTTCTCATGCTCACGCCAACATCATCACTAATGGAAGTTCTATCCAAAAGCAACACAACAAAAGAATGATTCTTCGTCGATACAGAGAATCTACAAAGTTAAAGACTTAAAGAACTTCATGAGTATCAATTCCAACGTCAAAAGAGCGTGTGAGCATGTTGAAGAATGATGTTGAGACACTGTAGCAGAAAGAAAGCGCACTGAGGCATTTGATGCGCACAACAACATACTATCACTCTCACCACAAAGAACAATGATCAAAGAACAAAGTTAAAGATGACGCCAAAGCATAACTGTTCAAAGTAAACTATCTCTACACCGGGAGATTGTTCAAATCAAGGCAATTCTTCTCACAAGAAAGAAGAATGTCGACAACGTCAAAGCTACTATTACATCAATGCCTTCACCGTTTTTCATCACCAACACTTGAGTGTTTGTTACTCATATGTAATAACACTTGAGGGGGAGATTGTTGGAATCACTCCTAAACCTTATTCAAGTGTTAGTTACTCATATGTAATAGTTAGCTTATTATGGCCTTTATGTTTGTTATTAGCCTTAAGCTTATGTAGAAGGCCTATGAGCTTAGGCCCAAGCCCATAGGAGAAAGGGAAGGAGTAGGAGTGTTGCCCTAGCTCCTTGCCTATAAATACTTTGTAATAACCTTCATTTGAAGGTTGGTTGTTCAAGTTTTTCTTTCACTACACTCTACGCCTAAACCGTCTTTACTCATACGTGTGTGTGTGTGTATAACTTGTTCAATCGCCTCTCTATCTCTCATATAAGCTTGTGTGGTAAACCTTGTGACCTAACACTTAGACTCTCGGAAAAGTACTTCAGGAGCTCTACAATTTCTTGGTGACAAACTGGTATCTTGGCAATCGAAGAAGCAGGACTGTACATCGCTGTCATCAACCGAAGCAGAATATGTAGCCATGTCGGCATGTTGTGCTCAAGTCATTTGGATGAGAACACAACTCAAAGACTATGGTTACGTATTTGACAGAATCCCGATGTACTGTGACAATCGGAGTGCTATTGCGATCTCGTGCAACTCAGTTCAACACTCAAAGTCAAAGCACATCGATCTTCGATATCACTTCATCAAGGACCACATGGAACAGGGTACTCTTGAATTATATTTTGTGGGTACAGAATACCAATTAGCAGATCTTCTCACCAAAGCCTTAGCTCCTGCTAAGTTTAATGAGTTGGTCCACCGAATTGGTATGCGGTGTTTGACTCAAGAGGAACTGGATGAACTCTTAAAACATTCTTAAAAACCAGTCAAACACCAAAACCTCTTTTGTAAATATCTTTCAAAAACAAAACACAAAAATATAAAATCAGATAAAACAACAAAAATATTCTTCTATCTATATTTCTTTTAACATGGCAAGTACAACTCTTCCGTCAACACTCAAATCTTTCAAAATTCAGTATTTTTCTGATCAAGTGTTGAGGGGGAGAAAATAAATACTTAACTGTTTCAAAATAACTATGTACTTGCATGTTACCTAATCCCAGTTGTTTCTTTATAATGGTGGTCACATCTCTGGTTTCTGACACTCCTCGGACTAAAATTTATAAACTTTCATTATTTCTTAAGTTGAGGGGGAGTGTTGTCAATTTTCTTTCTTAAAATCTTTCGTTTGGTAACCAAAATGGAAGTTAAAGGCTTTGGATGAAAATGGAAAAGGTGGAGGGACTAAAAGAGTCAAAAGCTTAAAGTGATTTTTAATAAAACATCCCTCCTACCTCATTTATTTCATCACATTTATTATTTCACCTAATATCATCTACGATCCAAATTCATTTAACAAATCCGTGCTTTCGATCATCAATTTGAAAGTGTTTATACATTCTTTACAACAATCTAAACATGGGTCTTGAATTGTTTTTCAATCTAACGGTTAGATTTTTGCCTAGAAGGGTTTTTGTGTTCTACGCATACGCGTAAGAACACATGATCATGTTTATGTGTTTGAGGTTAAGATAAATGGGCCAAAACGTTTCTTTAATATCAATGATACTATGTTTATCCTCAAAATCCACCCAGAAACACGAATTGACTGTTTTTCAAAATTAGGGTTCTTGAGTCGGTTTGGGTATTTTAAAATGTGAATGGTTTTGGTCAAAAAGATTGTTGTGTGATGTTGTTATAATAGTGAATTGATCATATCTGTGCTTAGAATTAACCCAGAAACACTAATTGCTTGATAATTAGATATTAGGGTTTATGTTCTTCGCGTTTGGGTATTTTTTATTCATTGAGAGTTGAATGTTAAAACTTGGCCATAACACTTACATGACATCTAAGAACCACCAGAATAAGTTTGATGCAAATCCTATGGCTAGATTTAATACGCGTAATTCATGAACTTTAGGGTTTAGTCTTACGCGTAAGACTTTTACGCGTAAACTGTTTAATAAGTTTTCATGCCATGATCTGTTTTAGAATGAATGAATGTGTAAATATTGATGCTATGATGACTTTATTTAAGGTCTGCTACACGTATAATTCAGAATCAAGGTCATTAGCAATCTACGCATAAGGATCACCTTACGCGTAGAAGGTTATGCGTAAGAGAAATCTTACGCGTAACATTTACGCGTAAGGTTCTACAAAGGGACTATGCGTATCCTGTGAAGGATATGCGTAAACAGTGACCACTATGCATAAGGTCTACTCTTACGAGTAAGCCTTACGTGTAAAGTGTTATATGCGCTTACGCGTAAGCTCTACGCATAAGGTCCCCTTTTTCTACGCGTAATATTTCTTACGCGTAAGTAAGGATCCTATGCATAAGCTTGCGTCTACGCGTATACTTCTCCTGTTTACGCATAAGCTACCATTTCTACGCCTAAGCCTTGATAAAACCTTCATTATGAATTGTTACGCGTGCATACTTGTAAATAAATAAATCATAACGTCACGAAACCAATACTGTCACTAATAAGCTAAAATGTGTAATGTGTTGTGAAAAATATGTGATAACATAAACTTTAAAACTTAAAGTTAACTAACTCACGAAATGTTTCTCGATGTCATTGGACTATTGAACAAACAAGTGACTTTGGACTCGTAACAATCATTGACATATCTCATTCAATAAGTAGTCAATAAAACCTTCTGTTGACTAACATTATGTCTTTCGATATGTTGGTTCTTTTGGATAAATGTGTTTCAGATCACGACATGGAAGCTCAAATAAATGTGGATGCACCAAATGTTCTCACCATTGCTGATATCTTCCCGCATGGATATCCAATGAAGATTGGAAAGAACAATCTCATAGTTGACTTTGAAACTCTTACCTGCTCGGAATCTTCTTGTCTCATTGTAGTGGATATTCTAAAGAATCATCCCTATCAGAACATGCTCACCAACTCGCCATCGCTCCGAGATCTACATACAGCAATTCCGGAATACAATGCGATGGTCAAAGGTCAAATGCTTGACGGTGACGCCAATCACAAGCAACTCACCATCACTCCCGCAGACTTACGGCGCCTCATTCCCGACATCATACCAATGAATTCTCTCAGCTGCACCTACTGAAGAGACGGTTCTGCAATTCTTGATTGATATTGGGTACGACGAAGCTTCAGGAGTAATCATCAAGCATTCTTATGTGGATCTAAAGAACATTTCTCAGCCTTGGAGAACCCTTTATATCATCATCACAAAATCCATTTCTGGTCGTGACAACGGCTATGAGCATCCCAAGCTCGTGGAACTGCAAATCTTTTGGGCTCTAATCAACATAAAGCACATCGAAGTTGAAGCTCTGATATGGGATGACATGATGACATTCCTCAAAAAGCTTGGCTCAAAGATTCCTTACATCAGATATACCAAACTGTTGATCCAGAGAGCACTTGGGTACAACCCTGACATCCCCAAAAGAATTAATGACCCCGAAAATCATGACATGTTGACTGAACCCACTCTAACAGTCAGATTTAAGGAGTCAACTACCAAGAAACAAGGTGCTGTGTTGCCAGATCACCTTCTCTCAGACGAACTCAAACAGCTCAACTCTTACAAAAGATATCTGAAAACTGTGGAAGAGAACAAAGTTGGTTTTCTAGATGATAAATCATCTGGTACACCTACCAGGAAAACCAGACGAGGAAGTGCAGGAAGTGCTGCAAGCACTGAGAGTCTGTGACAACTCGTATTTTCAGGTCATATTTCAAAACGTTACTCATGCTTCATCATTTATCATTTATCGTAAACTAGGTTTACGAGCATCAAATTCACGTAACCGTATTGGTTTAGCTGTGAATTCATGAACATATCATCAAGGACATTTCATATAGACTAGGTTTAGTCTACATTTCATTGGCATCATTATCATCATATTAGTTCATGCATGGTTTTGCATTTTACCTTAAACGTTTATTTTCCTATTAAATAAACGCTATCGCGTAATTAATTATTTTGAACATTTGATCCGACACTTTCAAAAATATTCCTAATATATTTTTATACTCATTTTAAGACTATAAAAATTATATTATTAATTTACCCGATGTTTTCAATTTATTTCGTATATAAATTGTTAAGTTTATATAATTACGACGGTTTTTGTAAATTCAACACGATAATTATTTATTTCACTCAACTCATGTAAGAAATGTATTTTTATAATTTTTATGACCTCAATATATTTTATCTTGACCCGTTAAAATTTATTTTTATCTAACGCTACCCTAAATGTTTCAATAAATACACAAGTTATCATTTATTCCTAATTAACTACACATTTACTCTACATTAATACACTTAATTATACTAAATGCAACTAGTCATTTTATTTTTCTTTCCTACATGTCGACCACCCTTGGGGTGAGTCATGGTTCATTTGCCAAAATATCTCTTTCAATGTTTAATGTATTATACTCTTAATATCACATAACACATTCATTTCACTCTTTCAAAGCAAAAGAGCATTTCTCTTCCTCTCCTCATGCTAGAACCGGCAACCACATAAGGACCAAGGAGGATTTCATCCAAATTTTCAAGACAAGATTTTAATACTCTAGTCTCACTCTTTATTAAGGTTTTGCAATAAAAACCTTGGGTGATTAGGAAAATCCTTTGTTCTCATAAACCTCATCAAGTAACTAGTAAGCATTTCATATTCATCATCATATTTCATATTCATTGTTATATTCATTTCATCATATTTGAATAATCATGCAAGTCTCATGGATGTTTATACGACTTTTATATTGATTTTAAGAGTTATATATATATTGGTCATCCTATAATTACTCCTTGTTATATATCACTTTTGGTGATGTCTAGGAACCCATGACACCCTAAGAAGGTGTATGGTAGGATTAGAATAGCTTCGGAGTTGTTTTGAATTGGTTAGAATAGGTTTGCGCGTGAAAAACTCATTTCGACAAGTCTAATTAAGGGTCTGTCCTTATTTTGAAAATCTGGAAAATCCGACAGTTTGTAAAGTATTTTGGGCTAGATATTCAGAAAATACACTTTAAAACGAAAACGTGGCCGCTTGAATGGGTTAAAACGGAGCTATAACGAAGAAGTTATGAATTTTTGAAGTTTGACGACGAAAACTATTAATTCCAGAAAATTCAGCATTGCTGTCTCAACTTTTTACGAGTCAAAAATGAGTCTTAAGCGTTGTTAAATGTGTCGACTTATCAAAAATATATTAGTATATGTTATCACGAGTCCATGGATATAAAGAACGTAGAAAAAGGACTTATAACGACAAAGTTATTCACATTTTAAAAAGTTGCCGTAACTTTATTCTATTAGCAAAATTAATATAATTTCTATTAAACATATACTACGGCAACGAGGGACCATGTTGAGGGTCGTTTTTAACAATGACGAAGTACTTTTCACAAAATGATGTCTTCTAGTAAAAGTAAGTTCGCCAAGCATATTTTTCAAAATGTCAAACCATTTGTCAAGCGGAGTTGTAACGAATAAGATACGGTCACTTAAATTTTTGCCGAAAACCATCCTTAAACTATATTTTGGGACACAAGTACCATACTTTAGCTATACTTTTCTCTATGATCGGAACCTCTATGACGAAAACTTAAACACTAAAACTTTGAGACAATGATACAAGCTTCCCAAAACAATTGAGTACGTTTCCTAACACTCGACGTGCATCATTTTACGACTAGCTTTTCGAGGCCGTTTTGTCATTTTCATGAATATTTCAACAACATTATTTTACGACGAAAAGTTATAATTTCCTAATAAATCACTAAATGATTATCGTCGGATATCATTTCAATGTAAATACATTTGGAGTAATTTAAAAATGGTCAAGACGTTAAAAGATTATTTCTCGACGAGAAATATTATTTTCAAAAATTCACAAGTGGTATAGATATCATCCGAATTGCATGCATAACATTACATCATGACTTATTACATATCATATCATTCATAATAGGTCAAGTTTAGAGATTCACGCTACTTTTCGGTGTATCCACTTTTGTCATTATAATCATTGCAATAGGTGAGTTCCATAGCCCCATTTTCAATTGTTTTAATGCTTTTATTAAACTCTTTGGGGGAGATACATGCTCATTAACTTTTATGACATTCATGATTATTTGCAAACTATATGTTTATCTGAACTGAATGTTTAGTCATACGAAGTAATAATATTGTCATGCTTAGAATTTCTATATCATAATCATGGAACTAAAGGTCTTGGGATTGTTATTGAGCTAAAGGTCTTGGGATTATTATTGAGCTAAAGGTCTTGGGATTATTATTGAGTTAAAGGTCTTGGGATTATTATCGAGCTAAAGGTCTTGGGATTTTTATTGAGCTAAAGGTCTTGGGAATATTTGAAACAACACTCATATGTGTTATATCAATTGATTATTGATACATTAAGTAATGTACTGTTATGTGAATTCATTTGACATCATGCATTTGAACATAAAGTATACATATTTTGGCAATGGGTTGTAAACACACAGGTTGCAAGTTTTGTATGGGCGGAACTTGGAACTGAGTGGATTTACAATGCCTTTGCTACATAAACGATTTTGAAAGGCTTTACATTTCAACTCAAACTCTATGAACTCACTCAACCTTTGCGTTGACACTTTTTAGCATGTTTTATCTCAGGTATCTAAGGCATTCACTTCATGACATCCATATGGACTTATCATAGAGTCGTGGTGACGACGCGTCACACATGGGATTTATTCATTTTAAAACATCGTTTGGCTTGTAACAAACTTATTTCCGCACAAGTTAATTTCATTTGGGACCTATACTTTGTAAACTCTGATGTTTTATTAAATCAAACGATGTATTTTCCAAACAACACTTTAGGTCGTTCAATATATCTGTAACTATGATGCTATGACAGTCAATCCCCAGGAATTCCATTCCGCTGCAAAACGTGTAATTTGGGGGTGTGACAAATTGGCATCAGAGCTTCAGTTATAGAGAACTAGGTTGCATCATTGACCCTAGACTATAACTACATCATCATAGCATCTCATCATTTCATCATAAGTGCATGTTCACTTTACATGCGGTTTATACGTAGATTTTTCGAGTTATTTACTTTCATTTCAAATCGATTGTCACATAGATGCCTTTAAATACCCATTCCATTATCCTTCCTTTAGACTCCAATGTGGAGAATGCCTTGTCATTTCTTATCACAATTTTAATATCAACCGATTCATCACCGATAACGTCGAATGCCGAGATAAACCTTTAAGTAGGGCGAAGTCACTCTCACTCCTTTGTTTCACCACTAACATGTCGAGTTACACGTTATTCACGCACTAAGTCACTAGACCATCATACATTTGAAGCACTTACGACACCTCATAACCCATCTTTTGGGAACCCGTCGATTATTTTGAAAAGTAACCTTAAACTTATCACTTCACATCACATCTCTTTAGAGCACTTATTCTTAACATAGGACTTTGCTACGTCTCACCTTTCCTCTTATCTTGAAGAGTTATGGCACCGAAGAAAGCTGCACTGAAATGACACCACTGCTATCCAAAAGTATGTAGAGGATAGTATAGCCGAGGCACTAAGGAAAGAAAGAGCAACGGTAGCCGAGGCCACGGCCGCCGCTGCCAAGCTGAAATCGCTAGACTTGCTACTGCTACAGGAGCTGCAGGAGGATCTGGAGTTCGAAATTGTACATACAAGGACTTTAAGAACTGCGATCCTACAAAGTTCAAAGGCAAGGAGCCACCGCTATGGTTCGATGGTTTGAGAAGATTGAGTCTCTGTGTTTCTTCTATGCAATTGCCCAGATGACTACAAGGTGAAGTTTGCCACTGGTACACTCTTAGATGGCGCAATGTCATGGTGGAATTCGTATGCAGCCTATTGGTATCTAAAATGCTTACAAGCTCACGTGGGATCAATTCAAGAGGTTGTTGACAAAGAAGTATTGTCCCACGCACGAAGTGAAGAAATTAGAAATGAAATTTTATGAGTTAGTGACTGTTGGTTATGACATCGAGACCTACATTAGGAGGTTTCAAGAATTGGCTGCACTATGTCCATCAATGGTTTCGGACAATGAGAAACTACTGGAAAATTTCATTGGAGGACTTCCACAATGTATTCAAGGAGATGTAACTTCTTCCGATCCACAAACAATTGAAGAAACTATCAGGATAACTCAAAAACTCATGGCTCAAGTTGTGAAGGGGGAAAACATTACCAACAATAACAATAACAACAACAACGACGACAACCAAACTAGAAACAACAAAAGGAAATGGGAAAATGACCAGGGAGGTTATGATAACGACAACCAAAACCGTAACACTAACCATCATCAACAACAGAATAGAGGGCAAGAAACCGCAATGGTTTATGTTGCTGCATCAATAGAAGGCAGAGGTTATGCTCGAACCTACCCACTATGTAATCGATGTAAGTATCATCACACGGGTCTTTGTCCTGCTAAGTGCTACAAGTGTCAAAAACTAGGACACCATGCCAGGAATTGTAGAGGCAAGACCATAGTTACATGTTACGAATGGGGGGAGCAAGGACACTATCGGAATCAATGTCCTCAAAACCAAGGTCAACAAGTTGAAGGTGCTCATGGGAATGCATATATATTAGACGGAGGAGAAGCTCGTCATGATCTCAACAATGCGGAAGACTGAAGAAGTTCGGAAACTAACAGTCTTAATTTTCCTTATGTACTATGTTGTACTAAGTTTATGTCTTCCATCGTATTCGGATCTTATGAATTAAGATGTACTACTTTTGATAAACCACTCGTTGTAAAATATTCTCATTAAGAGTACTTTCTTTTCATTCTGATTCGTTATCACTTACAAGGTTTAGATCTCTCTAAACATCGAGAGTTATAACAACTAAACCGAACGTCACATTATCGTTCCTTAATTATACATAGCCTAGCTAACTATGTCTAATTCGAGGGATATCGCCTTAATTATACATAGCCTAGCTAACTATGTCTAATTATCGAGGGATCATGTTATGTTGGGAGCAGTTATTTATAAGTCTTAGTGCAAGGTGGTTTTCACATATTCATAAAATTCAAAGTGTTACTCATGGGAGATTCATCCAAAATTTTCTTTACTATGATGTTTTGTACACCCTTAATCATCGATAACCATAACGACACCTTTTCATGTCTTCTTTCCTCGTTATTCATCACAAACTCAAAAATTCGATAGACTAACACGAACTGAATTCCTTTTGGTTGGGCTTAATGTGACAACTCGTATTTTCAGGTCATATTTCAAAACGTTACTCATGCTTCATCATTTATCATTTATCGTAAACTAGGTTTACGAGCATCAAATTCACGTAACCGTATTGGTTTAGCTGTGAATTAATGAACATATCATCAAGGACATTTCATATAGACTAGGTTTAGTCTACATTTCATTGGCATCATTATCATCGTATTAGTTCATGCATGGTTTTACATTTTACCTTAAACGTTTATTTTCCTATTAAATAAACGCTATCGCGTAATTAATTATTTTGAACATTTGATCCGACACTTTCAAAAATATTCCTAATATATTTTTATACTCATTTTAAGACTATAAAAATTATATTATTAATTTACCCGATGTTTTCAATTTATTTCGTATATAAATTGTTAAGTTTATATAATTACGACGGTTTTTGTAAATTCAACACGATAATTATTTATTTCACTCAACTCATGTAAGAAATGTATTTTTATAATTTTTATGACCTCAATGTATTTTATCTTGACCCGTTAAAATTTATTTTTATCTAACGCTACCCTAAATGTTTCAATAAATACACAAGTTATCATTTATTCCTAATTAACTACACATTTACTCTACATTAATACACTTAATTATACTAAATGCAACTAGTCATTTTCTTTTTCTTTCCTACATGTCGACCACCCTTGGGGTGAGTCATGGTTCATTTGCCAAAATATCTCTTTCAATGTTTAATGTATTATACTCTTAATATCACATAACACATTCACTTCACTCTTTCAAAGCAAAAGAGCATTTCTCTTCCTCTCCTCATGCTAGAACCGGCAACCACATAAGGACCAAGGAGGATTTCATCCAAATTTTCAAGACAAGATTTTAATACTCTAGTCTCACTCTTTATTAAGGTTTTGCAATAAAAACCTTGGGTGATTAGGAAAATCCTTTGTTCTCATAAACCTCATCAAGTAACTAGTAAGCATTTCATATTCATCATCATATTTCATATTCATTGTTATATTCATTTCATCATATTTGAATAATCATGCAAGTCTCATGGATGTTTATACCACTTTTACATTGATTTTAAGAGTTATATATATATTGGTCATCCTATAATTACTCCTTGTTATATATCACTTTTGGTGATGTCTAGGAACCCATGACACCCTAAGAAGGTTTATGGTAGGATTAGAATAGCTTCGGAGTTGTTTTGAATTGGTTAGAATAGGTTTGGCGCGTGAAAAACTCATTTCGACAAGTCTAATTAAGGGTCTGTCCTTATTTTGAAAATCTGGAAAATCCGACAGTTTGTAAAATATTTTGGGCTAGATATTCAGAAAATACACTTTAAAACGAAAACGTGGCCGCTTGAATGGGTTAAAACGGAGCTATAACGAAGAAGTTATGAATTTTTGAAGTTTGACGACGAAAACTATTAATTCCAGAAAATTCAGCATTGCTGTCTCAACTTTTTACGAGTCAAAAATGAGTCTTAAGCGTTGTTAAATGTGTCGACTTATCAAAAATATATTAGTATATGTTATCACGAGTCCGTGGATATAAAGAACGTAGAAAAAGGACTTATAACGACAAAGTTATTCACATTTTAAAAAGTTGCCGTAACTTTATTCTATTAGCAAAATTAATATAATTTCTATTAAACATATACTACGGCAACGGGACCATGTTGAGGGTCGTTTTTAACAATGACGAAGTACTTTTCATAAAATGATGTCTTCTAGTAAAAGTAAGTTCGCCAAGCATATTTTTCAAAATGTCAAACCATTTGTCAAGCGGAGTTGTAACGAATAAGATACGGTCACTTAAATTTTTGCCGAAAACCATCCTTAAACTATATTTTGGGACACAAGTACCATACTTTAGCTATATTTTTCTCTATGATCGGAACCTCTATGACGTAAACTTAAACACTAAAACTTTGAGACAATGATACAAGCTTCCCAAAACAATTGAGTACGTTTCCTAACACTCGACGTGCATCATTTTACGACTAGCTTTTCGAGGCCGTTTTGTCATTTTCATGAATATTTCAACGACATTATTTTACGACGAAAAGTTATAATTTCCTAATAAATCACTAAATGATTATCGTCGGATATCATTTCAATGTAAATACATTTGGAGTAATTTAAAAATGGTCAAGACGTTAAAAGATTATTTCTCGACGAGAAATATTATTTTCAAAAATTCACAAGTGGTATAGATATCATCCGAATTGCACGCATAACTTTATATCATGACTTATTACATATCATATCATTCATAATAGGTCAAGTTTAGAGATACACGCTACTTTTCGGTGTATCCACTTTTGTCATTATAATCATTGCAACAGGTGAGTTCCATAGCCCCATTTTCAATTGTTTTAATGCTTTTATTAAACTCTTTGGGGGAGATACATGCTCATTAACTTTTATGACATTCATGATTATTTGCAAACTATATGTTTATCTGAACTGAATGTTTAGTCATACGAAGTAATAATATTGTCATGCTTAGAATTTCTATATCATAATCATGGAACTAAAGGTCTTGGGATTGTTATTGAGCTAAAGGTCTTGGGATTATTATTGAGCTAAAGGTCTTGGGATTATTATTGAGCTAAAGGTCTTGGGATTATTATTGAGCTAAAGGTCTTGGGATTATTATCTAGCTAAAGGTCTTGGGATTTTTATTGAGCTAAAGGTCTTGGGAATATTTGAAACAACACTCATATGTGTTATATCAATTGATTATTGATACATTAAGTAATGTACTGTTATGTGAATTCATTTGACATCATGCATTTGAACATAAAGTATACATATTTTGGCAATGGGTTGTAAACACACAGGTTGCAAGTTTTGTATGGGCGGAACTTGGAACTGAGTGGATTTACAATGCCTTTGCTACATAAACGATTTTGAAAGGCTTTACATTTCAACTCAAACTCTATGAACTCACTCAACCTTTGTGTTGAAACTTTTTAGCATGTTTTATCTCAGGTATCTAAGGCATTCACTTCATGACATCCATATGGACTTATCATAGAGTCGTGGTGACGACGCGTCACACATGGGATTTATTCATTTTAAAACATCGTTTGGCTTGTAACAAACTTATTTCCGCATAAGTTAATTTCATTTGGGACCTATACTTTGTAAACTCTGATGATTTATTAAATCAAACGATGTATTTTCCAAACGACACTTTAGGTTGTTTAATATATCTGTAACTATGATGCTATGACAGTCAATCCCGTGAATTCCATTCCGCTGCAAAACAGGTAATTTGCGGGTGTGACAGAGTCAAAGGAAGTTTCCCAAGAGGACTCCTCCAAGCAAAAGGAGAGTTCCTTCCAAGGAAGCTGTTCCTATTACCGTTCCCAAGATTGAACCGCAAAGAAAGCTAACGAACGAGGACTCAGAGGGTACTGCATCAGATGAAGAGATTTTCTACTCTGAAACTGCTAAAGATGAAACCCCAACAGTATTCTAAACCTCCTAGTCAACCAGCAGATAAAGGAAAAGGAAAGACTCCAGTAATTGAGCAACAAGAAGAGGAAAAATCAGATGAAGAGCAACTAGACACTGATTACAGGAAAAAGTTCATATTCATTAGACTTCAACACGTTGCACAAGAATTTGCTAAAGAACAAATGGGTGGCCCCGGAGGGTCAAGTGGTGGAGTTCAACCTACACCAAATCCTGATGTGGTTAATCAACCCGATAAGGGATTTGGTGCCACCACTTTGGTTCAACAACAAACGCGTGTGGAGGATACTATTGAGTATGACTTTGAAGAACCAGAAAAGGAAAAGACTGAAAAGACTTCTGGTGGTGAAACAAAGACTGATGATACGACTAAGTCTGGAAAAGATGATGACGCTGATTATGATAAGCTTCTTCTAGACAAATTCCAACACGCCCCAAGGAGAAAACCTCGAACCTCCTAAGGACCCCGAAGTCTCCTCATGTCTCTTCGTCATCGATTCTTCTTCTACTCTTCACCACCACCATCAAAAGAACAACCGATCCACATCCGATCATGAAGAAGCCAATCGCCTCTTGGATGTCTCATGCAAAGTCTCGAATCGTTAAAGCTATAAAACAGTCGAGAGAAAAATATTACTAAGAAGAAGTTAGATTTTCTTGCTGACCAGATATAGTATCTTCATGATGAGCAAGACAAGATGCAAGTTGAAAGGGAGTATGTCCAGAAGCTCATGAAAGATGATTTTCAAGGGAAAATGGACGAGATGATCAAAGGATACTCTCACAAGTTCCTCATGGAGGTCATTCCTAAACTGACAAAGGAGATGTATACCAGACAACTTTATCCGAATCTCTTACATCCGCCAAACAAGCCATAAAATCAACTCCAATGAATTTGAGCATCAATCCAGTTGAATCCACAATCTTCTCGGATGATGAATTGGTGAACCGGCTAGTAGCTCAAATGTCGAAACGCTCTGCAACGTTTGCCTCCCACGAAGCTAAATTGTTTGAAGCATTGCCGAATACCAACTCAGTCAAAGATTCAGAGAAGAAGCCGTAAGGCCTAAACGTTCAAGAGACGACGAAGACAAAGATCAGGATAAGGATAACGAGCCCAAACGCACGAAGAAGTCCGGTGAATCATCCTCCATTCAGTACTCAATGCAGCCTCCACCCTAAAGGACTCTAGTTCAACAAAGATCCCCTCCTCGCTCTTCAACTGAAAAACCTCAGGATTCCGAGACACCACCCCGCACTCGAAAACCGGTGATCACTTTGAGTATACGTGGTGACGATGAGGAAATCCGAGCCACAACAACAACCCATATCTCCCGACACAACTAAGAAACCGTAATCTTCAACCAAGCCAAAGAAAAAGAAGAAAAGGCTATGACCGACGCCTTATCATGGCCGGACGAGGATGATACTAATTTGAATGGTTCTCGAAGCTTGTTGATTCCACTCCCTACCCATCAGAAGGTCAAGAGGTTATAGAATGTAGTACATTGGAGCATGCAAAACTATCGCAAGAAAAATTCGGTGTGAAAAAGATGACGAAATCCGAGTTGAAGCGAATCAAGAATGAAGCATTTCAACTGCTAAAAACGTTCGGAAAGTGCTATTGAAGTCGAGTATCACCTTGATAATATAGCACGAGCTATGTCTAACAATATGGATTGGCTCAACCCAAAAGCAAACATCGACTTCACCAAACGGGACAATCCTCCATATTACACCGACCGTCCAAACCTCTACCAACAATTGGCCAACCAGATCAGCCTAAGATTCCATTCAGATATTTCTTCAACAAAGACTTGGAATTTCTTCTTCACGGTGGCGATGGTTCAAGGAAATACGCTACATCACCGACACTTCCATTCCCGGCAACCATATACTCTAATCGCATAGCCATCGAGGAACGCGCTAACCACATGTTCTCCAACAAAGTGGAAGAGTATGACCGTGATGCAATGTATGGGATTCACCATTGACCGAACGCTGAAGGATCTACTACGTAAGCCGCTGTGTTCTAAGTCTCAACATGAAGTGTTCAATACTAAGAGTATCGTTGCCATCAAACATGTTGATCTTTCGTCTAAATGGGACTACACTTTCCTCAAGAATATTGTGGTCAAAAGGCAAGACGAAAGGGATTATGCATTCTCTAAAGCGGACTTTGAGAATTTGTCTATCAACGACATTGAAGACATGTACCTTGCCAAAGTACGGGGTCGCATGAGACAATTTTCAACTGAAGGACAACGTGAATTCATCAAGTCCTTGCTTATCTTCATCGACGATAGTCATCGAGAACGTGTAGAAGATCTCCAAATTGTCGTTGAATCATATCGCACCGTGTCAACTTCACTTCACCTCAGCTAGATCTTCCCGACATTA
This sequence comes from Chrysanthemum makinoi, assembly GCA_910596185.1. NCBI lineage: Eukaryota > Viridiplantae > Streptophyta > Magnoliopsida > Asterales > Asteraceae > Chrysanthemum > Chrysanthemum makinoi. Next base: position 147,129,297 of record OU343221.1, on the reverse strand, counting down.
ACCAGCTTTCACAATACACACTCATCAACCAACCATTCAGAGTGGTTTACCTTAGTGAAACACTACGCAACCGCTTGATGGCGTAGAGATCTTCACAAGCTTGGGGATCACACATTGAAGAAGGTTAGGGACGGATTAGCTTATAGGTTGAAGGATATTCATGAAGGAATTGGGTCTAAAAGCGATGGAATTCTAAGGAAAGACGGGATGTGAAGCGGATCATCACCATGATTGATGATAGGTTGTATCGAAGGGATCGCCGTAACACCGAAAGCTTTGTAGGCGGTCGTCCCATGATTGCTCTCGCCGGCTATCAATGCCCAGTTCGCATTCCTGGAAACATTGATGGACTTCCTGGTACCCCTTGAACTGCTTCTATTTCATAATAGTTTGGATGTGTGATTTTATTTATGTCAGTGGCTTGTGCACACATAACAGTGTACAACCCGCACTTGTAAATAAAGGACCCTGTGGTACGCTTCAGTGCCACAATCCTATAAAAGGAGCGAAAGCTTCTTACTTTTGAGTAAAACCTATCAAACCTTTCACTTTTCAAGGTTTTGCTCAAAAGAACAATTACTTCCCCTTATGATTTTTCAAAACCTCAACCGTTTATATCACTCGTTGAGGGGGAGTATTTGACTTAAAATCTTTGTTCACTAATTGTTCACAGTGGTCATCTTCCCACAAAACTCAAAATGGTCATATTTATTCTCAACATTTCTTCAAAAATAACACTTATATGCCATTTTTGAGGGGGAGAAAATTTATGCGATAAGAAATATGTTGTGTTTTGCTCATAAATTCTTTTGTGCTATAGACTTAACCAAAGAATTGACGAGATCTTAACTGTTAGTAACTTGAAAAGACTTGTCCAGGACGGGTAATAATTTCAAGCTAGTTCGCTAGTGATGTAAACGTGTCTCGCAAAGGACTTGTCCGAGTAGAATGTACCATTCGAGAAACTCTTGGTAGACATGATCTTTGACGGGTTTGACAACCTTTCGAAGTTTGTCCACACCTTCAAGATAGTTATTAGAGCTAGTTGTCACCTAAAAGCTGACAATGAAACTCTTTAACTATTCAACGTAACTGTGTCTCGTGGGATTGTCTATCTTGAGTCGATCAATTCAAAAAGTGTGCGCTCTTTCCTCACTGTACAGATTTCTGTCAAAACTCTTAAGCACATGTTGAGGGGGAGTATTTATGCTAAAAGATAAAACTCTCACAGTGGTACAAAATGTTTTTCATTCACAAACACTACGAGAGATTTTCTTGAAAAATGGTTTTATGGCAATGGAGTTATAAGGAGATTAAGGTTAGGAATAACCGTCCTATGATCTGCTAGAGCCGGAGGGATCTACCCAAGGACACTACCAATAGTTAGAATTAGAAGTCCTTAGGTATGATTGTAAAAAAGGAGAAAATGAGAATCGGAGAAAGAAGGAGTTGAAGAATTAAAAAGAAATGTAAAGAAAAGGGTGAAAAGAAATAGCCCTCCAAATTATTCAACTTAGGCGCATAACGGGTTCAATTCATACTCTACTGGTTGTCACTAGATGACACCGGTATTGAAGATAAAAGTCATCATGGACCCAGTGACGCATGCACTAAACCTTCTTAGCCACTCAAGTTTCTCTCAACAGAAGCTTGTTTCATTCTCACAGGGAACCCTATGTAAACTATCGACTTTCTCTTAGAGATTGCTGGTATTGAAGAAGGATACCCTCTCCCTAGTCTCCGCTCAGGAAAACCAAAACGCACTATTGAGTCTAGAGCCACGAGATTCATCAAAAGATCTCTTAGGTACACTTGACATTTCATCACTTGTTGTTCAACAATAAGAACATCAATGGTACGTTATCGAGTCCTTCACAGATCTTAGCAATCTGTCGAGAACATTTATGAGAGGTTCACAATTGTGATCCTCGGTGATTGAATGGAAACTCTGCCGGGTCAACATCATACGCCTTGACAGCAGGTCACTTCGTAACTCCGTGGATTACGCTTTGTGTGTCTCAAATGGTCTACAGTCGTGAGGTGATGCTTCGGTGTACCTCAGCGACTCATCCGAACCGTAGATGTACTTCGGTACATCGCGTTATCTCACTTGTGGGACTCCTCGTTCAGAACGGCCTTTGTGAGAATTAGAGTTGTGTTTTCACACTATGCTTTTAACACTCTCGAAGTTCAAACCTGTAAGTGCCGGTATCCGCTTATTACTAACTGTTTTCATGTTTTCCTCTTATGGAAGCTCGAGCGAACGATCATGCGATTCTTCACATGTTCATGCCAAAATCATCACTAATGGAAGTTCTAACTAAAAGCAACACAAAGTCGTAATGATTCTTCGTCAAACCAAAGAATCTACAAAGTTAAAGACTTAAAGAACTTCATCGATCGAAATCCAACATCAAAGAGCGTGTGGGCATGTTGAAGAATGACGTGGAGACACCGGAGCAAAGTAGACTGAGGCATACTTGATGCAGACAACAACAACATACTGTCACTTTCATCACAAAAGAACAATGATCAAAGAACAAAGATAAAGATGACGTCAAAGCAGAACTGTCTAAAGAAAACAATTTCTCTACACTGGGGAGATTGTTAAAATCAAGGAAATTCTTCACACAAGAAAGAAGAATGTCAGAAGACGTCAAAGCTACTATTACATCAACGCCTTCACCGTTCATATTCATTCATCACCAACACTTAGGGGGAGATTGTTGGAATCACTCCTAAACCTTAATCAAGTGTTAGTGACTCATATGTAATAGTTAGCTTAATTATGGCCTTTATGTTAGTACTTAGCCTTAGGCTTATGTAGAAGGCCCATAAGCCTAGGCCTAGTCCAATAAGGAAAAAGATGGGAACTAGGAGTGTTGCCCTAGCTTCCCTCCTATAAATACCTTGTAATAACCCTCACTTGAGGGTTGGTTGTTCAATTTACTCTTTCATTCACACTCTACGCCTAACCCTTCTTTATTATACGTGTGTGTGTGTGTGTGTAGTTGTTCATCCGCCTCTATCTCTTCTCTATTTCTTCTATTGTTACTTGTGTTGCATATTTGGGAACCTAACACTAAGGTATCACACCATAATTTTTGCGGAATGGATTCCTTGGCTAACATTGCATGACACATCTCCCATAACTTCTTGTCCCTCTTTTGAATGACCTCATTGGTTTGAGGAGGACTAATGTTCGAGAAATTATCAGAGATTCCATGTTGTTCGCAAAAGTACCCAAATTGGACACTATGTTCAAATCTACTACCATGATTTGCTTGAATTGAAGCAATCAAGAAATCAAGTAGATTCTCTAATCTTTTTCCTAGGATCTTAAACTTATTTAGGGATTCTTCCTTAGTACTTAAAAATATAGTCCATATGATAACATCAAATAGTTTTGATATATTAGTGTCAATTTCCCCCTAATATGCTCATTATTGGTGTAGTTTTACATAAATATATACTCTTATCTCTTATTATTTCATTTCAGGGTATAAATAATCATTGGAACGAACAAATGAGTATTTGGAAAGAAGACTAACGAAGTTACACATGGACTTGCTGACTAGAGGATTGTTATGGCATAAGTACCAAGTTAAAGTTACGCCGTAACTAATAATATCACTAGAAGACTAAAGTCAACGCAGCTCAAGGTTATGGTGTAACTCCATCGACTAGGTTATGCTGTAGAAATCCAAAGACTTAGCCAAATTCAGTGATCATAAAGGTTGCACCGTAACCTCAACATATGGTGTTAGGATTTGGAAAATCCGTATAGACGATTCGGTTACCCCGAGTTTAGTCTAGCATGTGTTAGCTCTTAGACTTAGCTTTATTTATTAGTTATTAGTTTTTTAAGTAACACCATGGAGGACGGACGGGTCTTTACCCATTGTATACCTGATCCACAGCCCATAAGGGACGTTTAGTAAGTTGTATAAATACCCTTTCCCACTAAGGGAGAGGGTTGGTTGTTTCATAATAATACACACACTACAAGTGTTTTTCTCTCACTAGAAACTTCCTCTCTCTAAAATGGCTAACTTGTTCTTCCATAATCCTCGACCCCCTGAATCATATAATCAACAAAATACAAGATCCTACAATTGGCATCAGAGCTTGGTTATGTTGTTTTGTTGATTTGTGTGGTTTTGTATGATTTGTATAAGCTGTTTTATATCAGTTTAGTAGTCGGAATTTTTTTTCAGCTTGTTTGATATATCAGTTTATACAAGTTATTGTATTCGTATTGGTCAAAAGGTTTTATTGTCTATACAAGGTTAATCTGAGTTGCGTCATAAATTTGTCCAAACAGATTCATGTCAAAAGTATCACCTTAAATGACTTTTTACCATTCATGTGAATTCTTTTATGGTCAACTGGTCGTCAAATCTGGTCAAACGGATTAAATGTAATTCTTTTTCTTCAGATTATCTGGGTATCTCATGCTAAACGGAAAACTGGTCGGAAATGGTGAAAGAAATCTGGGTTTGAGTATTCATGCTCTTGGTTGCGGTTTGATGAAAGAGAAAACTCTAGATCTGGTTTTTCTGCATTTTGACCAGGTCAACTGCGGTTTGTGGTGGTTGCGTTTTGGCTTGTAGGTTCTTGCGTTTTTAAGACTTTTACTAGTGTTTATGAAAGGAAATGCTGGAAATTTTTTTTGTAATTGCGTTTTGCTAAAACCTGATGTTGTGGTTTGACCAAACATGACAGAAAGGTAGAAGAAGAAGACTGCGTTTTGACCAACAAACCTTAATACCAAAATTTGAGTTGACCTTAGTTTATAAATCATCGGTGCAAGCCAAGTTATAACTAACAGAAATCACAGTAAAAGAGTTGACTTCGAAGATAAATACACAACAGATCCAAACCAACATCAAGTCTAAATTGAGAAGGCTCAACAATAAGATTTTCGGTTTGGGGGGAAGCTACAAAAGCCTCACATTGAGAAGGCTCAAGTTTCGACGACGATTCAGGAGCCTCGAATGCTTTGGTGGTAAAAGTTTAAGAGATGATGATTCCTGTCTTCTACAACGTGCTGAACGATATCCTTTTCTCAGTACTCATATCAACATCTTCTTAAATTAAATTATCTACTTTGTACATATCTTAAACCAAATTGTAAATAGAAAATTTTAAAACCAGCAAAAAGAAAATAGAAAATTGTATAAAACCAACAAAAATCCATAAAAATCAGAAAATTTGAAAATACCAAAAATATTATTTTCTCAAGGCATGTCATCTGGTATCGATAACATCTATGGTCTTAGAAATGTCATTGAATAATGGCACGGGACTTTAGATGAAGTTCGAGCAGAAGGTGTAAATATTTTCAAAACATGTCTCAAACCAATGGCTTGCAGATATTTCAGACTGTAACCCGCTTTTAAAGAAAGGAAAGTGCTTCGCTAAATCGTTTTTATTAAATTTGTGCACTTATCCTAAAATAAAATGAGAAAAGCACGTCGCCAAAAAGATGGCTATTCCTACACAAATGTTTTTCTTTCTATGATTCTTCAGAAAAATATTTGTTTCTTCAAAATGGTGGAAAATGAGATGTTTGAAAATCAATCAGACTTGGAGTTTTTATAAATTTTGAAACTCAATCAATGACTTCAGCGCTTTTAAACGTTTCATAAAATGGGTCATTGATTAAGGGGGAGAATGATTTCAAATTTATATTATCTAACAGGCTTATTTAATCATCCTATACTTAACAGAAAAAGTTTTTGCCAACTTTGAATTGCTAGGATATGAGTGTTAGAATTAGATGATTCAAGTTTGATGTTCACATATAATCCCCATGGCGTTATATGATCAGATTAAATGATTTTTGATGTTGGATTGACTTTTATTAGTCGATTGCTGTTTGGGTGTTATCGACCATCATATATCTGTATGTATGTCTATCTGTGTTGACTAACGTATGTAGATAACATGGTTTATGAGAATGTTCCCGCTCCTGCTCCCATAAAATTGGATGAACAGATTTTGCCAGTTTATGATTAGGTGCCGATAGGAAATGGTAAGTATATCTTGGATCAACAAAAAAAGAAAATGAACCTAATATTTCAGAACTTTGTCGATATTTTGCATGATATATACAACTTCAGAGGTCTCGCTGCATCAGTAGATATTTTCTTCCACTCTAACAGCAACTACTGAAACAACTTCTGCATTTCCACCACCTAACGTTTCTTTGTGCAGGACAACTAGTGGATGATACCATGTTTGTATTTCTTGTGGTGGTAACATTGTTTGAAAATGAATCGGGCGAATTTTTTTGAAAATCAACCGAACTCCATTTTGTCAAAATATATATCACACAATCTAGGACTTGGGTCATCGATTGAGGGGGTGAGTGATTTTAAATATAATATTTTCAAACGATATTTCAACAATAAGTCCATTTGTTATTTATATAGTGGTGATCTAAAACTTTTGGTGTTATGTGTCAGTGTATGTTCTTACGTTATACTCAAAGATCTTTCAAAATGAAAAATTTCTTTTACTTAAAGATCTCTCAAAACTATCATATCTGACACTAACACCCTCCCTCATTGATTGAGGGGGAGTATCCCATTATAAGTACATATAATTAATCTAACCACATTTTCCTCCCAAATTTTATAAACTTATTTAAATCAATTGGGATCCAAAATCTCAAAAGGTTTGAAATTTTTGATCGGGGGAGAGAATGTGATTTAAATATGAGATCTGATAAAATGTGATCGTTTTGACTCAAAGTGTGGGCTCTCTCTAATATGTGCTAAAATCTTTCGTATATCGATGCATATATTGAGGGGGAGCGAATGGTTACTGATGGCAATCGTGGAAGAATATCAAGGACCGACCTTGCATTTACTTTATTGGAGTTATAAGAATGGTAAGGTTAGGTAATAGTTCCCATGATCCCGCCAGAGCCAGAGGGATCTACCCACCCAGGGACAATCCACTAGATAGTGTAGAAGTCCTTAGGTATGATGAAAAAAGGAGAAAAGTGAGAATAAGGGAAGGGTGCCGATTGAGATATAGATAGGACTGGAACAAACCCAACAAGGTTCTAGTGATGAAGTCTCGGTAAGCATTGAAGGGGTTGAAGAATGAAAAAGAAATGAAAAGTGAAAAGGGTGAAAAGAAATAGCCCTCCAATAATTAAACCTTAGGGCGTAAAACCGGGTTCAATTCATATGCTACTGGTGGTTACTAAGGTAACGATGGTATTGAAGACAAGACGTCATGGACCCAGTGACACACTACACTAAACTTCCCAGCTACTCAAGTTCTCTTAAGAGGACTTGCTTCATTCTCACAGGGAACCTACATAATCTATCGACTTTCTCTTAGAGATGGTTGATATTGAGGAAGGAGACCCGCTCCCTAGTCTTCGTATAGGAAACCAAAGAGCACTATTGAGTCTAGAGCTAAGAGATCATCCAATAAATCTTATTAGGACACAATTTCATGAAGACTTGTTGTTTCACACAATGTGAAAAGTAAGAATATATATATTGAGGATCCTACGCAATATCCTTGTGGTATTGCCAGAACATCCGAGTGATACGTAAAGTATTCACAATGAATATGGAAATCCTTCTAGAGCCAACATCAAACAAGCTCTTCGTGGGTGACATGTGAGATCTTTCAAAAGATCAAACTTGTGACAACTGGAAAGAAACGATGGGGCGATTCACTCTTAAATTAAACTTGTTCCAGGAAATGGATTGACGAATGCTTTTGAAAAACCTTTCAATGTGTTCTATAATTCTTTTCTCTAAGCATATTGACTGCACGTTAATTTCTCAAACAAAAGTATTTATGATTGAAACTTGATTTTTCTCATAAAACTTTTGTCGTATTGCAAAAACTCTCTCTTTAAGCAATACGATATTGTTTTCCAAATCAATTTTTCATCAATCAGTGAATCTCAATTCGCTGGTTCGCTCACTCCATGTTGTCTAATTTGCAATGTTGCAAAAATCGGCTGAATCGGCCGATTAATCGGTAATCGACCATACACCTTATTGATTTTTGAAAATCAGTGGAAAAATCGGTCAAGGCAAAAAATCGGCCACTAATCAGTCAAAAATCGGCCGAATCGGTAAACAATTGGCCAAATCGGCCAAAAATCGGCCGAATCGGTCAACTTTGAAAAAATAAAAATTTAGGCATTCTACTTAATTTGGGGATCGTTTATTTCACTTATAATGTACGATGAGCCTCATAATCAGAATTTAAGCCTTTTATTGATGTTTGGAAACATAGTTGGCTTGGAATTAGTTAAGATCTTTAGTTTGCTCTCCAGAAATACCCAAAACTTGTAGGAAATGTCAAACCGATTAATCATCGATTAATCCCGCCTTGACCGATTAATCGCTGCAGGGTGGTGGACCGCCCGACTACCGATTCATGATTTTTGCAACATTGCTAATTTGAGATGCTCCGGTTTGAGAACGACTAGATCAAGCTGCAAAATCCTGTCAAGGAGATTCTTAGGAATTCTACCAGATCACAGGTAGTATTTATACTGATCAACGGGGAACCGTGGTTCTTGCAACCCCATTCAAAGAAAGTGAACAAAGACACTTTCGTGTATTTTATTGCTAACTGTTGTTTGCAGGAGCATCTGACGGTTGCAGCTGATCGAAATTGAGAAGTCAATCCATAACCACATGCTCACATCACACACTCATAATTGAAGAAAATCATGACAATCAAAACGTACAACAATGCTTCCGATACTCTGATGAAAGGATGTCATGATCCAGAAAGTGTGAGCATGTCGGTCTAAAAGTCACAACATCACATGAAGGCGATACTTCAAAGGATGAGCTAGAGATTTACTTTGGCTGATTATCTCGAAGAAAGCTCAAAGATCACAAGTCAAAGGAACATTCATTTGAAGAATCACTACTAAAGCACAAAGATTGTGGAATTTGAAGAATCAAAGTCTACAAGCTCGGAATTGAACTTCATGAATGAATGCTAGGATGCAAAGTGTAATTTATGGGGTGACCTCCCTTAGGCGAAGATTGTTAGGATCTGGAAAATCCATATAGCAGAGTCGGTCACCCCGAGTTTAGTCTAGCATGTGTTAGCTCGTAGACTTAGCTTTATTTATTACTACCTCAATCCCATATTAAGTGTCCACTTTCCATATGCACAAAATTTTAAGAAATTCCACTAACTACACTTTCCACCAATCAAATATCATTTTCACCCACTAAAGTCTCATCTCATTAGTTGAAGTACATTATGGACACTTAATTTAGGACATCTCAAGATTCCATTATAGACACTTAATATGGGACGGAGGGAGTAGTTATTAGTAAGTTTAAGTAACACCGTGGAGAACGGACGAGTCTTTACCCACTGTATACCTGATCCACAGCCCATAAGGGGCATTTACTAAGTTGTATAAATACCCTTTCCCACTAAGGAAGAGGGTTGGTTATTTCATAAAAATACACGCAATACAAGTGTTTTCCTCTCACTAGAAACTTCCCCTCTCTACTCTTTCTCTCTCTAAGATGGCTAACTTGTTCTTCCATAATCCCCGACCTCCCGAATCATATAATCAACAAAATATATGATCTTACATATGGTTACGATGTAGAAATTGAAGAAAATATTAACGAGAATTTTGCGGCGTAATTCTACCAATGAGGTTACGCCACACCTATTATCAGGACTTGAGATCGTCTAGTTATAAGGGGGTTAAAGAGTAACCCTTTTCTTAAGGTGACATCGTAACTTGGTCGAGGCTATGAATACATGCCCTAATTCTGCATTTTAATCATCATTTACTTAACATATCATCTAGGGGATGAATTAAGGTTTATTGAAGGATGAAATTCAGCAGTTCTAAACCACTTTCCAAGGGAGAAATCATTTCATTTCATTCATAGTTTTAGCATCACATCAAGTATTTTTATCGAATCTATTGTTTACTTCTTATTTGATTATGAACATTGTATTTTCTGCATTATTTAATATGATAGGATAAACATATTATGTGTTAGCCTAGTTATGAATTTATCATTTCTTTGATCCATGTGCTTTGTTTATTTATCGCTTTATGTAGTTATCTTTCTATCCTATCGATAATCCCCGTGTTTTGGTAGCATTGAAGATAGGGTAATACCTCATATGATAGTTAGTATTTGACCATTTCAAAGCTAGATTACGGGCTGTTTGACGTGTGACCATCGCCCTTGTGTAGGACTTGACCATAGAACTACCTACACTAGTAGAAATGCTTAAGGAGTGTGGGAACCCTACGTGGACCAAGCGAGGGTTTAGTGTTAAAATCACTAATATAGGTCTTGAAGATAGTTGGTGCATAATGACTAAGACTAGACTTTTGACCACTGTGACCATCGGGGTTGGGGTCTACGGATTATAGGTTAGGTTGCATTGACCATTTGTACCTAACAAATTAGAACCACTACATAAGGTGAAAGTAGCCATTTTCCGTTAGAACTAGATCATCGCTTAATAACAGTAGAAATAGGCTAGCACATTCTTCTCCCACTGATTAATTCTATTTCATTTTCGTTTATTAAAGTAGTTAATTATAATTAACTCGTAAACCATTTTAGTGACATTGAAGACTTAAGTTAGACTCCGCTCATAGCTCTTAAGACGACCTCAGTTTTAACGATTTCTAAACTACTCACGACCAGGTACAATGCCTATTAGTGCTCACGTAGATCATAGGTAAACGAGACTTATTAAATTTAAAATGTGATCCAGATAACAAGCACCAAGTTTTTGGCGCCGCTGCCGGGGAGCTAAATAGGATTTAATTTAAGTTTCTATAATTTTTGCTTTAGTAATATTCATTTTTCATTAATTTTTCATTCTCAATATTGTTCTTCCATTTGTGTAATTTTCAGGTGCAATGGAAGACATCGACATCAACATGCTCACTCTCAAGGAGTATTTAGCTATAACTTGGGAAGATCAAGGGCCATGAATTGTAAGGCCGCCAATTGGAGCTAATGTGCAGTTTGAGATCAAGAATCAGTTTATGTGGGAGTTAAGGGAAGCTTCCTTTTTTGGAGGCTAGACCGATGATGCTCATAAGCACGTGGATAAGGTCTTGTACATCATGAGCCTTTTCAACACTCCGAGTGATTCTCACGATGCTGTTATGGTCGGGGTGTTTCCTATAACACTCACTGGAGTAGCTAAGAGATGGATTGACAGGTTACCAGCATGCATGATCAACACTTGGGACCTCCTCAAGAAGGATTTCATTCAAAGATATTGCCCTCCATCAAAGACAACAAAAAAGCTTGAGGAGATTCATAACTTAAAGCAAGATGGAGACGGAAATTTCTACCAAGCATGGGATATGTACAACGATCTCCTTTATAAGTGCCCAACTCATGATCTCAAAAAACAACAAACTGTCAACATATTTTAATAGGGGTTGAACATTCCAACAAGACAGATGCTTGACTCTCAAGGCCCGATGACTTGGATGACACCCATTAGAGCTCTTAAAACAATTCAAGATATTGTGGACCATTATCAGAAATGGCACGATGGGGCGAGCAGTAGGAATGTTGGGGGAAGTTTGGATGAAACTCCAGCAATATCAAAAAAGCTTGATAGTTTAATTCGAGATATGAAAAAATTGAAGGAGAATGTGCATGCTATCCAGGTAGGATGCGATACTTGTGAGGAAACACATCTGGCAAAGGATTGACCTTTAAACAAAGATGTAAAAGTTGTTGAAGAAGTTAAATATGGAGAAGCTAGTAGATCTTTTCAAGGGTATGGAGGTTACCGTGTGGATCCACCGGGGTACTACACTAGAGTTGATAATCATCCATTTTATAGATAGAAGAAACCTAGCCTCAAGGAAACCATTAATAAACATATTTAAGAGTCAATCAAGAAAAAGGATGAATTCGAGGGATGGATGAGGAAACTCAAGGACGATACAGATAGGAACTTAAAGAACCAAGACGCTGCTATCAAAAACCTAAAAACTCAAATTGGACAACTAGCTAAAGATGTCCAGAACAAAGGGACTGGCATGAAAATTGGAGCCTACAAGGCCATTTTCACACATAAAGATGTAAATGATACTCATCCTATTTCTAATTGTACTGATAAGTTTCTTGGAATTACCTACCTACAGGATGACCAAGAATGTGGATAATAAGCAGGACTACCTTGCCAAATACCCAAGAAAGAATCCAACCCGGGGTATTTTACACTCCCTTGTATGATTGGTAACTTTAATATGTTTGCTTTAGCTGATTTTGGTGCAAGTGTAAATATGATGCCATCTTCATTGTTTGAAAGTTCGAATTTAACTAATCTTTAGGAAAAAACAATGATGGTGGAAATGGCTGACATGACCCAAAAAGCACCTAGGGGTATTGTAGAAAATATGCTAGTTAGAATAAATATTTTTGTCTTCCCAATCAATTTTGTGATTCTAGATATGGTGGAATACTCAAATGATAATATAGTTTTAGAGAGACCACTTTTAGCTACAACTCATGCGCATATAAAAGTGTTTTAAAGGAAAATTTCTTTAGGGGTGGGTAAAAATAGGATCACATTTGAAATGAATAGGGTTTTGAGTCACTCATCCACAACCATTGAAAACATTTGCATGGCCAAATCATCACAAGAGGAAGAGACATTTGACCTTTTAGGGATTTCGGATGATTTGTTTTCATATGACTCTCCTTTATGTATAAAATATTATTACTGTTATGATTATGATTCTGATGAAAGAAATTGAGATTCCTTTGTTTGTTATGAGGATGAGCAAGAACAGGTAACAAAACGCCGAGGTAAAACAACGACTAATGAACTAGGTTCGATCACTTGGACAAACCATTACTGCGAACCAATGATAATCACAGATGGAGAGTCCGTTCAAGTATGAGAATTTTGCAACTCTGATGGAGGTTTTCTGACGAGGTTTTAATATTTATAAAGTCTCGTTTACCTATGGTTCACCTAATGCACTCACAGGCAGCGTATCCGGTCGTGTGTAGTGTAGTAATTGGTAAAACCGAGTTCGTCCCAAGAGCTATGTGAGCAGATTCTAATTAAGTCTAGGTGTCACTAGTTTTAATTGTTTTTATGAATGAAATGATTAATTAACTAGAAAACAAGAAATAAACGCAAATAAAATAGAAGTTGTGATCAATAAGGGAAAAGTGTGCTAACCTAGTTACTCATCCTATCATGTTATGTTCACAGCTAACTACTTCCGATTGATTCAAGTGGGGTTTTAAGTTGCTAGGATAACATTTGGTCAGTTTATCCTAACCTATCAGCAAAGGCTTCCACTGGAGATCAAGCTACTACCCTTGAAAGTCCAGTTGTTTTTAGTCCCCTAAGCCAAGTCATTAAGTACCTCTACATGCAAGATTCGTAACAATGAGTTCCCCGACGCTATCATCTTAGACACTCATCCTTAACTTCTTAAGTTCATCCAAACGGCAGGTGATCATTTGGTCAGTTCGCACAAGCGAGGAAGGGTCGTCAGTTGGTCAATTCTTACCCTTCCCACTCAATATACCTAATTAGGGTCAGTTGGTTAGTTCTCCTAAGCAACTAGACACGACCGCCATTTCAAAACTATCGAAGCTAGGGTAGCTACTAATGAACTATGCATACACATACTAGAAACAATTATACGGAAGCATGTAAATGTAAAAAAAAAACAATTAAGGAATCATAACTAGGCTAGCACCAAATGTGCTTAGCCGATCATATTAAACAAAACCAAAGATTCAATGTTTGACATAATGAAATACATGAATCAAAAGTAAAAGAGAAAATAATCGCTAAAGCTTATCGTTAGGGAGTGATTTCTCCCTTGGAGACGACTCCGTATGCTCTTCAAGATCTGCCTTTGGACCCCTCTTCACGTTCTCTGCTTTTTGGTGTAGAGTGAATGATGTGAAATTCAGAAATTGGGGCTTGTATTTATAGGCACAATCTAGTTATGGCGTAACTTGAGTTGAGAGTTACGCTCTAACCTCTATAATTCCATAATAATGCCCTCGTAAAGGTGGTTACGGCTTAACACATGGAATAGGTTACTACGTATCTTCGGTACAAGTTACATTTGTATTGATTACGCTGTAATCATTGGAAGGAGTTACGGCGTATCTGATTTTGGCGTGGAACATCCTTTAACCTAGTTGGTTACGGCGTAATCCTTAGTTGGGAGTTACACCGTAATTAGCTGCTGAGTTGGTCTTCTGAGTCACGCTCTAGCTATGGCGTAATGTGAGAGTGGAGTTACGCCGTAGCTTCTTCACAGTGGGCATACTATCATAAATCTCTTAAGAAAATCTCCAAATCCGCGTCTCTTTAGCTCCAATGCTCGTAATTTACCTGAAAGTGAAATATAACGGAAAACAAGCGTAAATCCATATAAATGATATAAAATACGAGCATTATTGGGGGAAATTGACACTTAATATTCAGGAATATTTGATGTTATCAAACTCCTTCCGGGATGAATGTAATAAAGGAGAACTTGGACAATAGAACACAGGAAAAAAGTATATAAGCAATGGGGTGCTTCCATGGTATAGAAAGGCAGGATATTGGGTTCAAAAATCTATCTTTTCGGGATTGGTATATAATAAAGTAATAAAATGCGGTTATTAATAAATCTATTGTAGAAATATTTAAAAGGGATTTTGTTACGTATCATCAAACTCAGAGGGAATTTACGGCGCAACTCCAAAAAGGAGGTTACGCTGTAACTAAACCTGAAAGCAAGAGGGTAGAGAAAAATGTTACATACCAACCTTTTGGTAAAAATCATTATTTTCCCTGCTCTGGTGCAAAAATAGGAGAAGGGTCGTAATGAAAGAACCCCATAACACTCAACCTTGAAACTCCCCAAGAAAACGACATTGGGACTAGTGAATTAACGAAGGCTGAAATTGGTCAAACAAGGAAACCTAGCGTACGTAATCGCTCATTCGATGGTTGGCTGCGAGCTAATTTTGAGACAACTAAGGTAGAAAAAAGCGTAAAAGAGAGGGTGTTTGTTTAATGGATGATTGATAGCTATTCTGATGGATTGGACACCTTTGAATAAAATAACTGATACGTGGGTTCGGGGTCGAAAGACTTCGTTTTCCGCGAGCAAGCTTTACAACCCACTAGGCAGTGTACCTAATCATTGTAGTGTAGTATGGGAAAGCCCAGGGGTTGATCGTTCTCTTGGGGAATAGAGATGCTAGTAGAGATGTATGACGAAAAGGTCAGGTGATGAAGATTCTTTTTAGTCTTTTATATATTTTTTTATGAAAGCATCTCGGGGTTTGAAGAGTGAGGGTTGGTAATTCGACCAATTTAACTACTTAACAACTTAAATTAAAAACTAATTAAACTAAATAAAAGCAAAAACTATGGATCGTATAAGTGTGTTTCTTATGGTAATTAAAAAACGTGTTCACATAGAATTTCTTACTCCCTAGTTATCTTTTATTGGTTAGTTGAATTGTAAAATCCTCATTCTAATTAATGTGTTGTATTCCGTGTTAGTCATAGGGTGGTGCCTAATTCAACAATTCTATGAGTCATAACTCTCCTCTAGAACATCCAGGATCGCCAAGTACCGAAGTATCTACCCCGAACATCCTATTATCTTTAAGCTATAACTCATACAATAAACACACCAATGGCCTAAGTGAACTCTCAAGCTTTTTGCTATTTAGGACGTTCAAGCTCGCAACAATTAAAGAAGAAGCCATTTTTCCTTACTCTAACGTCTACCAATTAGAACAAGAGACAATAACAATAATCAATAACTAGGTTTCATTGGATCTAAGCAAACACTATTTAATTTAGTTACACATGATATATAAGCAAGAACACAAACAAACAATCAAACATAGATGAAACATGGTGATTGATATGTGCTAAAACACATACCATTGATTTACTAAAATAAACCTAAAATAACCAGAAAAGAGCCGTTTATTGCTAATATCTATTGGTTTCTTGAGTTTATGCATGTGCAGGTACGGATACGACAAAACACACAAAAGAAAGCCAAATCAGAAGAAAACCGAGCACGAGAGAAAGAAGAGTTTTTATCTATTGGTTTCTTGAACAAGTTTTTATCTATTACTCAATCCATGAAGCAACGTGGAATTTCTCAAGATAATATCCGATTGAATCTCTTTCCATTCTCTTTAACCCACGAAGCCGAAACTTGGTTTTATACCCTTGAAAAACATTCAATTCATACTTGGGAAGAGATGTTTCGCAAGTTTCTTTCAAAATACTTTCCATATTCGAAAACGAGGCAGTTGAGGAAAGAAATTCTTAATTTCCATCAATTTCCCAAGGAAACCGTATTTGAACCTTGGGAAAGATTCAAAACGTTATTGCTGAAATGTCCCGATCACCGAATTTTGCTTCTTGATCAAATCCTAACCTTTTATCATGGTATCACTACGATTGATCGAGAAAAAATCATGTTGGCAGCTGGTGGAAATCTCATGCGGAAGAGCCCTCAAGAAGCTTACAATTTGATCTAGAATATGACGCAACATCATTATCAGTGGGATGCTGACATTCCTTACGATTCTACCACTACGTTGAGTGATCATTATTCTGAGAAAATTTCCGTTATGAGTGCTCAAATTGACATATTTGGCAAGCAAGAAAGCTAAATCAGTTACCATTATCAACAAAGACCGAGTCGTCTACACACCTTTTACTATTCTGACTCTGACGATAGTGAGGATGATGAACCGTTTGAAGAAGAGAACGTAAAGATCGATGACGATTCTTCGAGTGGCAATCCCAAACCCATTTCTGATCCTATCATTTCCGACTATTCCCCTTCACTCACGCCGGTTGAGAGAAGTGACGTCGTTTTGGAAGAAGTCGATGATCCAATTTCGCCGGAAATTGTTGAAACCGATTGCGATCTGGGTGGAGATTTTCCTTTATTAGAAAAGATGTTATAAGATGAACCGTCACCTTTTCTTCCCACGAAGGAAGATAACATTGAAGAAATTGTTGAACTTAAGCCGTCAGATCCTCCAGAGCTCAAGCTCAAGGATTATGTTCCCGAATTTGAGAGCTTTATCTTTGATACGGCAGAGGAGAGTATTGGCAATCCCACTTCTCATCCCGATCTTTCTCTTACGACTTATGAGTCGTTTCTCTTTGATATCGATCGTACAGAAGAGACGAGTTGTGGCAGCACGACTTCTCATGCTTATTTCTCTCTTCCCAAGTATGATTCATACCGTTTTGAAGAGTTCTCCGGTGAAATCTCTCATTTCATATCTCCTCCAGAGTATGATCGTGTCTATTTTGATCTTGAGGAAGATTTTAGTTTGGGGGAAGAGCAACTCTATCAGAAGAGTTTCGTTATTGATGACATCATCCCACCTCTTCTCCCGATATTTTTGTTGAAAATCACCCTACGAGCTTAAATGATCAAAATCAAATTAAGGATTATATGAAATTTGCTTTCGAAGATGAAGAATGGATCCTTATAGTTATCAAAATCTTTATTCCATTTCATCCATATAATGTGATTTCTCATCTTCTTCACTCTTGCGGGAGTGAGGATACCATCTTTGACCCCGGTATCACCACTTTTCCTTTTTAAGAACCGTGGGTATCTCATCGGAGTGGAACTTTCTTATGTTTCAATGTTTATCCGAACCTCTTGAATGAAAGTCCGATGGAGATTATCTTTTCCACTTGCTTCCCCAAGGGCTAATGAATTCGGGGCGGGTCAAGCTAACGACTCGATAACAAAACAAGCATTTCTATCTTCTTTTTATTTTCTCTAATAAGTGATGTGAAGGGGTTAGCCTCTCCGATTTCTCGTGTTTGGTTGTTTTTGATGTTTTGTCTAGGATTTTCCCGATATGAAGACTCTCGTGCTCGAAGTTTGTCTTTTCTCGACTCGAGTTTCATGTTCGTTGCTGATGGAAATCTGATATCCTAATCTTATCGACTAACGTTTGTTTTCTAGCATACTTAATAAACGGCTTTTAGATTTTCGTTGATACCCTTGCCTTTAAACATTGAGGACAATGTTTCGTTTTAGTCTGGGGTGGGTAATCTTTGATTTGATTTGACCGCACTTGCTTGTTTTTTGTCGTATACTCTCGCAACCCCGTTTTTCCTTAGAAAATGAAAAAATTGTGCAAAAAATGTGAAAATTTAAAAAATTTTGTAAGCTTTTGCTAGTTTTATGATTGAAAAGTCTTTGCTAGTCTCTTAGAAGTTACTTTAAATATGCGTTTTCTTGAAAAAGTCTTTGCTAATTGCTTAGACAAGAGGCTATAAAATGAGATTCTAGCTCACAAGGCCAAGAATTTGCAAGTCTCCCTAAGTGATTTTAAATATGCGAAGCTTAAACAAGAATTTGCGAGTTTATAATAAGTGACTTTAAAAATGCGAGACTTGAGATTATTGACGAAGCATTTGCTAAGTTAATATATGTTTTGACACCGTGTTGACTTTCCGCTGGTGAGAGTAGGAATAGAATTCTGACTTGACCGGGCGTGTTGAGCCCTAGCTTGTTCCCTTAACCATATATAATCTAAAATTATCGGCTAAGCATCCGCGGATCTCATTATTTATGTTGAGCCCCATAAAAGTTTTCTGTGTCCGACGGTACCCCCGTTGTCATGGACTTCAAAAAGGTGGAGGAAAAAGCCAAAGTCATAATAAGACTTTTGATAAAACGGTAATCCCATTGAGTTAGTGGTTGAAAAGACCAAGGGCCTAATTGCAAAAATGCAAATGTGCTGAAATAGTGTTAAGCCAAACTTTGAATCCGGAAGATATCTAAATAAAGCTTCTGTCTCTGGACTCATAGAAGAGTTGTTTCGGTCACCATAAAAAGGATATCTTCCTAAATCGTGTTAAATTAGGACCTTGATGTGGACCTCATTCTTGTGTGCAACGATTTTCGAGAGAAGGTGGATAACTAATTATCGACTTAGCTTCATATCTTTATCAGAATAAAACTTATCGAAACGAGAAATTTGAAGAAATTCATTTCTCACAAAAATAAAATAAATAGAGGTAAAATAGGAAAATGGGAGCAAAAGGTAATTACACAAGTAACTTCCATGGGTAGTGTTAGCATCTAGAATCATATTTAACAATGATTTCGATTTTACGCTTAGTTTGGGGACTTATGAAAAATCAGGGACGATGTATTCTATCCGTCTGGTCACTTCACACTGTGTTGTGTTTCCTACTCCGTGATCCTAAAGTGTCATTTGAAAAATGTTGGAGTTATTGATAGACATGAAAGTTCAACAAACCGTCACTCATAATCAGAATGTGCTTAATTGTAATATCTATATGTGAATTAAAAAGTAAACGAGACGTTTTTAGAATGAAGGGTTTCTTAATCTCTTTTGAGAAATCTTTGTTACTTTTCATAGCTTTAGTAGAAATAGATTGAAATCATTGGTTTTAGAAGCGTGTGTTGATTGCATTGCGTGGGGACACGACAATCGTCTAGTCTGGGGTATTTTGATATGTGCTAAAACACATACCGTTTCTTTACTAAAATAAACCCAAAATAACCAGAAAAGAGTCGTTTATTGCTAATATCTATTGGTTTCTTGAGTTTATGCATGTGCAGGTACGAATATGACAAAACACGCAAAAGAAAGCCAAATCAGAAGAAAACCGAGCACGAGAGAAAGAAGAGTGCAAAAGCCGATGCCGGGATGCAGTTTTATGGGTTTTTGACGCTCAAAGATCAAAATGCGGAGTTTGGGACATGCTTCGGGGAGTTTTTCACATTACACCTTCACTTTCACAAATTACCATGTTACCCCTCATAATACCTAAATTTACCATTTCACCCTTCATAAAATCCATTTAACCAAATCCCAAATCATACCCTTACCTTTCCATAAATTTCACCATTAATCCTTGATTTGTACAAAATACATGAATGATCCTTATTGTTAATTCAATACTAATTCCAAATCCATTTCCACGTTAAATTCATAAAGCCCAAATACCTCATATAACCCAAGCTCAGGCCCAAAATCTTATACCCGTATACCCTTTCTCATAACCCATGGTCAAACTTATCCACACCCGGTCAACCCTTTGTTATTAACAAACCAGTCAACACCTAATCCCTTTTAACTCTCGGTCAAACATAATCTCACCAAATAGTCAAAATAAAATAAATAAATATCCCTAAACCACCATACGCGCCCTTTTCCCTCATAGTTACTGTTTACTCGTCTCTTTCACCTTTACCCTGTTAACCCACTCTTTTAACCCGTACTTAAGGAGCTTCTAGAAGCCTGCCAACATGTCAGAGAGGTGTGCATCAAGGATTGCCAACATGGCAGATTAGAGGCACCCTATTGGTCCTAACACCTCACCAATTTGATCCAAGGGCTAAGGATTGATGTGATGACAAGAGAACGAATCAAAGGCTCAGATTAGATGATCCAGAACCTTCCCAAGGCTCTTCTTCTGCTATAAAACCCCTCCTTCAGTCACAAGGAATTTTGTCCAATTCTTCACGCATTAGAGGAATTTTGGCCATATTTAAGTTTCAATGTCATTTAATTGTTTTTCGTAGTGTAATCTTCAACTTAATTTGTAATTCTCTCCAAGTTTTGTAATCCATACTTTTGTTAATACAAATCAGGTTCTCTTTAATTCATTGTCAATTCATGTTAAGCAAATTTGTTTCCAATCCGTTTTAATTTTAAGTTTTAAGCTCATTCAAGCTTATTTGAGTTGTGGTAAGTTCAGTTTCACATTAAATCAGTTTCTGTTTTCAAAATTTCTAAAAAGTCAATGAAAGTCAAAGTTGGAAGTCAAAGCAATTCTGGGTTGATTTCTAGTTTAAATCTATTGAGTGGTTTAGTTAGGAGTTTATTTGAGCAATTTAAGTTAGTTTCTGTCAAAGTTAATCAAGCTTTTTAGTTTAAAAGTGCAATTCAGGATTTAAAAGGGTGTTTGGATGTGGTTAAGTTCATGGTGTAAAAAGGTTTTCGTCAATCAACTTTAGCTTGCTTGGTATTAGTTACTCGTTTTAACACTTTCTCAATCCAGTTTTCAAGTTTTCTAGTCAAGTTTTTAAGCTTCTTCATGTTTTACAAAATCTGACATCAGTTTCATTATTCTATCATCCAGTCATTTTCAACAGTTAGTTTAAGGTTAAAAAGTAATTCAAATGTTGTTTAAAATAGTTTTTTCAAGTTCTTAATATATCACACTTTATCTGTGTTGAGCTTATATGCCAATTGGAGTTGCTTAGACAGCTTATTTGTGGTCCTCAAAGTGCCTATTCTGCCCCATTCTATTGCTGCAAATCATCAGGTTTCTGTCCCAATCACTCCTTAGTTTTTATTTTTCATTTGTTCATTAGTAGCCCATAGATCCTGAAAATTGGTATGCTCATTATTTGGTTGCTAGCCTAGTTGATTTGCATTTTTGTTATTTTCCCTATTAGCTTATGGGTAGCTTTTCAATAGCTTAAAGTTGCTTGCTCTGTCCCTTTTCTGCCCATATCAGTAGTTCTGCCGCTTGAATCCTGAGTTTGAATTTGATAACTAGCTAGTGTTAGATCAGTTCTCTTTGCTCACTTTACATCTTAGATCATCTTAGTTACATAATTTAGCCTTAGGAGCTTATTAGAATTAGCCTTATCAGGTCTGCAAGTAGCTTACATAGGCATTCTCTCACTGCACATCAGTTACCATTTGCCCCTATCACTCTTGTTTTTGATTTTTCATTTCTTCATTCCTTGTCCTTTTTAGCTATAATTTTGGATACAAGCATTTGGGTTGGTGGTTGGTAACAAGGTGATTTTAGTTTATTTTTGAAATTTTTCTAAGCTAGTTTTATGTAGGCTCAAAGTAGGACAGTTAAGGTCGTTTGGTTTCTTTAAGTTTGAATCTGATTAATGCTTATTAGTTTGAATCTAGTGCTTATAGGTTTCAAATCAGTTGCAGTAGGTAAATGTTAGCTAGTTTAGGTTATCTTTAGGCTGTGGTAGCTTTTGGTAGCTTTTAGTGGCTTATTGCTTATTTCACTAGTGCTTATTACAAAAGTTGTGTGCCCAAATCATTGATCTTGCTCTCAAAAGTAGTTTCTGTTTTTTTCCCCTGATTCACAGTATTAATTTATAATTTTCTAGAAGTTTTCATATTTTTCCATGCTCTTTTGCTATTTTTCTGCATTTAAAATCATTTTTAAGGCTTTTTAATTAGCTTTTAATCCAATATATTAGAAAAAGGTCAGAAAAATTAAATTTCAATTTTACTAGTTTTAGAATATTCAAAAAGTCATAAAAAGTATTTTTCCAGAATTTTCTTAGTTTAAATAGTATTTTCTAGGAATTTAATTATTTTTAAATAGTTTTAAATTCATAATAATAGAGAAAAAGTCAGAAAAATGTGATTCCAGTTTTGAAAATTCTTTTTCGTTAATTTTGATTTTTGAAAAATATTTTTGTAATTTTATTGCATGTTTTCCTAATTTTTAGTATTTTAGCTCTATTTTAAATGTTCAAAATTAGTTTTTAATTCAAAATAAATCAAGAAAAAAAATTAGTTTTAAATTTCAAATAAATTTTAAATAACATTCTTAGCTGTATAAAAATAGTAGTTCATTTTTATGGGTTAAAATAGATTAGTTTGCATTTTATTTACATTTTAATAAATATGTTTTTCACGTTTTTAGTTTTAATTTGCATTCTCAGTTGTATTTCCTTATTTACATTATAGATTCTTTAGTTTTAATTCCTTGCACCGTAGTGTAGAAACCCCTATAATTCCTTTTTACCCATTCGAATCCCGAATCACGCGACGTGAGTTGTTAAACTCCATTCATCCCTCGTTGGGAAAACGACCCAGGAAATACATACCTTTTTATTTATTCGGAAAATATCTTGTACGAAAATGAATACATCAGTGATAGATTGGACAAACAAACTTATCTTTAAGTGTAAAAGAGGGTTTGGAACCCTAAAATACTGCCCAAGTCAGACCTTAAACGAACTTGGGTTTGCTCTCCAAAATAATGCACAAAAAATACAGAAAATTCAAAGTCTATATATAGATTTTATACTCATGACGGCGTTGCCTTTTGATGGTGACGCCTTCTGATCGCCGTCATTAGGGTTTCGTCTTGATCAAGTCATAAGTGGGACGAAGTCAGGTAAGAAGTAGTGACGCCAGCTGGCTTGCTTATGGACGTCGTCTTGGAAGAATCTTGGTCATTTGGTGAAAAAGGTAAGGGTGACGCCCTTCTAAGTTAAGGCGTGACGCCATCAGGTATTAAGACCAGAATAAGTTCTGAGCCGTCGCTTGAGAGTTTTTGGAACACCCTGTGAGCGACGGCGTCGCCCTTGGAGTTGGGACGCCGTTAGTCTTTAGAAAATGCCTTGTATTATTGACTTTGTCATTTTCTTCATGTTTTCGCTCATTTTTGTCCAAAAATGCTTCATTACAGGAATTTGCTTCCAAAAGACCTAAAATGTGAAAAGGAACGATTTTAAGCAGTAACTGATATAAAATGTAACAATTTAAGGCTTAATTGATCCCCTAAAAACATATATTTTAAATCCTTATCAAATATGCCTACACTTGAAATTTGCTTGTCCTCAAGCAAATGTGCTTTTTGCAAATCAATTTATGAGTTATGGGTCATTTAGCATTTGCTTAAAACAATCTACAACAAGTACAAGGGCTACAATAGTCAAAACAAGTACGGAAATTATATACTAGCACCTTACAATTGGTGTTTGGATTCTCTAATCTCTCGGGTGTATATGAAATATAACATGTAAGGAAATGAAAGATAAACACTCACTACCTGTCATAGCACATAGATTACCATAGGCTTGAGAATAGATCAAACCTCCACTACTTTGGCATAAGCACCTAGGAATAACTATCTAAGAGGTCTTTACAAAGGGTTATAATGTTAATAAAAGGGTTTGGTTGGGTATGGGAAGTTTTAGAGGTGGCAAGTCAAAAATCTAAGTAACATGCATGTAAAACGTGGCATTGCTAAGTCAAGACTCGACTCACTAACACTAAATAACAACTTTAAATAAAATCAAAACATAAAACATAAAGATAGATGTAGGATGGTAGTCCGTATGTAATTCTTAATTTTTTTTCACTTCTCTCTTTTTTCGATTGTTTTTCATACATTCTTACCCTACCATCCTCTAGGATAACATCAAAATAAAAGGGATTTATAGGAGCATCCCTACACTTGAGTTTTTATTCACTAACAATTATTGACCCGAATTGAAAAGATCAAAACACTTGGAGTAGTTAATTACGTAGACAAAGGGAATTTGAATTTAACATTCCTTCCAGTTACTCCATAAAATACTACTGTGTAACATATTGGTTTTCATAAACACACAATCACGAATCCCAAGGTTCGAATTCAAGAGTTCTATAAAGAGAAAGATGGAGAGAAATGAGAACTTCTAGTGAGAGAAAGTAAAGTATATTATGAAGCTTCACCCTTTGCCTTGCTAGGCAAAGGGTATTTATAGTGTCTTACAAATACGCCACCTACGGGCTATGGATCAGGCATACAGTGGGTAAAGACCCGTCCGTCCTCCACGGTGTTACTTGAGTAACTACTAAACATAACTAAATGACTACGACTACGAGCTTTCTGATGATTACATATACTTGAGGTGACCGAGTCTTTAACTAATGGATTTTATAAATCCCAAAAATATCCCCTTAAGGAAGGTCACCTCAATTACAAACAAATACTACATTTTGTGTGTTCTTGGATTCTTTTGTCAGTTCTTTGCTCTGTAGCTCGTAATCTTTTGATTCTTCATATTCCGCATGCTTTGTACTTTAAGTGGAGGTCTTTAACTGATCAACGGATTGGTTATTCTTTGAGCCTTCTTAGAGATCATCAGCCACAGTAAATCTCTTGACTTATCCTTTGTTGTGTTGCCTTCATGTGATGTTTGTGACTTTTGGACCGACATGCTCACAGTATTGGATCATGACATCTTTTCATCAGAGTTGCGGAAGCTTCGTTGAATCATGATATTTGCATTAGCGTAGTGGAAGCATAGCATGATGAAATCCGAGTGAAAGAAAATGTATCATTATGATATCAGAGCAAAAGAGTGTTGATATGCACTTGTCTTGATTTTTTTGAAAGTGAGTGTGATGTGTGAGCATGTGGTTATGGATTGACTTCTCAATTCTGATCAGCTGCAACCGTCCGATGTTCCTGCAAACAACAGTTACCAATAAGACACACGAAAGTTTCTTTGTTCACTTTCGTTGAATATGGTTGCAAGAACCGCAGTTCCCCGTTGATCAGTATAAATACTACCTGTGACAAGGTAGAATTCCTAAGAATCTCCTTGACAGGGTTTCGCAGCTTAATCTAGCCGTTCTCAAACCGGAGCTTCCTAAAGTAGACAACACGGAGTGAGTGAACAAGCGAATTGAGATTCACTGATTGAAGAAAAATTGATTTGAAAAACAATCGCGTATTGCTTAAGAGAAAGAGTTTTGCAATACGGCGAAGGTTTTATGAGAAAGATCAATTTTCAATCATAAATACTCTTTTGTGTTTGAAAAATTAATACACAGTCGATGTGCTAGAGGAAAGAATAGATTTGCACATTGAAAGTTTTGTTTTTAAAAGTATTCGTCAATCCATTTCCTAGACCAAGGTTGATTCAAGAGTGAATCGCCCCATCATTTCTATCAAGTTTTCACAAGTTTGATTCTTGAAGAATCTCACATGTCACCCATCAAGAGCTTGTTAGATGTTGGCTCTAAAAGGATTTCTATCTTCATCATGAATACTTTGAGTATCACTCGGATGTTCTGGCAAATACCACAAGGATAATGCGTAGGAATCTAAATATATAATTGTATATTCTTACTTTCCACATTGTGTGAAACAACAAGTCTTCATGAATTGTGTGTCCTAATGAGATTTTGTGGATGATCTCTTGGCTTTAGACTCTATAGTGCATTTTGGTTTCATAATCGGAGACTATGGAGAGGGTCTCCTTCTTCAATATCAACCATCTCTAAGAGAAAGTCGATAGATTATGTAGGTTCCCCGTGAGAATGAAAAAAATTCTTTTAAGAGAACTTGAGTACCTTGGGAAGTTTTGTGATGTGCGTCACTGGGTCCATGACGTCTTGTCTTCAAAACCGGCGTTACCTTAGTAACCACCAGTAGCAAATGTATTGAACCCGGTTTCTGCCCTAAGGTTGAATTATTGGAGGTCTATTTCTTTTCACCCTTTCACTTTCATTTGTTTTTCATTCTTCAACCCCTTCAGTACTTACCGAGACTTCATTACTAGAACCTTATTGGGTTTGTTCCAGCTCTAGCTCTATCTCAGTCGACACTCTTCCCTTATTCTCACTTTTGTCCTTTTTTCATCATACCTAAGGACTTCTACACTATCTAGTGGTTTGTCCCTAGGTAGATCCCTCCGGCTCTGGCAGGATCATGGGAACTAATACCTAACCTTACCATCCTTATAACTCCATTGCATAAAGTAAAATGGTCGGTCTTTTTGGTACAGTTCTTTCTGCCTTGAAACCAAATGAAAACCATTTGAAAAATTAATCAAGGTACCTGTGATATAAAATCAAAGCATTTTGTACCTTAATTATTTTTGATCATTTAAAAATGCTCCCTTCAAGATGTGCATAGTGTATAAGAAATCTTTTGGGCACATGTATGAGAAAGTGATGAGAGAAAACATAGAAGATTAGATTTGAATGAAAACTCCAATTCTTCTTCTCATTATCAATAAAATGATTTTGCTTTCTAAAATGATCATCATCTCTCCCCCGATCAAATCTAGTATTTCAACACTTTAGATAAAACATTTTGGGGAAGGATGTGGTTTTCTTTTAATTTCTCCCCCTCAATATGTGCATCAAAATTCAAAAGAGTTTAGCACATATTAGAGATAACCTGCACTTTAAGTCAAAACAATAACATATAAAATCCTTTTTGGTTTTAGATAAATGCTCCCCCTTAACACTTGCATAGAAAACTTGAAATTGTTTGGCACATGTAGGAAGGAGTGCCTTTTATTACATTCCTAAAACACTCACCAATTTATCAGTTTATTTTGATTTAAATCACAAACTCTCCCCCGATCACAATTTTCAAACCCTTTGAGATTTTGGATCCCAATTGATTTAAATTATTTTAAAAAACTTTTTGAGGAGAGGTGTGACTTTTTTTAAGAACACTTAACTGATAAGGATCATATTTTTAAACTTTAATCTCCATTGATCTAACATGCTCATTTACCATTTGTAAAATGTACCATTTAAATGAAAACTTAAAGTTAGCATGCTCTTGTTCCAATTGTGGACAAAAATGTTCAAAAGTATAGAACATACTCCTTTTCATGCCAAATGTATGAAAATATCCCTTTTGAAATGTTTGAAATCATTCTCTCCCTCAATCAATGACCAAAGTTGTTGATGAGTGACAAAGATTTTGACAAAAGTTAAGTCCAGTTGATTTTCAAAAATTAAGTTCGAGTTATTTTCAAAACAATTTTATTTCCATTTGAAGAAAAATATTTTTCAGAAGAATCTTTAGAATGAAAAACGTTTGTGAAGGAACATTCGTCTTTTTGACAACAAATATTCCTTATTGACTTATGTTTTTAGGATTAGAGCTTGATATTAAAACATCGATTTAGCATAGCAATATCCTTTCTTTAAAAGCGGGTTACAGTCTGAAATAATTGCAAGCCATAAATTCAAGCCCGGGTTACTGCCTAAAATGACAGTAAGCCATTAACTGAAGTGTGGGTTACAATCTGAAGTAATTGTAAACCATCTGATTGATTAAGGCATGTTTTGAAAAACATTTGAAATTCTGTTCGAACTTCATCTAAATTCCCGTGCCATTATTGAATGACATTTCTAAGACCGTAGATGTTATCGATGCCATAAGACATGCCTGGGAAAAACTATTTTTGGAATTTTCTGAATTTTTTAAAATTTTATGGATTTTTGAAAATTTTATATTTTTCTATTTTTTTTTGTTGGTTTTATAATTTTGTATTTTGATTTTTGATAAAATATATAAAAAGAATATGTGAAGAAACTCCTTTACTCCTCATCTTCTTCCTGAAGACGTTTGAGAGATTTGGGCTGTAGACTCTTCAAGCCAAGTCGTGGGAGGATAAACTCAAAACGGTCTCTTGAAAGAGATTTTGTAAAGATATCTGCAAGATGATACTCAGTCCTCACAAAATATAGTTCAACCACACGTTTCTATACTTGTTCCCTGATAAAATGATGTCGAATGTCAATGTGCTTCGCTATTGAGTGTTGGACATTGTTGTAGCAAAGAGGGATGGCACTTTTGTTATCACAGTACAGAGGAATTTTGTTGAATACAAAGCCATAGTCAGATAATTGGGATCTCATCCATAAGATTTGAGCACAACATGATGACATGACAATGTATTCAGCCTCTGTAGAGGATATTGAAGTACTCATTTGCTTCTTTGAAGACCAACTCACTAATTTATCACCCAAAAACTAAAAACCTCATGACGTACTTCGACAAGTATCTTGACACCCTGCATGGTCAGCATCTGCATAGGCTGTTAGTGACATGGCGGTGTCCTTCAGATACGAAAGTCCCATGTTTATGGTTCCTTGGAGGTACCGAAAGACCCGTTTAACCGCTTCAAGGTGATTTTTAGTAGGCTTAGCCTGGTAGCCAGCACACATGCATACAACGAAAAGAATATCAGGTCTACTGGCAGTGAGATACATCAACGATCCAATCATACTACGATATTTAGTTTGATCAACTAGGATCCCCAAGTGGTCCTCATCCAGTTTTGTTTGTCTCCACCATGGGAGTGTCAACAGGGTCACAAGAATCAAATCCAATTTTCTTTAAAATTTCATTAGTATATTTAGATTGATTAATAAAAATGCCTCCGGGATTTTGAGAGATTTGTAATTCTAAGAAAAATGACATTTGTCGCATCATTGACATTTGAAATTTAGAGCCCATCATTGACATTTGAAATTTAGAAAAACGGTCACATTCATTCGGGTCAGTCGAGGCAAAAATAATATCATCAACATATATTTGAACATGAATTAAATGTTTGCCTGACTTTCAGGTGAACAATTTAGGATCAACAGCTCCTTTGTAGAATCCATTAGCCAAAAGGAACTTTGAAAAAGTATCGTACCACGCCTTAGGAGCTTGCTTCAAGCCATAGAGGGCTTTCTTTAAATGGTAGACATGGGTAGGATGCTCAGGATCCTCAAAGCCTTCGGGTTGGCTAACATAGACCACTTCTTTGAGATCTCCATTAAGAAAAGCAGTCTTTACATCCATCTGATAAACTACCATATTCTTGCTAGCAGCATTAGCCAAGAAGATTATAATAGCCTCAATTCGTGCAACCAAAGTAAAAGATTCCTCAAAGTCAATACCCTCCTCTTGTCGATATCCTTTAGCCACAAGCCTCGCCTTATTCTTCAGAACATCACCGTGCTCATCAAGTTTTACTTTGAAGATCTACTTGAGAGCAATAATCATAGCACAATCTAGAGCCGGCACCAATTCCTATACATCAAGACGATCAAACTCATGGATTTCATCTTGCATAGCATTAAACCAGCTGTCTTTAGACATTGCTGATTTGACATCTTTTGGTTCGATCTTTGATATTACCGAGTTGAAGAAGCACCATAAGGCATCAGTAGCAAGTTGTTTTCTAGTAGATACCGAACGAGAAGGATTCCCAATGATATTATCCAATGGATGATCATGTGTCCATTTTCTGAGATGTTCATGTGGTTGTTGATAAGGTAATGAAGTGGCAGAGTTAGGATCCCATGGTGATGATGTTTCAGGAGTGGGTTCAAATGGAGCATTTTCGAGAGTAGCAAAGAGGTTATCTCCAAAAGAATTACAGCTGCATTTCCTTGATGTACAGAAGATGATTGCGGATTTGAAGATGATGATGAATGATCGACAAATCGCGCTTCTTGAGATAAAGACATTGAAACAGATTGACCATTTGTGTTGATTGGAGTAGGAGCAGTTGCAGTTGTTGTAGATTCTGTAACTCTTCCTATTAGGTGCATAACCAACGAAAAATCCAATATCAGCCTTAGCTTTCAACTTTTTGAGATCTTGACCATCATTAGTTGGATAGCACAAAGCTCCAAACACATGAAGAAACGAGAGGTATGGTTTTCTGTTGTGAACTAATTCGTATGGATTTTTTCCATGAGTAGTATGTATTAGGGAACAGTTTTGGGTGTAACATGCAGTAGCAATAGATTCTTCCTAGAGAAACATTGGAGCCTTTGAAAATATTAGCATAGTCCTTGCAGCTTCTACAAGAGTCCGATTTCTCCTTTCAACTACATCGTTCTTTTGAGGAGTGCGTGGAACACTTCTTTAATGACTGATTCCAATGCTTTCATAAAACTGACTAAGTTCTTTGTTCACAAATTCAGTTCCATTGTCTGTTCGGATGATTCTAACTGTTTTGTTAAGCCGAACCTACAATTGTTTAATGACTTTTATGATGACTTCCGGAGTTTCATCCTTTGATCTCAAAAACTTAACCCAAGTGAACCGAGAGTAGTCATCAATGACGAATAGCAAATACTTCTTCCCATTTATACTTTGTACTCTCATGGGTCCACACAAATCCATGTGAAGGGTATGAAGAACTTCCATAATGGTACTGGCAGGTTTGGGTTTGTGGGCATACTTCGTGCTTTTCCCCAATTGGCATGCTGAACAAAGATGATCCTTTTCGTATTTCAACCGGGGTAAGCCTCTTACAAGGTCCTTTCTTGAAAGAACATTGATGGTACTAAAGTTCAAGTAATTGAGACGACGGTGTCATAACCATGATTTGTTCTTAGATGCCTTTGACAATAAGCAAATAGGAGAGGACTTCATCATGTCTTCGATAGAGATGGTGTACAAATTTGTGCAACAAGTTCCCTTTAGAATTTCAACACCATCTAATTCTCTAACGAAGCAAGAGTGCTTTCTGAAGGCTGCTTCAAGATCAGAATCAAAGAATTGACCAACAAAGAACAAATTATGACCAAGACCTTCCACATAATATGTGGAAAACTAGAAGGGGGGGTTGAATAATTTTACCAATTTAAAACTTCCTTTTAAATATTTAGATCGACTTATGTCAATCTATTTGATTGTTTATGTTGGACGTTGATAGATAGATATATAAACGTGTAATGAAATATAAAGAGTAAGAAGCACATCACCGCGACACAAGTTATTTATAGTGGTTCGGCTACAAGGACACCTTCCTTGCCCTACTCCACTCCCCGAGTCACCTACTCAAGAGTTCGTAAGCACTACACCAACTCCTTGTGGCGAAGAAGCCTTCACAACGTCGCTTAACCTTTTTCCGGTACAAAGCTAAATACCGAGTTCTTTCACACCAAGGCGAACCACACCTAACACAACGTCGCCTACCCTTTATACGGTGCTAGGCTAACCACCGAGTTCTTTCACACCTTAGGAGAACTAATCCTATCACAACGTCGCCTACCCTTTATTAGGTACTAGGCTAAGCACCTAGTTCCATTACTATGGAGGAACTACTACCCTTTACGACACAACACCTAATATCAAGGAGATCAATTCCTTGTTACACCTTCATGAAGGATATCACCATCCTTGGAAACAAACAAACAAGTACTTGTATGTATAACGATGCACCTCATCGATTATACGACCTAGGCATTCTTCCCAAATGCGACTTGATTTTATTCTTCGGCATCCTTCACTAATGCCTTTGACACAACGCTTGGCACCCTTCACTAATGCCTTCGTCTTGACACCTTTAGAATTCTTTACTAATGCTTTGACACGGATGATGAACATCTTTCACTAATGCTTTCATCTTGACACTTTTGGCCTTCTTCACTAATGCCTTCAACCCAACATCTATGGAGAAAGGAAGAACTATCAACA
Source organism: Chrysanthemum makinoi (assembly GCA_910596185.1). NCBI lineage: Eukaryota > Viridiplantae > Streptophyta > Magnoliopsida > Asterales > Asteraceae > Chrysanthemum > Chrysanthemum makinoi. The sequence goes on along the minus strand of OU343221.1, from coordinate 147,097,254 downwards.
AGAGAACCTTAGTTGTCTTGAAGATGACGAAGCATGGCAACTCATGGACTTGAGCTTGCACGTCTTCAAGAAGTGGTGATCTCTCCTTTAAAAGGAACCTAGAAGATCACCCAAAAACAAAAGACAAACTACATAGATCACTTAGATCTGAGGTTAGAGGGTTAGAATACTTTGGGGGAAGTATGTGTGTAAAGTGATGCATAGAAAGGAAGAAATGGCTCTCTATTTATAGAGAAAATTCTCTACTGTTCCCCGGATCCCACGGATCCCTTCTACTTGGGATCCATCTAGCACAAAGCCAGGGATCCGTGGAACGCTCCTCTTTGCCCATGGGTATTTTTGGTTATGGGTCATGGGTCATGGGTTATGGGTTGATCCATGGTTTTCTTTCTAGATACAATGAACTTGGTTAAGTGGTATATAAAACCATGGGTTATGGGTCAATACCATTTGCTAGTTTATTACCCATTTTAGTATCTACATATTTTTACCCATTTTAGTATACTTATTTTAAGTATATGTTAACCCAATATGTAAACACTAGTTATTGTACATATGTATTACTAAATCATAAAAACACTTATACTTGTTTTAGTGTTTTATGTGAAAATGTGAATATGTTAGAAACTATTAGTTCAAACCATTTACGTATTTTATTTGTTTCGTTAATATGATTTTACGTTTGTTATCGACAAAACATTAGAAGATCGTAAAATATAAATAAACGTTTTTACGGCTTATTTGTATTAACAATCTCCCCCTTTTTGTTGATGACAAAACATAAAATTATTTTAAGGAAAAGCTAAAATTCATAAAAGTTTGAATTTGTAGTTTTACTTTCTTCTCCCCCTTTTTGTCGAAACAAAAGTGTTTGAAGGAAGGCAACACATTGTTTTTAAGAAAAACATGTGAAAAAAAGTAAAAAGAGATAGAGAGCAAATAACGGGAAAGGATCTCGTCTTTACTCCCCTTGACGAGTCCATCCCTAAGTAAGGGCGTCAAGAAAGTAATACTAATCTAGTTTGTTTGCAAATAAGTTTGCAAAAGATATCGTCTACGAGACGAATGTGCTCCCCCTTGATGATTGCAATTTTTGCAAAGGGATGTCACGAAATGTAAACCTAGTATTGCAAGTAATTTGCAATGTATCGCTTTGACATAAAGCTCCCCCTAGATTTAGGGTGTCAAAGTCTTCATATGTAAATTGAATAACTAATTGTGTTTGCAATTAAGTTTGCAAATGGTTCGTCTAAGTGACAAAAGCGTGCTCCCCCTTGAATATTGCAATGTTCCAATGGGGTGTCATGAAGTGTAATCCAAAATTGGATTAAGTTGCAAATGATTTTGCAATGTTGTTTGACACAAAGCTCCCCCTAGCTTTATGGTGTCAATATCTTCATGTGTATTTTGAATAACTACAAAACAAAGGTTAGAAAACAAGAGTATAGTGCATAATTTCCTGCAAATAAGACTCAAGTTAGTAGAAATTCGTTCTTCTATACCACGGATCCCACGGTTCCCTTCAAGGAGGGATCCGTCTAGGTGTTTTGGAGGGATCCGGCTATCTGATGACAGTTTCTTCAGCAGAAATGTCAAGCAAAAAAAAATGAGATATATGTACAATATAGCAAGCACAACACAGAATAATCAAAGCATATAAGTATTTATTCAATAAAACAAGAGATACACAACCAAATCTCTAAAAACTAAGAGAATGAACTTTAGCCATACAAATACTACTAATGCTAATCTCAATACTAGACTTAGAATGTGACAATGTGCTTAAGTCTAGGGATGAGTGGACTTGTTGAATTGATCCAACTTTGCAAGAAGATGATTAAACATGAAATGTATCTCATTTCGTACTTCTTGAACAAGTCCTTGAGTTTTTAGACAATTTGGGCAAATATTGTCTTGGTTTGGCCCCGGAGGGAAAAGGATGTTTTGAGGGGGCTCAATGTGTGTTTGAGGGTCTTCATTTTGAGAAGTAGGAAGAGGTTCTAAAAATGAGGGTGGTAATGGAACTTCTTCCATATGATCAAGATTGTTCCTTGTCTCCCATGATGGGCTAGTTGGTGTTGTAGGTGGTTCCCGATTCAATGAAAAAGTTGGTGAATGGGAGGTTCTTGGTGGTGAATGGAACAATGAATATATGTTTGGATGAGGAAGAGGCTCCTTCAAGGAGTGTAGTCCATGCTCAATTAATGAAGGTTTTGATGGTTTGCTAGAACTAGCCATGGTTGGTTTAGAACTAGATGATCCTTTTTCTAGTTGGAAGGGTTTGATGCTAATCCTTGCAGTTCTCTTAGCTTTTGTTGGATGGGTTGGATGAGGTGGGATTCTAGAGTCATTATCTCTAACGGGAGATGTTTCGGTGGATGAAATTTCATGGATCATTTGACCCTTCTTTTGGATGATCCTATGTTTGAGGAGTTGTTGCTAAGAGCCTTAGTCACGGTGATGAAGATGCTAATGTGAGCTTCTAATTTCTGATTTTTGAAAGGTAATTGAGGATGGTGCCATAAGCCTAAGATTTTTTGGTTTATAAAGAATAATTTGAATTTGGGAATTAAATTCTTGACCACTTAGAAGACTAAGCATGCTCTTGGGGTTTTGATCAGCTCTAGGAGGACAATTAATGTATGCTAAGAGTGGTTAGAGAACAAAAGGTGATATGAATTTGAATATAGGAGCTGGTTTATGCTCTCTGCATCTACAGATCCCGCGGATCCCTCTCAGTAGGGATCCGCCTGGTTAAAGACCAGGGATCCGGCTATCAGACAAGGTCTAGGTGAAATCATTAAGGTTTGTTATTAATGGATTTCGAGGGTTTGACTTAATTTTGAAGTCTTTAGCTGTTGGATATCTCAAATCCTTAACCATAACAAGTAATGGTGCTTAATGATGGTTTTGGCCAAGAAAATTTGACCTTGGGTAGTCTAACTATATGTTTGACAATGATTCCATTTAATTTGATGTGGAGAAATGGTGATAAAAAGTCCTAGAAGTCAGATGATGTCCTAATAGGAATTTACTAAAATCCTTAAAAATAAGAAGAAATAAAAAACTAATTTTTGACCCTAATTTTGATTAAAAGATGATTGAGATCAATTTGCTAAAATTGAAAGATATACCTAACTAAGTGCTATCAAGCGTGATAGATAATGTGTGAGTGTTGGAGCGGAATTATGGTGAGTTTTGACTAGTAGATAAATCAAAAATATTTCAAAAATGTATCCTAGATAAACCATGGATGAGAGTGAGATTTTCAACTATTTGATAAAGACTTAGTTGGCTCTAGTATCTTATGTTTGACTTGTTAGAGATGATCTAATGGACTGTTTTGATGTAGCCAAATCTATATTTCATATCAGATGCTACGGATCCTGCGGTTCCCTTATGGGAGGCATCCGGCCAGTTCAAAAGCTGGGATCCGCCTACTGCAGATGAGAGAGCTTTCAAGAAATGTGCATCTTTGCACTTTATATCAAATGCTTTTCCTAGTTGTTTCTACGGGGACTAAATACACTAGCACAACTAATATAATGTATACCAAGGTAGGAAGAGCTAAAATTCCTAGAATGAGTGACGACGACCATTCAAAGGGTCGTAAAATCTCATTTCCCAAGTACCTACGTTAGGATTGTTTAGTGCCATGATATGGCAATACCTACAAACTACAAGCATAATTTAAAATGTTTACAAACCATTGTTTGAAATTGTTTATCACAAGTTTGATTCTTCAAACCTTACCTTTCTCCTCCTTCTTCACTTCTTTACCCGTCCTCCACTCTATATCAAACTATCTTCACTTCTTCTTCTTCAAGAAATTGGCGAAGCATTTGAAGATTCCCTTGGTTTGTTGCCATTCGGGTGATTAATTAGGGATGTTTGGCAATTGGTTAATGTATTCTAAGGGGTAAAGATTGATATTTTCGAGTGGGTTGCTACTACTCCTTTCACCTTCTCCTTGCCTCTCCCTTTCGTCCGAGGAATCCGTGGGTAGGTGTGGCATCTTGCCTTCCACCATAAACCTTGTTGTTCTACCTTCGGTTAATGGTACCATAACTTTATTGCAAAAGCTATGATCAAGGGATTGTGGAGAAGGGTCTAATGCAAAAATAAATTTGGCAAGACGGGTTAGGAGCGTAGCATACGGAAGCACCATTTTGTCCATACTTCTTACACTTGCCATTCTCTTGACCATGTAGTAGGCAAGGTTAAATTGAGTATTGGTCACTAGGCAATAGATCATGAAGCTTAGACATGCGTTGGGGTGGTCCTTGTTTCCTACTAAGCACACCACATTTTCTCTTATCACATCTTCCCACTTCCTATACAATGCATACATTTCCGAAAGCTCCATTTGAAAAGGATCCCTATGGATCACTTTTGACTTCCTTGTGACTCTTGATGGTGAGGCTCTTGGCATGAACACGGTGTCCCTCACCGTGGTTGCTTCCAGGATCAAAGTGTAGTAAATATCATGATGATCAACCATTGTGTGTAGTTGTTCCAAAGACCATTCATTCGAGTACATGCAAACGCCTTGATATGGAACCCCTATAATTCTTCCAAACTCTATAAGTGAAAGACTAAACTCTCGCTCATTGATGGTGAATTCAATTGAGATGGACCCATCATCATTTCTAATTATACCCATTGTCTTGTAGAATTCAAGCACAAAGACCGGGCAAATTTGCTCGTTTATATCCAATAAACAACAAGCCCAATAGTTGCAAAAGCTTCCCTTACGTCGGTATTTGCAAGAAATGATGGATCAACAACTCTTCCTTCATGAAATAGTCTCCTTTCAAGAAACTTAAAGGCCTTTCTATCGTCCGGACTTAGACCATTTTTCCTATGATACATGGGTATGTAGTGGGCGGTGTCTTGGTAATCTTGTTGCTTGTTGCTTGGCATGATTGTTCCTAAACAATGCAACCACAATGTGGTGTTAATTGTGAATAGTAACCAAGAGGGTTTAATCACAATTTTGCTCAATTCATTTTTATTGAATTCAAGAAATGAGTTTAATTTGTATTAACAATTTTAATTCTTTGATTTGGGTTATCTTATAATACAATGTGGTAAAAAATTATGACAAACCCATTTGAACCCAACCTCTAAAATGAAGAACTTGTAATCCTAGTAATCAAAGAATGAAATCAACAATGTAGTGAAGATTATACTTACACAAGTGATTGTTATGCTTGAGAGAGATGATCAAGTTGCTCCTGTGAACAGTAGTTAGGTTTTTGTTCGTGAGTCTTCAAGGGGAAAGTAGTTTGTGGAACATCCACAGTGATCATTCTTTTATTTAAGCTGTCTTCTGTTGCACGGATCCCGCGGATCCCTCTCATTTGGGATCCGGCTAGTGTAAGTCCAGGGATCCGGCATGACAGCAAAAATCAGCTCAAGCATTCTTTGATACCTTTGGTTTGGAAGTTCTAAAGCGCCTAGGGTTTTGATGTTTTAGGTTCTAAAACTTGTGGTTGATGTTTTGACGATGTTAAGCTAATCTTATTTGATGTAGTTTCCTTTTAAAGAATCGGTCATAATTCTTTGTGAACAATTTTTCAAATATTATAATAAAATCCCATTTTATCATAATGTAAGAAGTTTCACATAGATTTTTATTGACGTAGATGGAGTGTCAATAAATCCTCTGTGATGAATAATGATAATGGTTATCAAATAACTAAAATGTCATTATTACGAATTCGTAGTGTAGTCTCTACAAATAAGTCGAAGAATACTATTCTTGATGATGACTTTAATATAGATAACTACTAAAGCAATTACTAATAAATCATGCAACTAAGATTTCAATAATAAAATTAAAAGCAAGTGATTAATAATCATACCTTGGCTAAATATTCTTTTTAAGAAAAGAAGTATTTAGATGTTTTGTGATCTTCTTGGAAATTCCGGATTTATGTTGTAAGAATACTAAACATTCTTTTTGCGAAAGGAAATATTTAGATAAATTCTTTATGCTCTTCTTGGTAACTCCAAATCTAAGTATGGATAACGCTTAAGAAAAAAAATGTTAGAGCATTCTATCATTGTCCAACAATAAACAATATAATGATTTTAAAAATATGACAAAAGTAATCCTTCTTTGTAGTTTTCAAACATACATGGATCGTATCAAGTTTTTAAAGAACCACATACTCTAAGAAACTTGGTAACGAAGCTCTGATGCCAATTGTGGAAAACTAGAAGGGGGGGTTGAATAGTTTTACCAATTTAAAACTTCCTTTTAAATATTTAGATCGAATTATGTCAATCTATTTGATTGTTTATGTTGGACGTTGATAGATAGATATATAAACGTGTAATGAAATATAAAGAGTAAGAAGCACATCACCACGACACAAGTTATTTATAGTGGTTCGGCTACAAGGACACCTTCCTTGCCCTACTCCACTCCCCGAGTCACCTACTCGAGAGTTCGTAAGCACTACACCAAATCCTTGTGGCGGAGAATCCTTCACAACGTCGCTTAACCTTTTTCCGGTACAAAGCTAAATACCGAGTTCTTTCACACCAAAGCGAACCACACCTAACACAACATCGCATACCCTTTATACGGTGCTAGGCTAACCACCGAGTTCTTTCACACCTTAGGAGAACTAATCCTATCACAACGTCGCCTACCCTTTATTAGGTACTAGGCTAAGCACCTAGTTCCATTACTATGGAGGAACTACTACCCGTCACGACATAACACCTAATATCAAGGAGTTCAATTCCTTGTTACACCTTCATCAAGGATATCACCATCCTTGGAAACAAACAAACAAATACTTGTATGTATAACGATGCACCTCATCGATTATACGACCTAGGCATTCTTCCCAAATGCGACTTGATTTGATTCTTCGGCATCCTTCACTAATGCCTTTGACACAACGCTTGGCACCCTTCACTAATGCCTTCGTCTTGACACCTTTAGCATTCTTCACTAATGCTTTGACACGGATGATGAACATCTTTCATTAATGCTTTCATCTTGACACTTTCGGCCTTCTTCACTAATGCCTTCAACCCAACATCTATGGAGAAAGGAAGAACTATCAACAAGAGAACCTTAGTTGTCTTGAAGATGACGAAGCATGGCAACTCATGGACTTGAGCTTGCACGTCTTCAAGAAGTGGTGATCTCTCCTTTAAGAGGAACCTAGAAGATCACACAAAAACAAAAGACAAACTACATAGATCACTTAGATCTAATGTTAGAGGGTTAGAATACTTTGGGGAAGTATGTGTGTAAAGTGATGCATAGAAAGGAAGAAATGGCTCTCTATTTATGGAGAAAATTCTCTACTGTTCCCCGGATCCCACGGATCCCTTCCACTTGGGATCCGGCTAGCACAAAGCCAGGGATCCGTGGAACGCTCCTCTTTGCCCATGGGTATTTTTGGTTATGGGTCATGGGTCATGGGTTATGGGTTGATCCATGGTTTTCTTTCTAGATACAATGAACTTGGTTAAGTGGTATATAAAACCCTGGGTTATTGGTCAATACCATTTGCTAGTTTATTACCCATTTTAGTATTTACATGTTTTTACCCATTTTAGTATACTTATTTTAAGTATATGTTAACCCAATATGTAAACACTAGTTGTTGTACATATGTATTACTAAATCATAAAAACACTTATACTTGTTTTAGTGTTTTATGTGAAAATGTGAATATGTTAGAAACTATTAGTTCAAACCATTTACGTATTTTATTTGTTTCGTTAATATGATTTTACGTTTGTTATCGACAAAACATAAGAAGATCGTAAAATATAAATAAACGTTTTTACGGCTTATTTGTATTAACATAATATACCCGGGAGATCACACTATCACCAAAAACATAATCTCCATAACCCATAATAGCCCCAAAGTGGTCATTCCCAAATCTAACAGTCCCGATGAACTTATTCACGAAGTTCTTGAGCCGAAAGCGATCTCCAGCCATATGTTTTGAGCAGCCTGAGTCCAAATACTAAAGGATGATTTGTACGACCTGCATTTGAAAACAGACGAGAATGGATAACTGGAAGCAGTGGATCCCCATGAGAATATGGGTTCCGATTGGTTAGTATGAACAATCTTTAGACCTACAGAATTTCTAGATGCCATGACATTAGTGGTGGGAGCAACACTAGTAGTGGCAGTGGACCTATTTGAAGTGTGATGACTTCTTAAAGGTATGATTCTACCAGTGGGCTTCCATTTCTTAATGGTCAGAGATCTAGACAATTTAGGGCAAAGTTCACTAATTTTGAATTTATGGCCAGTAGGTTTCCATTGATAACATTACTAAACGTTTTCCCTGTAGGCTTGCAATAATTACTAAACCTTTTCCCTGTAGGTTTCTAAACTTTCTTATCCGAGATTTTCTTCAAAAAGATTGGATACAATTTGTTAATATCGAAAGATTTGTATTTTGGTCATCAAGTTTCACGGCTTATTTTGGTATAATACTTGGCAAAAGAGTGGTAGTTTGGTTTATACATTTTCACGGAGGATACTATTTCACGGCTTGAATTGATGTTTGAACAAAGTTGACTACGGGGTTGTTTGTGTTCGGTATTTCTTATTTGGAATTGAAGTGAGGTTTTTTGGGTGCGTGTACTTATTTCGTCTTTTTTCTTTCTCTCCTTCCACGAAGATGACTTGTTTGGGAATTTATGGAGTGTGATGAAGACTTCGCTATCTAGTTACTTTTTTGATTCTTTCTCACTTAACCCACGAAGTAGCTATCACTTTTGGTGTCTCACGCAGTTGAGGATATGCCAAAAGGTTTTGTACATTGGGTACACCGTTTCTTTTTCACAAGGATAGTACAAGATTGAGTAACAAATCTAGGGAATTCTACTTCATGTTCAAGTTTGGTATATCGGGTTTACTTCACCAAGTGGTCACAGTAATAGCCGACAGAATACGTGAATGATATGTTAGCCAAAGTGTTTAAAGGATGAGATGTGATTAGTAATTCTCATGGAATATTCGATGCTACAGAATGTCAATGATTCTTCATAGTCTAAGAAAAATATTTCAAGAATCTTCAGTGTCATTCATGATTATTCAAGATTTTTGCTTATGACAATAACTTCCCGTGTAAATGGTCGTACACGTCAATGATGCTTCCGAAAGTTCGAAACCATCATGGGGGAGAAACGTGTACTTCGATGTGATAAGGTCAACCTCCAGGGGAAAGTAGTATATACTACTTTACTTAGTATGGTTTTTGAAGTATTCTACATATTGGAGAAGAATTGCTGCTGATCTCTTGCATGTTCCCCTAAAACAGAAATTCACCAAAACCAAATTTGTCATAACACATTCAATCTATCATTGTTTACGGTTTAATCTAGGTTTTGTAAAATCCCGCGGAAGAATCTATTTCTCGGTTTAAATCATATATTTTTAAAATCCCGTGACGATGAAAACATCCTGGAGAAATAAAAGTGCTTTTCCGGGTCTATCTCTCGGTTTATTCTTGGTTTTGTAAAATCCCGCAAAAGAATCTATTTCTTGGTTTAAACCATAGAATTGTAAAATCTCATGATGATGGAACCATCCTGGAGAAAGGAAAGTGTATTTCTAGATCTTATATGATTCTGGTGCTACGGTTTCAAATTTAAAGAAGGGATAAAGTGTGTACTTCATGTCTTGGATGATTGTTTGGATATTCTTCATGGCAGTTTGGTTATCACTAAGTTTTACGGGATTATGTACGTTTGACTAAGGTGGGGATAAAACCATTATCAAAGTTCATTGAAAACATCAAAAAGGGGCTAGATCTGGGCATTTAAACCACAAAATGTGACGACGACGTTAATTCATTATTATTTATTTGAGGTTGAAGTGAAATTTCACGGGTGAGTGTACTTAGTATCTGAAGGTACCGGGGATGGTTGGATGAAGATTCTTCGAGATCCTTGTCCAAGGTTTTAACATTTACAATGACGAAGACTTGAAAATCTAGTTATTTTTGGGTGATTCTTCCTTTTTACTACCACAAAATAACTATCACTTTAAGGATTTACGTTGTAGCGCTTAATGTCATACGAAGTTGTGGATTCTCAAGAGGTGATGTACGTCTTATACTTGATGGTTGGTTGGGTGAAGAGTATAGAGTACTTAGGGATTCAAAGTTTCACGAACTCTCTGCACCGCTCTTAGTCACACATTTGTGCAAGTTTAAGTCACTAGTTTAGGTTATTTTACTTCAGTGTCAAATTCATCATATTGGGTGTTCTCCATCAGCTGTCACAACAAAGAGCCGACTGAATGATAATGGGGTTGGTAAAAAGTTAGCTAAAAGAAGTAGAAAAGAGAGAGATGACATTTGAATACTTCAGTTCAAACCTCGTTCCTTAAAGAAAAGAAAAGTGTACGCTTCAGTGCGCTTTATCTTCGAAAGAAGAGAAATCTTCTTGTTTATGACCATTCTCATCAACAAGCTTCATGCTTTTTCCATGCTCGCTCAGTCATCAAGTGGATCTATTTACCATTGATTGTATTCTTATTTCAACTGCTCAATCATAACTGGCAATGGCGACATCATATGCAATTTTTGCGGGGGATAAGTGTGAATAAACTACATCGTGATGATTCACTTATTCGAGTGGATCTATTTACCATTGACTGTATTCTTATTTCACTTGCTCAATCAAAATTGGCAATGGCGACATCATATGCAATTTTTGCGGGGGGAGAAGTGTGAATAAACTACATCGTGGTGATTTCAGTTGTTAAATCAAGAATGACAACTTCGTATGCAATTCTTGAGGGGGAGAAGGGTGAATATACTGAAGGTTGATTGATATTTGAGAATAAATGGTCATATGGCTCCTAACTCATGTAAGAACCGAGCTTCTTCTTATCGGATCATCTTCACATGTAGTTTCTACTAAGATTCGTTGGTTGACATCTTCTCACGGGCTGATATGATTAATGATTAAGTGCTTCCAGTTAATGCTTCATGTACACATCATCATGATGATTCCGGACATCTTTCTGTTCTTGTTTAGTGTGAAAGACTGTTAGTTTGGTGTTACCATTTTATGTGTTCGTTGCGGGGCTGATTTCCTTGATGAACATCTTTCTATTCTTGTTTGATGTAAGGGATTTTAGTTAAGGGGATTTGCAATATGTAAGTTAATTGGAATGCATTTGGTGAGATAAAGATGTTGACTTTCTATTCCCCAAACAGACAATCTTGAAGAAGGTCGAGTCTACAGTCTATTCTACATTTTCTGCTGTATGTTAGAAGACTAAAGACGAATTGCATTTAACTATCAAAAGACTTCTTCTTATTCCAGGCATTCATCGAAAATATTATCATTTTAGGGGAGAGCACTAATTGGGGGAGAGTGAAACGTCAGATTTAATCCATAATTAGACTTGCTCACATTGTTCTTTAGCAAGTTGATTCTCACAAGATTTCAAGTGTTCTTTTCAAAAGATTTCAAGTATAAGGGTTTATAATGTGTTGCTGATTCTGAGGTATCAAAACCAGCAAGGGGAAGGAGATATACTGTTAGGAATTGGAAGTTTTACAGTGAAGCATCGGTCACCCCAAAATATAATCTAGCTTAAGTTAGCTCATAGACATATCATTTATTACGTTATTTGTTAGTTAGTTATTAGCATAGTTTAGTCTAGTGCAACACCGTGGAGGAAGGATGGGTCTTTACCCACTGTATGCCTGATCCACAGCCCGAAGGAGGGCGTGCTTCTTTGTATAAATAGCCCTCTCCCCACAAGGGAGAGGGTTGGATGTTCATTTGGAATCTAACATTCCATGAGTTTCTCTCACTATAATATCCCACTTTCTCTCTCTAAACCATATATTGTACGCCTCATACTTGTGATTGTTTGTGTGTTTGTGAAATCCTATATTCTTCAATTGGTATCAAGAGCCATGGTTTGATCATCTCTCTTACATATTCTTGGATTTCTAGTGGTTTGTTTTTATGGTTTTTGAGTTTGATAAAGTTTAGTGGTATTTGCATCATTTGGACCATTTCTTGTGTTAAAGTTTGGATTTTGATTGTACTTTTGTGTTTAGAATCATCATAAGTGCTTAGGTTTTGATTTGGTAGGCTTGAATCACTATGGTTGGACTGTTTTTGGATTGTTAAGTGGCATTTGAGTAAGTTTGCATATTAGCGATTTGTGTCACTGTAACACATTCTGTTTAGCGATTTGTCCCTGTTTTGGAACCGATTTGTGTCAGTTTCAAATCACTTATTTAAGCGATTTGTCCCGGTAGTGGCTGTACTTGTGCGATTTATTCAGAGTAGCGATTTGTCACTTTTTAGCGATTTGCTTATTTAAGCGAGTTGTGACTTTAAGCGATTTGTGTTTTTTAAGCTATTTGTCTTGGTTTAAGCGACTTGCTCATTGAAGCGACTTGATTGATGAAGCGATTTGTCAGATTTAGCGACTTGTTTGTTTGAGCGACTTGTTATCTCTGCAACTTGGTTTGAGCGATTTGTCCTAAAGTAAGTTACTGTAAGCGATTTGAGACTAATCAAAACTTGTCATTTTCTATCAACACAATGCCTTACACGACTGACCCTTTAATCTCCAAAGTGCTCGAACTCTATGATACCTCACAAAACAAAGAAACTGTCTGCTACTCAGAAAATTTAACCATGATTGATTCAGCAAATTATGATCAAAACACTTCACATTCAGAGTCAATTAACAAAGAATCACACTTGCTAATGAAACATGATGCAAAGCAAATGGAATGCAACACTGAGCCCTATCAACTACTTCATATGCACCTCACACAGCTGTTATCTACAATTGGGGATCGAACGTGTAGTGCTCTCTTCCGCCAGGACTTACCTACATTGACAAGAACATTGTTGCTGAACTTAGAACAACTAAAGCTTCAAATTTCCAAAAAGAAGGTACTAAGGGATGATTCCAATGCTGCACTTCAATTAATCCACAACCAATTTCAGCCATTCATCAATGGGGAATATTCCGCAGACTTCGATCAACACGTGACTGGAATTTCTTTCAAGAAATATACTAGAATGGAAATTCATGAGTTCATCAATACATTTGCCCAACATATGTATAATGTGGAAATGTACATTAAGGAAGCTGCTCAAGAGGATGATAATTTGAATGAGTGTCAGGTGAAATTATGCGAAAGTCATGATAAGTTGGGTAATGTTTCAGTTGAAAGGTCGAGTGATGCTGAATGCTGAATATCAGACACAACAAAGGATGATGAAACCGGTTTCACTGAATACAGAGGCTCAGAGTCAAACAAGCTTGAAACAATCAGCAGTTCAGTGAATCCTGTTATGCAAGCTGTGAATGCAGATATCAGATTGACTAATGAACATGTGTCTTTTGATGAGGTACCTTTAACGGTTCAAAATAATGCATCTGCTAATTTATCTAAACATATTGACCATAAGGGTGAACATGACTTTGATGAATGTTCCTTGTCCGAAACAGAGTCTTATAATTTCAATACAAATGACGTGGTTGAAAAAAGGGTTTTTGACGAACTTTCAAACAAACACTCAATTCTTGAAAAATATTGCATTTCCTTAGAAATTGCAATACAACAAAAGGAAGAAAGTCTTCTTGTTTCAAAAGCTTACCAAAATCCGGAATTCCCAGAATTTCGAGAATTTTTTGAAATTAATCAGCTAAAGACTCAGCTTCAAGACAAAGACTCAACTATTTGTAAGTTAAAAGGTCAAATCTCAGATCTACACATGAATATGAAAATGAGTGTGAACTGTCTTAACAAAGAAGTTAGTAATGAGGTTAAAACTAAGAATGATGAATTGGCTTTATGTGTAGCAGAGTTGTTAAGGGAAAATGAGCTCTTAAGGAAGAATCAATTAGAGAATAAGACAAAAACTTTAGATCAGTCTAGTTCCTTGTTGGCTGACATAGATGACCTCAAAACCAATCTTCCAAACAAGAGCCTCACTATAGTTTCCTTAAAGAATGAGCTTAGGAAAATTACTAGTCATGGTAGAAACATTAAGTCTGCAATTGGGTTTACCTTGGAGAAACCAAATTCACAAAGGGATAGTGATAGATCTGTTGTTAGGCAACCAAATGCATTTAGGACAGAAAGAATTAAACCAGTCAAATCTAGAAACCCTTCCCAAGTCAAAGAGAACATTGTTTTGCCAAAGTCAGTTGCCTCACCAAATCCTTCTCACTCAAATGTGCATCAATCTAAGATCAATAATATAGGAAAATCATCCTCTCCACATAAGAAGCATCAAATGACTGACCAATCCCCCAAGAAACAAACTAATTGCAAAAAGAGAAATGTTCAGACTAAGGAAATGGGTACATCTCACTCTGCTAGAATTTGTTTTAAGTGGATCCCTACTGGTAGAATATTTAAGTTCACAGGATCCAAACGGTGATACTTACCTAGATCTTGTCTTAAGTGGATGCCCACAGGTAAAATTTTCAAGAATGTTGGACTTAAAGGGATTCCTAGTAATGACACTCCTAGACCTGACTGTACAACATCCAAAAATGAGGATACTTTTGTCACTAACCCATCTCTCTGCAATACTAACCCATGTGCTACTAGTGCAAAGTGTCCTCAGTCTTTTTCAGGTACAATGCTCAATTCAATCATGAATATCATGACATGGTTTCCAACAGAAATGAAGACTGCTCATTCAGGATTCGTAGCCTGTCAGAATTGATATACTTCATACTTTGACTCCTGATCGACTTGACTCAGGACTCGTTCTCATTAAGTCATGTGAATAATTAATATAAATTTCTTAAAAAAAAAAAAAAAAAATCGTTGTGTTATCGATAAGATCTATGGTCCTAGAAATGTCATTCAGTAATGATATGGGCCCTTAGATGAAGTTCGAACAGAAGACATACTCTATTTTAAAACGGGTGACTGCAGTTCAATCAATATTCACTTAATCTTAAATCGTGACATTGACTGAGGGGGAGGTGTTGTATGGGTCTCTGCATGGGTGTTACATGTGTCTTGTAATCTCTGGCCTACTACATGTTACTTTATTTTAAATTAAATAGGTCTTGTCATCTTATTGTGGTTAAGTATTCTGATTTGTGCTTATTTTAAGATATGCGATTTGTGTTATAGCAACAATATGCGCTTTGTAATGTGTGTCCTTACTGAAAAATGCGATTTGGGTAGTTCGTGTCATATGCGAATTGTCATCTTCTAGCTCTTTGATAAGTACAAGGACCAGTTATGCAATTTCTCTTAAGTTAAAGTTGGTATATAAAATCGTGCGACTTGTCATTTGGTCAAAAGTTTTCAAACAAACTAGTCAAACACACGGTCAAACGCTCTCATCCTCATTCAATCTAGCGATTTGTGCTTTAGTTGTTGTGTGGTATGTTTTTGATCTTGCTGGACACATGTATCTCACCTAATTCATCAAGTGTTAGACCTAACAAACATCTTTCCTTTGCAGATTCACTCCTCCCGTTCCTCGATTTATAATTTTTTTTAGGTTTGATTATTTATTTTCTCGTTTGCTTGGTGCATGTTGATTAATTTAGATAGGTTAGTTGTTTGTATGAATTTTCTATACTCGGTCACATGCTTGATATGCTAGGGTCGATTATGCCTGTTCTTCGTTCCCTATCTTAAGCGTATAGATCATGGATTTGATGTATGTTGGAGATAATGTTAGTAGGACTGTTGGGTGTTATGCATTATGAACTTGATTAGGTATTGATAGTGGTTGAATTTCTATGGTAGTGGTTCTCTAAGTGTTGGGTTAATTTTTACTCTCAGAATGTCTGGTAGCGATTTGCCTCAGTATTCATGCTAGCGACTTGTCTCTAATATATGTTGCATGCGATTTTTCGTTGCAATTAAGTTAAGCGATTTGTCTGTTAAAATTGATAGGATTTGTCGATTCAATATATTAAGCGACTTGTCCCTTCATATACTCAGTTTGCGATTTGCTTAGTTTACTGTAGCATGCGATTTGATGTAAGCGATTTGTCTACTGAAAAATTGATGCGAATTGTCGTTTCAACATATTAAGCGACTTGTCTCTTACACACTCATTTTGCGATTTGTCTAGTTTACTATAGCATGAGACTTGCTCTGAGTTGTTTGTCACATAACATATGCGACTTGATGTATTTTGATGAGTCTTGCGACTTGTCTGTTTCACTATACTTTATGCGATTTGTTGGCAAAACATGCGATTTGACCTGACCACATGACTTACGCTTAAATGCTATTTGTATCATCCTACATGTTTTTGCTTGTCTTGATTGGTATGTTTGACACTTATACACTGTAGGAATGGAATTATTATGATAAGTATCTCAGAAAATTATATAACACCTAACCATGTTTTTGGCCACTATTGTTGTCTTGTATATGATTTACAGAAATACAATAGCAGACATTACTACCTCTGGGAATCCAGTTGCCAATGCCCCTCTAGTTGTGCTTACCGAGGAGGAACTTCTTCCTCATAATGAATGGGTTGATATAGCTGAAAGCAACTGCTACTTGGATGAGAACAGGCATCAACCTAACCCTATCTATCGAATCGCCATTGATATCCTTAAGAACACCAACTTCTTTGGTGCCCTAACCATGAGGTGCAATATCCCCACCATTAAATGTGACAAGATCACTGCAAAATACTCCTGCAAGTTGGATGACCAATGGTATGAGTTTGACACTGAAACTCTTAGGGAGTCACTTGGAATCACACCTCGAGATCCTGCTAATCAGTTTGTACCACCACCCAATAATGATGAACTAATGGAATTTGTGGAAGAATTGGGATATCCTACAAAGCTTACACGTGTCTCTTCTATAATCACCAATGACATGCATCAACCATGGAGAGCCATTGCCACCATCCTTAACTTATGCTTAACAGGGAAAATGTCAGGGTTCGACAGAATAAGGGCTCCAATGTTACAAGTCTTATGGGGAATTGTCAAGCAAATAAATGTCGATTTTGCCGAACGTATTTGGGAAGAACTCTCATTGGCCATGGATAGATTCATTACCGACAGAGAAAACTTCATAAATCAAGTAAAGGGAAGGAAAGGCGACAACAAAAGGGTGATTCCTAGCATTCGGTTCTCAAAGCTAATCATCCAGCACTTGCAGCAGAAACATCAGTTCAATCCAAGAACTGAAGCAGTTTTACATGAGGCAAGCAGTGAATTCTTGCTTGGTAACTTGAAATATGTTGCCAAAGGTACAAACAAAGAGTTATTTTTCATGGCAATTCCTGAAGTGTTAATCACTTATCGAATCAAGAAGGCTGATTACTTCAAGAGATATCTAAACATGGCCTCCAGCATAACCACATAAGACTCTCCTAAACCCACCTCCTCTCAACCAAAGTCCAAACAAACTAAGTCCACATACTCAAGTCTTCCCAAGAGAAAGAAGAGACTTGATACTTTGGTATCTGCTGAGTCTCCACCTCAAAAGCAAAAAAGGAGAAGAAAAGAATCTGGAAAGGGTAAAGATGAGGGATCCAAGGTTCCAGAAAGTGACATGCGCTTGGTAGATGAAGACAAAGCTGCATTGCAAGAAGGGATTAAACAAAGCCTGGATAGTTTTAACGTGTCTCATAGACCACCAGTGGGAGGGGTTGTGATAAGAGAGCCAGAGCCAGCACCACGACAAATCAATCCTGCCACACAAGACAAAGGTAAAGGAATTGCTGGAGGAGAAGCAGAACAAGATGCACATATGCTACTAACCATCTCTTCACCACCTCCTAAAACAACTACCCAGTTTGTACTCAAGAAAAGAGACGTTGTATCATCCTCTGCACAAGAACAATCTGGGGTGGAAAAAGATGTGGCAGATACATCGGTTGAATCACCTGGTTCCAGTGATACACAGACAGAAATCCAGGAGACAGCTCCTTTTACTGAAGAGGTTCCTGTGCTTGAAACTGAGTCTGTACAAATGGACACCATTAGGCATGATATGCAAGTTGGGGGAAATGAAGATTCATTATCATCACTTAAAACTCTTGAACCTGATTTTACTTTTGGTGACCAATTCTTAAAAGACGGACCCTCAGACATCGAGTCAAACAAGCAAACTAATGAAAAGGAAGAAGTTCAGTCCATGTTCTTGGTCACTATTCAACAAGACTCTTCAACCATTCCTCCGATGTCTGCTCCAAAGGTCTCCACTGTTGCTACAACTCCATCAATCATACCTCCACTCGAACCTGCTAAGACAACTATACTTCTGATATCGTAGAAAATATACCAAATATACGATATACGCGAGAATCAACAAATCAACCTTTTAGGAAAAGGGTTAACGTGCCAAAACTCACGAACGTGATATAAGTGATACCGGGCAAGTGATTACCCGGGTCGTTTCCCAACGAGGAGTGAATTGACGGTGACGTTTGAGGTTTGGAATTAAAGTGCTTGAATGGATCGGGATTAGATTACGCTATTCTATAAATTAAAGAACGAGAATGTAAATAAAGCACGTAAACGAATTAAATAACTAAATTAACTATTACTAAGCATAAGAAACAATAAAACGAAGCTACACTACGTCCTAAGGCAATAAAACTAAAAAACGTGAAAACCCGAGCTTCAAAAGTGAAAACTTTGAAATTTAAAGCCTACGGGCACAAAACCAATTTTCTTAAATTCTAAACAACTAAAAATAATTTTAGGAAAAAGCCGGGTATTTTTCGACTTTTATTTTATTTATTACGAATTAAAAACTAAATTTTAACTAATTAATTAATTAAAAATACTAAAATTTTTAGAAAAATTTAAGAAAATTACAGAAAATACTTTTAATTAAACTAAATCTAAGAAAAATAAGAAAACATGCTACTGCTTAATGGATTCAGCAGTTAATAAGCTATGAAAGGGAATAAGCTAAAACTGCTATGTGTATTTAAATAATTAGGAAGGCAAATACTAACACAGAACATGTGGTAGTGCAGATGGTAAGGTGGTCTGCTGTATGGGGTTACGCAAGTTTACAGGAGGTCGTGGGTTCAATTCCCACCTCCTCCCTTTTTCCCTTATTTTTTTTTTTTGAGTTTTTTCTTTCAAAAACTTAATAATAGAACAAAACAAGAATTTTTTACAAAAACTTGAACCTGGAAAAGCTGAGATAAGCTGTTTGAAAGCTTATTACAACAGCAGATCCATATAAGGGACTGTTTGGTCTGGACTGCTACTTAAAGAAAACACAAAAGCTACAAAAAGCTTGTAAACTAATCAAGGGGCATAATAAGCTAATCATGCATAATTAAAAACCATACTACTGAAAAGATAAAGAGTAAGCAAACAAACTAAAGGAATAAGCAGAATAAGAAATTATAGAAATAAGCTATACTAATGGAATTAAGCTGCAAAAGGGACACTAAGCTAATCTAAAAACTCAAATAAGCTGGATACAAGCTAATGCCTATCTTATTAACCTAAGGGAACTAAAGGTGACATAATAAGCAGTAAGAAAAAAGTAAATAAGCACTAGGAATCCTCCTGAGCTGCTGCTGCAACTGTTGTCAGAACAGGCCCAATGGGGCTCTTTCAAGCTTGATTTTAATAAGCTAGAGTGGAGCTCAGCCAAAGAGCTTTTGGGATAATGAAGACAAGCTGGGGGCAAGCTTTTGCCCCCACAAATACCTAATTAGAAGCTAAGCCTAAAGAGCTAGGGGGCTAAAAAGATGGCCGTGGAACTGCTAATCAGTAACTGTAACAGGGGCAGAAAGCAGTTACAGGTAGTTTTCCAGGGCACTAATAAGCTTCGTAAAAAGCACTAAATCCTATTCTTAGCATAAAAACATGAAAGCTATGCACCTAAATATTAATTGCAACAAAAAATCACTCCTAATCTAACTTAAACTAGCTAAATCTAGGCTAAAAAAAAGAGGTTGAAGGCTGCTGAGATGACAGGTACAAAAGGCAAACGAAATAAAAAAAAAACTACTTTAAAGCTATGACCAATTACTGCAAACTATAAAAAGTTGTTAAAATAACTTACCTAAGAACCAAAATGGGCCAAAATTGAATTTTTTACCCAGAAACAAGCTAATCCAAACACCCCCTTAGGGGCAGTAAAACAGGATTTGGAACTGTGAAGATGTAGAGACTTTTTAAAAACTGATTTGCATTACTAACACAAACTCAAAATGAATTTAACCAACTTTAACAAACACTTTGAAATCACAATTAACTTAATTCAAGAACATGAAAAATTAAAAGTGCAATGGAATTTTAAAAAACTGGAATTTAAATTGCAATAAAAATTAAAATTACAAGTAGTTTAAATGACAATAAAAATAAAAATGGTACTAGAATTAGAACTTCTAGACCAGTTTTACAATTTACTCCTAACTCCTATTTATACTAAAAACTACTAAAAGCCTGTGGGTCTTCCGTCTTGAGTTGTGCTTTTTGTGTGAGACAGAAGTGAGAGATGGACACTTTGTGTTTCTTTTGGAGAAATCTCAGCCATCCATTGATCTTGGGCACCACTCATTCAATCATAGCCGTCCCTTTTTGGTATCCAATGTGGGTTTAGGGGATTGCCAAGGTGGCACATGAGCCATGTGGGTGTGGGGTAAGCTTGGGCTTGGTTATCAGTGTGTTGAGAGTGAAAGGGGGAAGAAGACAAGGGCTTGGAGGGATTTGTTTTGGCGGGTAAACATGGAAGTAGGGTATTTTTATCTGTTTTGGGTAAAAATGGAGAAGAAGGTTAAAAATATTAGGGGGGTTCAAGTGATAAGTGAAGGGTTCAAAACAGTTGGTATTATTTTGTTTTTAGAAAAAGGGTTTTAAAATAATATTGTATTTTTGAGTTTTTGGTTTAAAAACATATATATTTTTTTTAATAGAGAAAATAATTTTAATAAAAATTGGTTTTTGAAAAATAATTGGTTTTAAATAAAAATTAGGTTTAGAGGGATAAAAATAAGAATTTGGATTTTTGGTGACGGGTAAAACGGTCATTTGGGTTCGGGTAAAGGGTAAAATGAAATTTGGTTTTAGGGATAGGTTTTTCATTTGATTCCCCAAGCTCACTCCCAAATATGTATCCCGGGCTCTGAAAAATGTAGAAAATCCACTTCCGGCTCCGTCCGCAATGCATGTTTTCCATTCCAAGCTCAATTCTGTCCGTTTTTGCCCTGTTTTCAATCCCTTGTACCTGAAATACATAAAAACACATTCCAAGGATATCTGCAGTATAAATGGTCATATTTCAGTGTTTTTAGACGTTTTTGTGGTCTTAGATGGGTAAAAATGATGAGTGAATTAACAGATATGGGGTGAAACAATTTTGTGGGAACAAAAAGCGATAAGTACCTTCGATGGGCTCTAAAGAGAACCAACTACTCCACGCTTAGCATCTAAACTCATAAGTAACTCTATCATTTCTCGATCTCCGCAAATTTAAAATCCCAGATAATGAGATCCGCGGATGCTTAGCCGATAATTTTTAGATTATCTATGGTTAAGGGAACAAGCTAGGGCTCAACACGCCCGGTCAAGTCAGAATTATATTCCTACTCTCACCAGCAGAAAGTCAAAAAGGTGTCAAAACATAAATTAACTTAGCAAATGCTTTGTCTAAATGAAATTAAGTAATGCATATTTAAAATCACTCGGGGAAACTTGCAAAATCTTGGCCTTGTGAGCTAGAATTCGCATTTTATAGCTTCTTGTCTAAGAGACTAGCAAACTTTTCAATCAAAAAGACTTAACAAAAGCTTAAAATTTTTTAAATTTTCTCATTTTTGCACAATTTTCTAAGGAAAAACGGGGTTGCGAGAGTACATGACAAAAATAAGCAAGTGCGGTCAAATCAAATCGAAGATTACCTACCCCAGACTAGAACGGAACATTGTCCTCAATGTTTAAAAGTAAGGGTATCAACGAAAATCTAAAAGCCGTTTATTAAGTATGCTCAAAGATAAACGTTAGTCGATAAGATTTCGGATATCGGATTTCCATCAACATCGATCATGAAACTCGAGTGGAGAAAAGACAAACTTCGAGCACGAGAGTCTTCATATCGGGAAAATCCTGGACAAAACATCACAAACAACCAAACACGAGAAATCGAAGAGGCTAACCCCTTCACGTCACTTATTAGAAGAAAATAGAAAGAAGATAGAAACGCTTGTTTTGTTATCGAGTCGTTAGCTTGACCCGCCCCGAATTCATTTGTCCTTGGGGAAGCAAGTGGAAAAGATAATCTCCATCGGACTTTCGTTCAAGAGGTTTGGATAAACATTGAAGCATAAGAAAGTTCCACTCCGACGAGATACCCACGGTTCTTAAAAGGAAAACGGTGATACGGGGTCAAAGATGGTATTCTCACTCCTGCAAGAGTGAAGAAGAGGAGAAATCACATTATATGGAAGAAATGGAATAAAGATTTTGATAATGATAAGGATCCATTCTTCATCTTCAAAAGCAGATTTCATATAATCCTTAATTTGAATTTGATCATTTAAACTCAATGGGTGATTGTCAACAAAAATATCGGGAGGAAGAGGTGGGGTGATGTCATCAATAACAGAAATCTTTTGAGAGAGCTGTTCTTCCCCCAAACTAAAATCTTCCTCAAGATCAAAATAGACACGATCATATTCCGGAGGAGATATGAAATGAGAGAGTTCACCGGATAACTCCTCGAGATAATCATGATTAATCTTTCGTGGTGGCTCATTTATCGGATCTTCATTTAACAAACTTTCAATCTCTCTTAAATCGGCTTCGAAATCAAAGTCATCGTCCTCACTTCCCGGTGGAAGCGGATCGATGCGAGCGAGTTCATCGGCGAACTCCTCGAGAAGTAAATCAAGAGACGAATCCTTGAGCTCGGGCTCCATAGGATTTTCATTAGACGGCTCTACTTCTTTAATTTCTTCAGTCGAGAGAAACGGAGGTGGGATTTGTGCGGTACTTTGTAGACTATGAACTTGCACCTTTTCCATTATGGTCTCCGTGTCGGACTCATCACTTTCCTCGTCAAAGATTTGATTGTCAAAATTGAGAGTATATTTTGAATCGAAGTCAAACAAAGGATTTGTTAAGGTCATTTTGAAAGTTTCTGAAATCGAATCGAAAGGTGTCTCAGATACCCTTGGGATTGGAACAAGGTCATCAATATTATCAAGAGGAGTGTATTCAACTTCCTCATCCCCCATTGACAAGGTATCCGAATGTTCGTTAACGAGCGGATCGAAATTAGTTTTAACAATTTTCGGCGAAATTGGATCATCGACATCTTCCAAAATGACGTCACTTCTCTCAACCGGCGTGAGTGAAGGGGAGGAGTCGAAAATGATAGGATTGGAAATGGGAGTGGGATTTCCACTCGAAGAATCGTCATCGATCTTTAAGTTCTCTTCTTCAAACGGTTCATCGTCATCACTCTCGTCAGAGTCGGAATAGTAAAAGGTGGGTCGATCAATTTGAGCACTCATAATGGAAACTTTCTCGGAATAATGCTCACTCAAAATAGTGGTAGAATCGTAAGGAACGTCAGCATCCCACTGATAATGATGTTGCGTCATATTCTCGATCAAATCGTAAGCTTCTTGAGGTGTCTTTCGCATGAGATTTCCACCAGCTGCCAACATGATTTTGTCTCGATCAATCGTAGTGATACCATGATAAAAGGTTAAGATTTGATCAAGAAGCAAAATTCTATGATCGGGACATTTCTGTAATAACGATTTGAATCTTTCCCAAGCTTCAAATACGGATTCCTTGGGTAATTGCTGGAAACTAAGAATTTCTTTCCTCAGCTGCATCGTTTTCGAATATGGAAAGTATTTTGAAAGAAACTTGCGAAACATCTCTTCCCAAGTATGAATCGAATGTTTTTCAAGAGTATAAAACCAAGATTCGGCTTCGTGAGTTAAAGAGAAGGGGAAGAGATTCAATCGGATATCATCTTGAGAAACGTCGCGTTGCTTCATGGATTGAGTGCTAGATAAGAACTTGTTCAAGTGTTCATTAGCATTTTCGTCGTTAAATCCATGGAATTGACAATGTTGTTGAAGAAGACGAACCATACGACTTTTCAATCTAAACTTGGTTCCCGGAACGATCGGTCCTCCTCGACCGATAAGCGATGGACGATAGAAATCCTCCATGGTCCGAGGATCATGGGGATCAAATGGTGAAGAATCGAGCATTGTGGAGAATTAAACAATTTAGAGGGTAAAGAGATAAGAATTAATCATTTCAGAGGAAAACGAAGAGTATTTTTGGGTTTTTAAAGAATCAAACATAAAAGGAAAACAAATTTTGAAAAGGAAAATCTTTTTGGTCTTTTATAAAAGAGATATTTACAAAAACAACGATAACTTCACTCGGGGAAGGATCTTCAAAAACACGCGAATCGAGACAGAATCGGAAACTCACTACATGCCCTCCCCGGCAGCGGCGCCAAAAATTGATTTGCTAAAAATCAATAATAAGAAGAGTGTAGTATACGGGTAACTCAAACGTGTTAGGTTTGAGCACCGAGATCGTTCCGAACGAGGGTTGAATGGAATTTCCAACTCACGTCGCGATTATCGGGATTTGAATGGGAAAAGGGGATAATTTGAAGTTTTCTAAACTACGGGGCAAGGGAAGCATAAAAGGGAAATTACACTACGGGAAATCCTAAATACGCAAATTATACTAAAACGAAACGTAAATAAAATGTAACTAAGTCTAATCTACATCTTAAATAAGATCTAAAATTACTTCTAACTAAAAATGATATTAGAAAAATTATCTAAGATTTAAAACTAATTTTTATGATTTTTCTGGAATTTATTTGAATTAAAAACTAATTTTAAACTTTTAAAACTAATTAAAAATACTAAAAATTTTAAAAACAAAAGTGAAAATTATGAAACTATTTTTCAAAAATCTAAAATTACTCAAAAGACTTTTCAAAACTAATTTTGTATTTTTTCTGAAGATTTCTCTATTTTCTATGAATTAAAAACTATTTAAAACTAATTTAAATGTTAAAAATTACAAATTAAACTAGGAAAAATCTGGAAAAATTATTTTTTTACTTTTTATATTTATCTTAATCTAGGAAAATTGAAAAATTATTTTTTAGAAACTTTTCTGATTTTTCTGTATTAAAAGCTAATTAAAAAGGATTAAAAACTAATTTAAATCAAGAAAAATAGTAAACAGTAACTAAAAATTATGAAAAATTCATGAAAATTCTAAAATATTATTCTAAATTTATGAAAAATATAAAAACCTATGCTAGTGTGCAAGAAAATGAAACTGTAATGCAACACACTATGAATAAGCACTTGAAAATAAGCAAATGAATAGTAAAAGATACCAAACTGATACAGAAGCTAACTTATGCTAAAACAACTTAATACTAACCTATTTCAACAGACCTAAACCTCTAGAGTGCAAGCTACAATGGAATGACTTGATTAATTCTCAAAATCCAAACAGCTTATCCTACTTACTTTAAGCTAACTTATAAGCTAATCTAATGCACCAAACTGAAAACCAGAAATTGAGAACTCAAGACCACCAAGCTAAGAGCTACTAAACCAAATATCAGACCCTAAGAAGCTAATGTGAGACCTATGCAATGTCTGCAAGATGGTCTGGTCACACTCAGTATATTGAGTGTGAGACAAAGCAGAAGCAGCTGATTGAAAAGCTTATTTAGTGCTTAAAACAGCTTCTAAAAATTCCACAAAAATGTGTTTTAGAAACTAGACCAACTGAACTAATAAAATCCAAAATCTCACTTAATATAAACCAAAAACGAACAAATGAAAAATCTACCAAGTTTCGCAAAAACTGAGTTTTCCACTTTTTGACTTTTACCACAGATTTGCAACTTTGACTATTTTGAGATTTGATCTTGCAAAAACAGATTGAAATGATGAATTTAGATACAAAGTGACTAAAATAAGCTAAACCTTAATGATCTAATCCTAAAATGCAATGATCACTACTTGATTCTAACTGATACACTTATGAGATCAAATGAAATGCAATTTTGACTAAAGCTAAACACATATGCAATTTAAAGACTAATAAGACTTATACTAGACTAAATAAGACTATCCCACTGATAAGAACTAGATCACCAAATGATTACTTATGCCAAACACTAGCTCATGTAACAGATTTGCCAACTTACACAAGAAAACTGAGATCAAGGCTTATTACTAATTCCAATTTAGACTCTATTACTCAGATTACTCCTATATGGATCAAATTTTGGCAAAACTAACTAGAACCTACCTGATCTATAAGTGCAGATAATAACAGATACTATGCAGAAACTAGTTAACTACTTATAACAGTGAATTCAGATGAATTTAACAATTACAATACTGATTTAAAACTAAATTATACTATAATCAACACAAATGAATAAGTATGGAAGATTATGACAGAATTAAAGGTGAATTAGTACTCACATGAGGTCCAGCCACTATGGCTTGTAAAATAACCACTACCTAATACTGATTTCAACCCAATTCTACTAAATCAACCCAAATCCAAAGCCATAACAGTAATTCAGCAACACCACTGCAGATTTTGAGCTTTGTTGACTGTAATGAGATTTGAATGTAACTTCTGAGTAGTGAACTAAAACAGATTAGATATAAGCATTTGAGAGATCAATAAGCTGAGATTAACAATGAAACAGTAACTTGAATTGATTTGAAAATCAAAGATAATTTGTATTAATACCAATAAAAAGTACAACTTGAAATAAAAACTGAAATAATCAACAGAAAACTTAAAATATTTAACAACTACAAATTAATTCAGAAGCTACACTACTCCTATTCTACTTATATACAACAGTGAAATGAAAGGGCTATATATAGCCGAGCTTGAGGCCTTGGAAAGATCTAGAAGCTAGCTTGTGCTTTTTCTTCAGTCCTTTCAGCCTTTGGATACGTTTCTAGTATATTCCCATCAATATCATCCCTTGGATCATGTGCGCTTGTCCAATCCACCAATCATAGAAGAGGAATGACACACGGATTGCCACGCTGGCATCCGTGTGTCAGTGTGGTGTCATAATGTGTCAGGGAATTGACAATTGTACCCTTAATTTAAGTGCCTTGTACCAATTGATGCCAAGGGTAATCTAGGGTTCTTGTGAATCTGGGTTTGGGGGGATTGGGGAAAATTTGGCGCGTCAAAGGGTTTTTAATATTATTTTGGTTTAGTTGACCGGGTATAGTGGGCGGGTTGGTTTATTAGGGGAACCGGGTATGTGCTATTTGGATTGGACCGGGTTAGTGTTGGGCCAAGGGAATATTTGGGCTAGATGTATATTGGTTTTGGACTAACTTTGGATCTATGGTGAAATTTAGGGACTAAAGATGTACAAGCTGAAATTCCAGGGACCAGATTTGTAATTCTGAAAATATCTTTGAAGGATCATTCTTGTCATTCTCAAATAACCCAAGGACCACTTTTTCCATCTTTGAAAATTCCAAGGACTAAACATGACAATTCTGAATCTTCAGGGACTAAAACTCCCATTTTGAGAATTAATTGTCCAAACTTGCAAATTCCTTTCCCAGCCTCGGCTTTTTGCATTCTTCTTTCTCTCGTGCTCGGTTTTCTTTGGTTTTGGCTTTCTTTTGTCTGTTTTGTCATATCCTGCACATGCATAAACTCAAGAAACACGCAAATATTAACAATAAACGGCTCTTTCTTGGTTATTTTGGGTCAGTTTTGATAAACAAAAGATATGTGTTTAAGCACATATCAAAATACCCCAGACGAGACCATTGTCGTGTCCCCACGCAATACAATCAACTCACGCTATTAAAACCAAGGATTTCAATCTCTTCCTACTAAACCTATGAGAAGTAGCAAAGATTCCTCAAAAGAGATTAAGAAAGCCTTAATTCTAAAAACGCCCCATTTACCTTTAAATTCACATGTAAAGATATTACGATTAAGCACATTCTGATTATGAGTGACGGTTTGTTAAACTTTCATGTCGATCAATAACTCCAACATTTTTCAAACGACACGTTAGGATCACGGAGTAGAAAACACAACACAGCGTGAAGTGACCATACGGATAGAATACATCGTCCCTGATTTTTCACAAGTCCCCAAACTAAGCCTAAAATTGAAATCATTGTTAAATATGACTCTAGATGCTAACACTACCCATGGAAGTTACTTGTGTAATTACCTTTTGCTCCCATTTTCCTATTTGCCTCTAGATTTTTATTTTTGTGAGAAATGAATTTCTTCAAGTTTCTCGTTTCGATAACTTTTATTCCGATAAAGATACAAAGCTAAGTCGCTAAGTAGTTATCCATCTTCCCTCGAAAACCATTGCACACAAGAATGAGGTCCACATCAAGGTCCTAATTTCGCACGATTTAGGGAGAATATCCTTTTATGGCTGACCGAGACAACTCATCTACGAGTCAGAGACGAAGCTTTATTTAGACATCTCCCAAATCCGAAGTTTGGCTTAACACTATTTCAAACAGTTGCATTTTGCAATTTAAGCCCTTGGTCTTTTAAACTACTAACTCAACGGGATTACCGCTTTATCGGAAGTCTTATTATGACTTTGGATTTTCCTCTGCCTTTATAGAAGTCTATGACAACTTTTATAGCTTTGGATTTTTTAATTTTAAAACATTTGGGCTTTATTTCATGTTAATTTTTGTGCCAAACTCCAAACTCTACGGCTTTTATAACAATAGAAACAATAGCAGCAAACTATCAGGAATCAATTGTCTATTACACCATAACACTGACAGTACCTCGATGTGTACACAACTATCATGGGCAAGGATTCTCTAAAGAAGACAAAGAACTAACTATCGCCAAAAACTCAACATCTCTAATTATTATTTAACAGATATGGGGTGAAACAATTTTGTGGGAACAAAAAGCTATAAGTACCTTCGATGGGCTCTAAAGAGAACCAACTACTCCATGCTTAGCATCTAAACTCATAAGTAACTCTATCATTTCTCGATCTCCGCAAATTTAAAATCCCAGATAATGAGATCCGCGGATGCTTAGCCGATAATTTTTTGATTATCTATGGTTAAGGGAACAAGCTAGGGCTCAACACGCCCGGTCAAGTCAGAATTCTATTCCTACTCTCACCAGCAGAAAGTCAACAAGGTGTCAAAACATAAATTAACTTAGCAAATGCTTTGTCTAAATGAAATTAAGTAATGCATATTTAAAATCACTCAGGGAAACTTGCAAAATCTTGGCCTTGTGAGCTAGAATTCGCATTTTATAGCTTCTTGTCTAAGAGACTAGCAAACTTTTCAATCAAAAATACTTAACAAAAGCTTAAAATTTTTTAAATTTTCTCATTTTTGCACAATTTTCTAAGGAAAAACGGGGTTGCGAGAGTACATGACAAAAATAAGCAAGTGCGGTCAAATCAAATCGAAGATTACCCTACCCCAGACTAAAACGAAACATTGTCCTCAATGTTTAAAAGTAAGGGTATCAACGAAAATCTAAAAGCCGTTTATTAAGTATGCTCAAAGATAAACGTTAGTCGATAAGATTTCGGATATCGGATTTCCATCAACATCGATCATGAAACTCGAGTGGAGAAAAGACAAACTTCGAGCACGAGAGTCTTCATATCGGGAAAATCCTGGACAAAACATCACAAACAACCAAACACGAAAAATCGAAGAGGCTAACCCCTTCACGTCACTTATTAGAAGAAAATAGAAAGAAGATAGAAACGCTTGTTTTGTTATCGAGTCGTTAGCTTGACCCGCCCCGAATTCATTTGTCCTTGGGGAAGCAAGTGGAAAAGATAATCTCCATCGGACTTTCGTTCAAGAGGTTTGGATAAACATTGAAGCATAAGAAAGTTCCACTCCGACGAGATACCCACGGTTCTTAAAAAGGAAAAACGGTGATACCGGGGTCAAAGATGGTATCCTCACTCCCGCAAGAGTGAAGAAGAGGAGAAATCACATTATATGGAAGAAATGGAATAAAGATTTTGATAATGATAAGGATCCATTCTTCATCTTCAAAAGCAGATTTCATATAATCCTTAATTTGAATTTGATCATTTAAGCTCAATGGGTGATTGTCAACAAAAATATCGGGAGGAAGAGGTGGGGTGATGTCATCAATAACGGAACTCTTTTGAGAGAGCTGTTCTTCCCCCAAACTAAAATCTTCCTCAAGATCAAAATAGACACGATCATATTCCGGAGGAGATATGAAATGAGAGAGTTCACCGGATAACTCCTCGAGATAATCATGATTAATCTTTCGTGGTGGCTCATTTATCGGATCTTCATTTAACAAACTTTCAATCTCTCTTAAATCGGCTTCGAAATCAAAGTCATCGTCCTCACTTCCCGGTGGAAGCGGATCGATGCGAGCGAGTTCATCGGCGAACTCCTCGAGAAGTAAATCAAGAGACGAATCCTTGAGCTCGGGCTCCATAGGATTTTCATTAGACGGCTCTACTTCTTTAATTTCTTTAGTCGAGAGAAACGGAGGTGGGATTTGTGCGGTACTTTGTAGACTATGAACTTGCACCTTTTCCATTATGGTCTCCGTGTCGGACTCATCACTTTCCTCGTCAAAGATTTGATTGTCAAAATTGAGAGTATATTTTGAATCGAAGTCAAACAAAGGATTTGTTAAGGTCATTTTGAAAGTTTCTGAAATCGAATCGAAAGGTGTCTCAGATACCCTTGGGATTGGAACAAGGTCATCAATATTATCAAGAGGAGTGTATTCAACTTCCTCATCCCCCATTGACAAGGTATCCGAATGTTCGTTAACGAGCGGATCGAAATTAGTTTTAACAATTTCCGGCGAAATTGGATCATCGACATCTTCCAAAATGACGTCACTTCTCTCAACCGGCGTGAGTGAAGGGGAGGAGTCGAAAATGATAGGATTGGAAATGGGAGTGGGATTTCCACTCGAAGAATCGTCATCGATCTTTAAGTTCTCTTCTTCAAACGGTTCATCGTCATCACTCTCGTCAGAGTCGGAATAGTAAAAGGTGGGTCGATCAATTTGAGCACTCATAATGGAAACTTTCTCGGAATAATGCTCACTCAAAATAGTGGTAGAATCGTAAGGAACGTCAGCATCCCACTGATAATGATGTTGCGTCATATTCTCGATCAAATCGTAAGCCTCTTGAGGTGTCTTTCGCATGAGATTTCCACCAGCTGCCAACATGATTTTGTCTCGATCAATTATCTAAGATTTAAAACTAATTTTTATGATTTTTCTGGAATTTATTTGAATTAAAAACTAATTTTAAACTTTTAAAACTAATTAAAAATACTAAAAATTATAAAAACAAAAGTGAAAATTATGAAACTATTTTTCAAAAATCTAAAATTACTCAAAAGACTTTTCAAAACTAATTTTGTATTTTTTCTGAAGATTTCTCTATTTTCTATGAATTAAAAACTATTTAAAACTAATTTAAATGTTAAAAATTACAAATTAAACTAGGAAAAATCTGGAAAAATTATTTTTTTACTTTTTATATTTATCTTAATCTAGGAAAATTGAAAAATTATTTTTAGAAACTTTTCGATTTTTACGTATTAAAAGCTAATTAAAAAGGATTAAAAACTAATTTAAATCAAGAAAAATAGTAAACAGTAACTAAAAATTATGAAAAATTCATGAAAATTCTAAAATATTATTCTAAATTTATGAAAAATATAAAAACCTATGCTAGTGTGCAAGAAAATGAAACTGTAATGCAACACACTATGAATAAGCACTTGAAAATAAGCAAATGAATAGTAAAAGATACCAAACTGATACAGAAGCTAACTTATGCTAAAACAACTTAATACTAACCTATTTCAACAGACCTAAACCTCTAGAGTGCAAGCTACAATGGAATGACTTGATTAATTCTCAAAATCCAAACAGCTTATCCTACTTACTTTAAGCTAACTTATAAGCTAATCTAATGCACCAAACTGAAAACCAGAAATTGAGAACTCAAGACCACCAAGCTAAGAGCTACTAAACCAAATATCAGACCCTAAGAAGCTAATGTGAGACCTATGAAATGTCTGCAAGATGGTCTGGTCACACTCAGTATACTGAGTGTGAGACAGAGCAGAAGCAGCTGATTGAAAAGCTTATTTAGTGCTTAAAACAGCTTCTAAAAATTCCACAAAAATGTGTTTTAGAAACTAGACCAACTGAACTAATAAAATCCAAAATCTCACTTAATATAAACCAAAAACGAACAAATGAAAAATCTACCAAGTTTCGCAAAAACTGAGTTTTCCACTTTTTGACTTTTACCACAGATTTGCAACTTTGACTATTTTGAGATTTGATCTTGCAAAAACAGATTGAAATGATGAATTTAGATACAAAGTGACTAAAATAAGCTAAACCTTAATGATCTAATCTTAAAATGCAAGTAATCACTACTTGATTCTAACTGATACACTTAAGAGATCAAATGAAATGCAATTTTGACTAAAGCTAAACACATATGCAATTTTAAGACTAATATGACTTATACTAGACTAAATAAGACTATCCCACTGATAAGAACTAGATCACCAAATGATTACTTATGCCAAACACTAGCTCATGTGACAGATTTGCCAACTTACACAAGAAAACTGAGATCAAGGCTTATTACTAATTCCAATTTAGACTCTATTACTCAGATTACTCCTATATGGATCAAATTTTGGCAAAACTAACTAGAACCTACCTGATCTATAAGTGCAGATAATAACAGATACTATGCAGAAACTAGTTAACTACTTATAACAGTGAATTAGGATGAATTTATCAATTGATTTAAAACTAAATTATACTATAATCAACACAAATGAATAAGTATGGAAGATTATGACAGAATTAAAGGTGAATGAGTACTCACATGAGGTCCAGCCACTATGGCTTGTAAAATAACCACTACATAATACTGATTTCAACCCAATTCTACTAAATCAACCCAAATCCAAAGCCATAACAGTAATTCAGCAACACCACTGCAGATTTTGAGCTTTGTTGACTGTAATGAGATTTGAATGTAACTTCTGAGTAGTGAACTAAAACAGATTAGATATAAGCATTTGAGAGATCAATAAGCTGAGATTAACAATGAAACAGTAACTTGAATTGATTTGAAAATCAAAGATAATTTGTATTAATACCAATAAAAAGTACAACTTGAAATAAAAGCTGAAATAATCAACGAGAAAATTTAAAATATTTAACAACTACAAATTAATTCAGAAGCTACACTACTCCTATTCTACTTATATACAACGATTGAAATGAAAGGGCTATATATAGCCGAGCTTGAGGCCTTGGAAAGATCTGGAAGCTAGCTTGTGCTTTTTCTTCAGTCCTTTCAGCCCTTGGATACGTTTCTAGTATATTCCCATCAATATCATCCCTTGGATCATGTGCGCTTGTCCAATCCACCAATCATAGAAGAGGAATGACACACGGATTGCCACGCTGGCATCCGTGTGTCGTCAATGTCATAATGTGTCAGGGAATTGACAATTGTACCCTTAATTTAAGTGCCTTGTACCAATTGATGCCAAGGGTAATCTAGGGTTCTTGTGAATCTGGGTTTGGGGGGATTGGGGAAAATTTGGCGCGTCAAAGGGTTTAATATTATTTTGGTTTAGTTGACCGGGTATAGTGGGCGGGTTGGTTTATTAGGGGAACCGGGTATGTGCTATTTGGATTGGACCGGGTTAGTGTTGGGCCAAGGGAATATTTGGGCTAGATGTATATTGGTTTTGGACTAACTTTGGATCTATGGTGAAATTTAGGGACTAAAGATGTACAAGCTGAAATTCCAGGGACCAGATTTGTAATTCTGAAAATATCTTTGAAGGATCATTCTTGTCATTCTCAAATAACCCAAGGACCACTTTTTCCATCTTTGAAAATTCCAAGGACTAAACATGACAATTCGAATCTTCGGGGACTAAAACTCCCATTTTGAGAATTAATTGTCCAAACTTGCAAATTCTTTCCCAACCTCGGCTTTTAGCATTCTTCTTTCTCTCGTGTTCGGTTTTCTTCGGTTTTGGCTTTCTTTTGTCTGTTTTGTCATATCCGTACCTGCACATGCATAAACTCAAGAAACACGCAAATATTAACAATAAACGGCTCTTTCTTGGTTATTTTGGGTCAGTTTTGATAAACAAAAGATATGTGTTTAAGCACATATCATATATACTCAATCGAGTCTTGATTAGACCAATCTTAGGAAAAACTCCATATGAGTTACTTCGAGGCAAAAAGCCTACGTTAAATCACCTTAGAGTTTTTGGTAGTAAATGTTTTATTCTTAACACTAAAGATTACCTTACAAAATTTGATCCTAAATCAACCGAAGGTATCTTTTTAGGTTATTCGCCAAATAGCAAAGCTTACGTCATATTAAACAAAGAAACAATGAAGGTAGAAGAGTCATTAAATATAAAATTTGATGAAAGTCCACCCAAACCCTCTCCACCTCTTGTCGATGACGAGATTATAGAAAGTGAAGCCATAGTAATAAAGAAAAAGATAAGTGAAGAAGAAGAACCTCTAAGTGATGAAATAGTAAACATTAAAGAGTCCAAAGATCACCTCGTAGATAAAGTCATAGGAAAACTAAACGAACGAACATTAAGGTCTCAAGTTCAAAACCAAAGTAGCTTGTTTTGTTTCGTCTCAACCTTAGAACCTAAGAATACACAAGAAGCCATAAAAGATGAAAGTTGGGTAATGGCTATGCAAGAAGAACTAAATCAATTTCTTTCTAATGATGTTTGGACACTTGTTGTAAAACCCTAAAATCTCAAATCGCGTGAAATGACAATTTTGCCCTCCAACTTAAAATTTTACCAACTCGGGAAACACGTCAACATCATTTAACAAGTTATATCATTAATATTATTCCCACACTATGAAAGTAAGTAACTTATGATATAAATTAAAAGAACATAAATGATTTAATTCTAAGTAACAAATAAACATGTCAATATGTGCACAATTAACCTAGACTACTATCAAGACTACATACATGATAATAAGATAAACTTGGAAAGTCTATGGAATGGTCTCCCCCCCCCTTGATGGCCGGTTATGATAAGGCTCCCCCTAATCACCCATATCAATTTTATTAACTCTCATTTATCTCTTCCATTTCATTTCAAAAACACAAGAAAAAAACCCTAAGTCTCTCTCTCTCTAACCTAAGTGGCGGCACCCTTTTTATTTTCATCATTTCATCCGAAATTCCATCAAAGAAAGGTGTTCCTAGGAGGCTCGTGATAGTGTGTGATCGATTGGTAGATGTGGTGATCGTGTTTGGTTCGAAGATAAGCTTGGACGTGGGTTATTCTTTGTGGCCGTGGGGTTTGATAGAGCCAAGGAAGGCTTGGTGTGATCGTGGTGGTTTGATTCTTGTTTCTTTGTCACGTACACGCTACTAGGGTAACGTATCATCATCTCAAATCTTTTCCTCCTTGTTTTCATAATCAATTCGTGGCTATGGATGTTTTTCTAGGGCTTGTTATTCGAATTATGAAACACATAAAATCATGAATAAGTTTGTCACATGAAATGATAAAACAAGAATACATAAAACCTTGATTCTTAACATATGTAATTCGAATGACTTATGATATGTAATATGAATACGAAACTGAATTTGGTACTTCTTTATGTCGACATATATGTATTGTTTTAAATGGATTTAATGAGCTTATGAAACTACGTGATTACGTATGTGATAATTGAATCGATAACGAATGATTGCGAGTGTGTTTTGATTGATATATGGGGCGTATAATATGGTTTTGATGAAGGGGGTCACGATCTAATATGATATCACATAAGGAGTCATGTAATCTTATATTAATCGAGCTAAAATGGTTTATAACGGATATGATAACCATAACCTAAAACTAGGGTTTGTAATCACATGATTTAATAAAGTTAAGGGTTTGTTTTGTAAATTATGAAACTTGATGGATTAACATGTTAATATTCTAACTAAATGGATTACATGAGTAAAATGAGTAAACTTACTATATTTACACTTTTAACCCTATACTTTGTAATATTGACATTTTAAACCCTAAACTTTTGTAACTTGTCATAAATGATCCTTAAATCATAATAACACTCATTTTCATTATTTAACTTTAGATAAGTAACTAAACTTGCTAATTATGGAAACCTGCTAAATATGGAAACCTGCTAAAAATATAAAGTTTCCTAAAATAGAAAGTACTTAAAATGGAAAGATTGCTAAAATGGGAAACTTGCTAAAAAGGGAAAGCCGTCTTATACAGTGATTCGATTCTTATAGAGCGTTATCTAATTCATATAGGTTCGGGCGGCGTGATTGATCTCCTTCTTGACTTTACTTTCATTGTTGATTGCTTCGAATAAGGTACAGATATTCTGACCTTTCTCATAAGGTTTCTCATGATCTCTTTGCATCTTTGATCTCTTGCCAATTTAATATTGAACCTTTGCTCTGCTATTGAACTATTGATATTGACCCTTTGCTATTGAACCTTTGATATTGATCTCTTACTATTGGACCTTGATAATTGAACCATTGCTATTGGATTATTGATATTGATTTGTGAACTGCTATTCTTGAACCTTTGATATTGATTGACCTCTATACACTTTGACACTGTCGGTTGATACCCGAGCCATTAACTAGGCATGGGGGTTCCATGTCCATGTCATTGATGCACCAATGGCATGACTTTAGTGTGGTTGAGTGATGTTCCACACCGTCCCCATTTTGTATTGATTATGCGCCGATATATTGTATGGCCACTATTGTTTTCTTTGGGTGTATGGATGCATCCTAGATTTGTATTGTATTGTATTGATATTGATATCTATTGTTTTGGTGATGTGGTGCGTGTGTGCAATACACCCCCTCACATTTTGGGAGCTGATCACTCCATTGGCTACTTGAGGTCTCCCCTCCTATTGGTTTGGTATTCGAGGTCACCCCTCGAATACAATGGTTACTCTGAGCTACTATGGATATATAAATTGATTTGGTTTGTTTTGTTGGCTCGTGGTGGAAAACTGACCTCCCTTTCATTGTTTCCTTTACCTACTCTATATTGTTTCACTTCATTTCTTATCGTATTTATCTTGACTTCAGTTCCTCATTATTGCTATTGTATTGTTATATATGTTAACTGGGCTTTTTAAGCTCCGCCGCATTTCTTTTCCTGCGGCAGATTATTAAGCTAGGAGCTGGGGCTTTTCTTGGGATTGAGAGTAGGATGCTATTGAGGACTTGCCTTAGTTATCTTAGACTTTGATTAACATTGTTATTTGTTTTGGAGTCTTAGACTTTGTATCGTTTCATTTCCTTTGGACATCTTTTGGGAATTTTTGTACCGTTCAAGTCGTGTTGACTTGTTACCTTTTGATTATTATAAGACTTCCGCTTGCATGGTTTATATGTATTGTTCTGATTTGGCACCATAAATGTGATACTTCTACCCTTATCGGGTTGGGGTGTTACAATTATGGTATCAGAGCGCCAGGTTTACGACTTGTAGTCAGGACCTGTGACATATGGACCCTAAGCGTTAAACCGTAGAGCTTAAGATTTGATTGGTGAGGTTTGGGTAGATTTTAGGTTCATTATCGTCATTTCCGTTCATGATCTTCATCCTATCTTCCTAACCTTTGCTAATCGTTTAATGAACTCTTTAGATGGTGACTACTCGAAGGAATGGCGACGATAACGGGGATGGTAATCCTAACTTCAAAGCTTTGATTGCGCGCGCTCTGGCCTCTGCTATGCCCGAGATCGTTGCTACCATCACTCGAATGTCCAAATGGCGCTAGCTCTTCTGGTGGGGATAATGGTGGGGGTGCCAACCCACCTACACCCATTCATGTTTGGATCGAACACTTCAACAAACTTAAGCCGATTTCTTTTCGCTCGGTAGCTTCATCTAATGATGCGGAGGACTGGATTACGCACATGGAAAAGCTTTTCAATGTGCTGGGTTGTGGTGACGAGGTGAAAACCCGGCTTCCTACCTTCAAACTCGAGGGTGATGCCCTAAACTGGTGGAAGGCCTATCTCTTGTCCAAAGAAGAGAACTTTCTTGATACTTGTGCTTGGAATACCTTCAGGGACATCTTCTACAAACAGTATTTCCCTGAGTCAGAACAGCAGCGATATGAAAGGGAGTACGAAGCCATACATCAGTTGGAGAAGGAAAATTCTCACGAGTATATGCAACGATTTATGAGGATGGTTGGGTTCGTAGGTGAGATTGCTGGAGATGCACGTCGTCAGGCTCGGAAGTTCAAATGGGGTTTGAAGAAATGGGTGTTAGACAGGGTGATTAATAACGAGTATACTGAGGTAGGCTGCGATTGCGGTTGCTGCCCGCAACATTGAGTTGCTACATGAGGAACAGAGCTTCAACAAGAGGAACAGGGACGGTGATCGTATTTATCATCGGGGTCGACAGGACCATACTCGGGATTCGGTGCGTCGGGACCACAGTTCCGATCAGAGGGGTCGTCAGGACCAGGCACAGGGAGTTAGAGGTTGGTACGACCGTAGCTATGATTCGAGACAGCAGGGCAATCAGCGGAGATTTAATAGATCGGGTGATGACCGTCGGGGTCAGAATGGCGGTTTTCAGAAACAGCATCGGGATCAGTCATCTCGCAGCACTTATCATGATCGTTCGACGACATCTTCTTCCCAGAGGAGGACTTCTGAGGTGCTACCTCCTCCTCCAAAGTATGTTACGTGTGGTAAACCGCACCCAGGTGTCTGTCGTAAGCTTACCGGAGGTTGTTATCATTGTGGGGAGACAGATCATAGGGTGAAGGACTGCCCCAAACAGGCATCGGCTACTCCTTCGAACTACATCAAACCACCTCCCACCACTGGACGAGTGTATTCAGTCACTCGAGATCAGCGGACAAGGCGTCGTACTATTGCGGCACTATTTATTTTGGTGATTCCACTTTGCTTTTGTTTTGTTTGATCTTGGCGACACATTCTATCGTATCGATAAACTTTGCTAAGAAGCTCAAATTATCTCCAACACCACTAAAGAATCATTTATCTATATCAACCCCTATGAAAAATCATGTACTTATTAATCACAAATATGTGAACTGTCCTCTACGTTTCGATGATGGTATTCGTTCGGCTAATCTTCTTCCTTTGGATATGTCTGATTTTGATATTATATTGGGTATGGACTGGTTGGCTTTGCATAGGGCTACCATTGATTGTCATGCTCGTAATGTTATCTTCGGTGATGTTCATCATCCTGATTTTGTATACCATGGTGCTCAACCACTCAAGTCGGTTAAGATCATCTCGGCTATGAAAGCCCGCACTCTCATTTCTCATGGTTGCCTTGGTTTTCTGGCATCCATCAAAGATACTTCTTTGGAAGTTCCGACTATTGAAAGTCTTTACGTGGTGCGAATTCTCGACGTTTTCCCTAATGAACTTCCTGGCATTCCTCC
The DNA here is from genome assembly GCA_910596185.1 of Chrysanthemum makinoi. NCBI lineage: Eukaryota > Viridiplantae > Streptophyta > Magnoliopsida > Asterales > Asteraceae > Chrysanthemum > Chrysanthemum makinoi. Next base: position 147,057,686 of record OU343221.1, on the reverse strand, counting down.
GGCTAGAGAAGTTGAATTTGGCATTGATTTGATTCCTGGTGCCGAACCTATATCTAAAGCTCCTTATCGTATGGCACCGATAGAATTGAAAGAGTTATAAGAACAGTTGCAAGAACTGTTGGAGAACGGCTTTATTAGACCTAGTGTTTCACCTTGGGGCGCACCTGTGTTATTTGTTAAGAAGAAAGATGGGAGTATGAGGTTGTGTATTGATTACGTGAGTGAACCGTATCACTATCCGTAACCGTTATCCTCTTCCGCGCATCGACGACTTGTTTGATCAATTGCAAGGCGCCAAATTCTTTTCTAAGATTGATCCGAGGTCGGTTATCATCAATTACGTGTGAAGGAGCAAGATGTTCCTAAGACCGTGTTTCGTACTCGCTATGGCCATTATGAGTTTCTGGTTATGCCATTTGGTTTGACTAATGCGCCTGCCGTCTTTATGGATCTTATGAATTGTGTTTTCCACGAGTACCTCGATAAGTTTGTAATCGTCTTCATCGATGACATCCTTGTGTATTCTAGGAGTGAGGCCGAGCACGAGCAGCATCTTCGTATTGTATTGGAGGTTCTTCGACAGCAGAAGTTGTATGCAAAATTTTCTAAGTGTGAATTCTGGTTGAGCCAAGTCGCTTTCCTTGGTCACGTTGTGTCTGTTGATGGCATTAAGATGGACACATCTAAAGTAGAGGCTATCACAAAATGGCCGAGACCTACTACTGTGACGAGATTAGGAGTTTTCGGGCTTCTTTGGTTATTACCGTCGTTTTGTTGAGGGTTTCTCCAAATTGGCGTTACCTTTGACGCAATTGATGAGGAAAGGAGAGAAGTTTGAATGGGCGGAGGCGTGAACGAGTTTTGAGGAGTTGAAGCGGAGGTTGGTTCTGCGCTGTTTGACACTTCCATCGGGTTTCGGAGGTTTTCAGATTTATAGCGACGCGTCAAAGAAAGGGTTGGGTTGTGTATTGATGCAGCACGGTAAGGTGATTGCCTATGCTTCGAGGCAATTGAAATCGTATGAGGAGAATTATCCTACGCATGATTTAGAGTTGGCTGCGGTGGTTTTTTCCTTAAAGATTTGGAGGCATTACTTGTATGGTGAATCGTATGATATCTTTACTGACCATAAAAGTTTAAAGTATATATTCACGCAAAAGGAGCTCAATATGAGGCAACGAAGGTGGTTAGAGCTTCTTAAGGATTATGACACGAACATCCAGTATCATCCGGGTAAGGCTAATGTAGTCGCTGATGCACTAAGCCAAAAGTCGGGTATGATTACTAGTTTGGAGATTGAACCCAGGGTTCTCCACGATCTTGAGCTCATGGATGTGGAATTTTGTTTCCGGGGTTATGATGGTTATTGGGCTAGTATGAAGGTGGAGTCCAACATCATTTTGCGGATCAAGGAAGCTCAGAAGGATGACGATGAGCTTTGGTCTATTGTTCAGAACATTGAGGAAGGGAAACAATCGGAGTTTCGGGTTGATAGCTCTGGTGTGGTATGGTTTGGTGACTGCTTTGTGTTCCGAATGATCCTGATTTGCGTGAGGCGGTGTTGTCGAAGCTCACGTTCTCCATTTACTATTCATCCGGGTTCTACTAAGATGTACCGAGATCTTAAGCAGCATTTATGGTGGAATGGCATGAAGCAGGATGTGGCTTTGTATGTTTCTAGGTGTATGACATGTCAGCAAGTCAAGATAGAGCATCAGCGGGCTAGTGGTCTACTTCAGCCATTGGAGATTCCTACTTGGAAGTGGGAAGAGATTTCTATGGATTTCGTCATCGGTTTACCTCTCACTCGTAAAAGACATGATGCGATTTGGGTGGTCGTTGATCGGCTAACCAAGTCTGCTCATTTCTTACCCATTCGTATGTCTGATCGTGTTTGTAACTTAGCAGAGATTTTTCAGCGAGAGATTGTTCGACTTCATGGTACCCCCACAGCGATTGTGTCAGATAGAGATCCTCGTTTCACGTCTCGTTTTTGGAAGAGTTTACATAAGGCTTGGGGCACTCGTCTTAAGTTCAGTACGGCGTTTCATCCTCAGACGGATGGTCAGTCGGAGAGGACCATTCAGACATTAGAAGACATGTTGAGGGCATGTGCTTTAGAGTGGACCGGGAGTTGGGATGAGTATTTATGCTTGGTGGAGTTTGCCTACAACAATAGTTGGCATGCTAGCATCAAGGCTGCACCTTATGAACTGTTATATGGGAGGAAATGTAGAGCACCTATTTGTTGGGACGAAGTAGGTGAGTGTTTGATTGAGGGACCTGAGATTATTGAGATCACTAATGAGAAGGTGGCAGTTGTTAGGGAGAAGTTGAAGGAGGCTCGTACGCGGCAAAAGAGTTATGCAGATAAACATCGTCGTGATTTGGAGTTTCAGGTTGGTGATCGGGTATTTCTGAAAGTGTCGCCTTTTCGGGGTGTTAAACGTTTTGGAATTAAAGGGAAACTCAATCCTCGTTTTATTGGGCCGTTTGAGATTCTCGAGCGCATCGGAGAGGTTTCTTATCGTTTGGCTCTTCCGCGCTTATCGCATGTGCACGACGTTTTCATGTATCTCTTTTGAGGGGATACAACTACCATCCTTTGCATGTAGCCTCATATCCATTTGATCAGATTCAGCCTGATATGTCTCTTTCGGAGGAACCCGAAGCTATTCTAGATCGACGAGATCGAGTCATGAGAAACAAAGTAATTCCGTTTGTTAAGATTCTTTGGAAGAATCACCCAGAGCGTGAAGCTACCTGGGAGACCGAGGAATCTATGCGAGCTAGTTATCCACATTTCTTTTCATCATCGGGTATGTTTTCGTTTATTGCTTCATTTCCTTTTCAATTTTCGAGGACGAAAATTTTCTTTTTAGAGGGGAAGAGTTGTAAAACCCTAAAATCTCAAATCGCGTGAAATGACAATTTTGCCCTCCAACTTAAAATTTTACCAACTCGGGAAACACGTCAACATCGTTTAACAAGTTATATCATTAATAATATTCCCACACTATGAAAGTAAGTAACTTATGATATAAATTAAAAGAACATAAATGATTTAATTCTAAGTAACAAATAAACATGTCAATATGTGCACAATTAACCTAGACTACTATCAAGACTACATACATGATAATAAGATAAACTTGGAAAGTCTATGGAATGGTCTCCCCCCCCCCCTTGATGGCCGGTTATGATAAGGCTCCCCCTAATCACCCATATCAATTTTATTAACTCTCATTTATCTCTTCCATTTCATTTCAAAAACACAAGAAAAAAACCCTAAGTCTCTCTCTCTAACCTAAGTGGCGGCACCCTTTTTATTTTCATCATTTCATCCGAAATTCCATCAAAGAAAGGTGTTCCTAGGAGGCTCGTGATAGTGTGTGATCGATTGGTGGACGTGGTGATCGTGTTTGGTTCGAAGATAAGCTTGGACGTGGGTTATTCTTTGTGGCCGTGGGGTTTGATAGAGCCAAGGAAGGCTTGGTTTGATCGTGGTGGTTTGATTCTTGTTTCTTTATCACGTACACGCTACTAGGGTAACGTATCATCATCTCAAATCTTTTTCCTCCTTGTTTTCATAATCAATTCGTGGCTATGGATGTTTTCTAGGGCTTGTTATTCGAATTATGAAACACATAAAATCATGAATAAGTTTGTCACATGAAATGATAAAACAAGAATACATAAAACCTTGATTCTTAACATATGTAATTCGAATGACTTATGATATGTAATATGAATCTGGCTGAATTTGGTACTTCTTTATGTCGACATATATGTATTGTTTTAAATGGATTTAATGAGCTTATGAAACTACGTGATTACGTATGTGATAATTGAATCGATAACGAATGATTGCGAGTGTGTTTTGATTGATATATGGGGCGTATAATATGGTTTTGATGAAGGGGGTCACGATCTAATATGATATCACATAAGGAGTCATGTAATCTTATATTAATCGAGCTAAAATGGTTTATAACGGATACGATAACCATAACCTAAAACTAGGGTTTGTAATCACATGATTTAATAAAGTTAAGGGTTTGTTTTGTAAATTATGAAACTTGATGGATTAACATGTTAATATTCTAACTAAATGGATTACATGAGTAAAATGAGTAAACTTACTATTTTTACACTTTTAACCCTATACTTTGTAATATTGACATTTTAAACCCTAAACTTTTGTAACTTGTCATAAAT
>OU343221.1:146997994-147053368 GCA_910596185.1 Chrysanthemum makinoi | reverse complement strand
GATCCTTAAATCATAATAACACTCATTTTCATTATTTAACTTTAGATAAGTAACTAAACTTGCTAATTATGGAAACCTGCTAAATATGGAAACCTGCTAAAAATAGAAACCTGCCTAAAATAGAAAGTTTCCTAAAATAGAAAGTACTTAAAATGGAAAGATTGCTAAAATGGGAAACTTGCTAAAAAGGGAAAGCCGTCTTATACGAGTGATTCTGATTCTTATAGAACGTTATCTAATTCATATAGGTTCCGGGCGACGTGATTGATCTCCTTTCTTGACTTTACTTTCATTGTTGATTGCTTCAATAAGGTACGATATTCGACCTTTCTCATAAGGTTTCTCATGATCTCTTTGCATCTTTGATCTCTTGCCAATTTAATATTGAACCTTTGCTCTGCTATTGAACTATTGATATTGACCCTTTGCTATTGAACCTTTGATATTGATCTCTTACTATTGGACCTTGATAATTGAACCATTGCTATTGGATTATTGATATTGATTTGTGAACTGCTATTACTGAACCTTTGATATTGATTGACCTCTATACACTTTGACCTGCGGTTGATACCCGAGCCATTATACTAGGCATGGGGTTCCATGTCCGTGTCATTGATGCACCAATGGCATGACTTTAGTGTGGTTGAGTGATGTTCCACACCGTCCCCATTTTGTATTGATTATCGCGCTTGGATATATTGTATGGCCACTATTGTTTTCTTGGGGGCGTATGGATGCATCCTAGATTTGTATTGTATTGTATTGATATTGATATCTATTGTTTTGGTGATGTGGTGCGTGTGTGCAATACACCCCCTCACATTTTGGGAGCTGATCAATCCATTGGCTACTTGAGGTCTCCCCTCCTATTGGTTTGGTATTCGAGGTCACCCCCGAATACAATGGTTACTACAGGCTACTATGGATATATGATTTGATTTGGTTTGTTTTGTTGGCTCGTGGTGGAAAACTGACCTCCCTTTCATTGTTTCCTTTACCTACTCTATATTGTTTCACTTCATTTCTTATCGTATTTATCTTGACTTCAGTTCCTCATTATTGCTATTGTATTGTTATATCTGTTCACTGGGTTTTTTAAGCTCAGCCGCATTTCTTTTCCTGCGGCAGGTTATTAAGCTAGGAGCTGGGGCTTTTCTTGGGATTGAGAGTAGGATGCTAGCGAGGACTTGCCTTAGTTATCTTAGACTTTGATTAACATTGTTATTTGTTTTGGAGTCTTAGACTTTGTATCGTTTCATTTCCTTTGGACATCTTTTGGGAATTTTTGTACCGTTCAAGTCGTGTTGACTTGTTACCTTTTGATTATTATAAGACTTCCGCTTGCATGGTTTATATGTATTGTTCTGATTTGGCACCATAAATGTGATACTTCTACCCTTATCGGGTTGGGGTGTTACACTTGTCCCTCCACCTAGTAATCAAACCATAATAGGAACCAAATGGGTTTATAAAAACAAATTAGATGCAAACGGAGTAGTGTCTAGGAACAAGGCTAGACTCGTTGCTCAAGGGTATAACCAACAAGAGGGAATAGACTTTGATGAGACCTCGCCTGGCTAGATTAGAGTCTATAAGAATACTTCTTGCGTATGCTTGTGCTAATGATCTAAAGCTTTATCAAATGGATGTCAAAAGCGCTTTTCTAAATGGTGTCATAAATGAAGAAGTATATGTAGCTCAACCTCCGGGCTTCATTGATTTTGAAAACCCAAACATGTGTATAAATTAAAGAAAGCCCTTTACGGTCTTAAACAAGCTCCAAAAGCTTGGTATGATAGACTCAAGTCATTTCTAGTTAAACACAACTACACCATGGGGTTAGTTGACAACACACTTTTTACTAAGAAAAAAGAGTCACATATAATCATAGTACAAATATATGTAGATGATATTATATTCGGATCCACTTGTCAAGACATGTGTGATGATTTCTCTAAAATCATGCATGACGAGTTCGAGATGAGTATGATGGGAGAACTTAGTTTCTTTCTTGGTCTACAAATAAAACAAGTAGAAGATGGTATCTTCTTTAATCAATCTAAATACATCAAGGAGATGTTAAAGAAATTCTGTCTAGAAGAGTCAAAACCAATTAGGACTCCAATGTCATCCGACATCAAACTCACAAAAGACGAGGACGGAGAATCCATTGATAATACTAAATATCGTGGCATGATAGGTAGCCTTCTCTACCTCACGGCAAGTAGGTCGGATATCATGTTTAGTGTTTGCTTATGTGCTAGGTTTCAAGAAGACCCTAAAATATCACACCTAGAAGCCGTAAAAAGAATATTTAGATATATTAAGGGTACAACACAATTAGGATTATGGTATCCTAAGGGCACGGGAGTAGAAACAATTGTATATGCAGATTCTGACCATGCAGGTGATTACGTTGATAGAAAAAGTACAAGTGGAGTATGTACTTTTATGGGATATTGTTTAACATCATGGTTTTCTAAGAGACAAACGGCACTTGCAACATCAACAATCGAAGCCGAGTACGTCTCCGCCGGCAAAGCATGCCAACAAGCACTATGGATGAAACAAGCGTTAGTAGACTACGACATCCATCTAAGCGACATAGCCATCCTATGTGACAACAAAGGTGCAATCGACTTAAGAAAAAATCCGGTATTACATTCTCGCACAAAGCATATAGAGATTCGTCATCACTTCCTAAGAGACAATTTTCAAAAGGGGAACATCTCTATTGAGAAGGTTGCATCCGAAGACAACATAGCCGACGTCCTCACCAAACCGTTGAAGAGGGAACAATTCAACCTACTTCGTCTTGGTCTTGGTCTAATGGAACAAACGTCATAACTTAATTGACTCTACAAGGTATATAAACACTAGCCTTCTTCTTTCTGAGTCTAGGATTTCTATTTCACGCACAACTCACAAACAATACGGGAATTTTCAAAACCCAAGATGAGCTTTTACACTTATAGTTTTCTTATTTTTCAAAGAAAGCCTACTTTCACAATGTTTTCTAAAAGGATGATACCTTCCCGTATCAATTTCACAAAAGCAATTTCTCACGTCTAGGACAAATCGCTTTTTCATTATTAATACAAAGTAAAACCCGTTTTCATTGCATCTCATGTCTTTTGAATGCTAAAGGGGACACATAACTAATATGTGTTTTCGGTTACATTCATTTAAGCAACAATGAATTAGGACCATTGATAACACAAAATTACGTACTCATGTACTAAATATGTGTTTTCAGGTTATCTCAATAGGACGGTTTTATACTTCTAGTTTATTTTTTATTTCTTTTTAGGGGTTGAGATAACCGAAACTCCAAATAGTTTGCATATAGGCACACACTAGAAAAAAAATGTTTCCAAAAAGGAAAATTTTGTGTGCCCGAAACACGGACCCACGGATCCCCCTTTACATTTGGGCGGATCCTCAAGGGAAGGATCCGTGGGATCCGTGTAACTGTTTTCAACTTCAATTTTTTTTTTCACTTTGGATGAAAAATCCACATTTGTTTCATTTTTGGGAGTATGCTCTTTAATGCTTGTGTTCTCATGATCACATGCCTTGAATTCATATCTAATCATTAGATTTTAATCCACATTTTGGGTCAAGCATTCATTACAATGCTTTGTTTTTCTATATATATAACTCCCAAAATGCTTGCATACTCCATCTCCTTCTCACAAACACACTTCATCATGTCATCCAAAAACCCTTTAGGAGAATCATCTAGTACAAACAATCAAGATATCCAAACCTTTGTACTTCCACCATCCAAAATACCACAAACAAATGCTAGGATATCCGCACGGATTAGTATCCGATCTTGTTGTTTAGCAAAACCTACCTCAAATGGTTCATCCTCAACAAATGACTCACCACAAGATGCTTCCATTATAGCACCTCCCTCATCACCAACAAGTACACCAACTTCATCACCTCCTAAAGTCACTCTTTTGGAACTCCTTAAGACTCCAACAAGATCTAAACAACCTAAACAAAAAGAAATAGTCTTTTCAACACCACCCACATCTCCAAATACTATCTTTCAAGATCTTGAAACATCACCACCATTAGCTCCCATCACATTACAAGAACATCTAGGTTCTTTTCCACCACCATTTACTAACATTCCGGATATTGATCCATATTTTCCTATTTTTCCACCACAACTTCCGCATAACTCAAATCAAAACAACTCGGAAAACTTCCGCACTCATTACCCACATCATTTACACTGTGAACATTGCCAATCCACTAGGGAAATTGCAATAGAAGTTAGGGAAGAAATGCGTTTCATACTCAACCTCATCCTTGATTGCATCAATACCATTAGTCATCAAAACCTCCATCCATAACCTTATGCAAGCATGGAAGGAATCACTACTACTACTTTCTACTTTTAGTATTATTTTTCTTTTGAAGTCATTTTCAATAACAAGTCTTGTTCTTATTTTTACATGCTTGTAAGTGGCATACATACCACTACAATTTGTTGTTTTACTACAAGGCCTTGTTTACATACCTTGGCTCCCAATCTTGATTCTCGGCAACCACAAGATTATATAAGCATGTTACTAACCTTTCTTTTTGTAGGATTTTTATTTTTCTTCACTTAACGCCCCAAACAAGGGGGAGCTACCGTCAAGGGGGAGTTTGAAGTTTGTTTATTTCTTCCAAGGGTTAACTTTTTGTTTCGACAAAAAGGGGGAGAAGAAGTAAAACTTAGGGCTTTCAAAACTTACATCTATTCTTAAGTTTTACTCATCATAACATTATGTTTTGTCATCAACAAAAGGGGAGAGATTGTTAATACAAATAAACCGTAAAAACGTTTATTAATATTTTGCGATCTCTTTGTGTTTTGTTGATAACAAATGTAATGTTATCTTAAAGTATAATTATAAGGATACATGTTATTTTTGTAAAGCATTTACATATAGCCATTTAAATACAAAAATGTAATAATTAAACATTTGTTGTAATAGTTTATTAGGATGGGTAAAAACCATAACCCATGGACCATAACCCATGGATCTTAACCCATACCAAAGAAGACTTGATACAATGTATACTTAGATACATTGAATCTAAAGAAAACCCATGGACCAACCCATAACCCATGACCCATAACCAAAAACCCATGGGCAAAGAGGAGCGTACCACGGATCCCTAGGATTACACTAGACGGATCCCAAGTGGAAGGGATCCGTGGGATCCGTGGAACAGAGGAGAAATTTGCCTATAAATAGAGAGCCATTTCTTCATTCTAACTCACCCTCTTCTTACTAAATCTCTCATACACTCTCATTCTCTTCTAACATATAGATCACTTGATCTAGAGAGTTGTTCTTCTTTCTTTCTATTTGTGATCCTTATATAGGTCCTTCTCTAAGGCGAGATCACGAGCATTCTACAAGTCATCCAAGCAAGGGGTCCTTGATTGATTTGTCACTCCGCAAGATTTCTGTAGTGAAGATCTTGTATTTGATATTTCACATATTTGTTGTGTAATAGTTGTGTTGGTTTGGTCCACCGTGCTACGGACTCGGTATCTAGCTTTGTACCGGAAAAAGTGTAAGCAACGTTGTGAAGGCTTCTCCGCCAAGTGAAGGAGTTTGTTGACATAGTGCTTGAACTCTCGAGTAGGTGACTCGAGGAGTGGAGTAGGGCAAGGAAGGTGACCTTATAGCCGAACCACTATAAATCGGTTGTGTCATTTCTATCCCTTAACTTTATTTATTTTCTTGCATTATCGTTAGATCTACAAGTTCTCAACATCCATACGATTTCACATAATATCGGATCAAAAGTTTTTGAAATCAACTTTAAATCGGCAAAACTATTCAACCCCCCCTTCTAGTTTTCCACATAATGTTTAACTCATCATGGCGTTTGGTGCTATTATTCCAACCTGCTTGATATGTGCAAAAACACATATCATTTCTTTACAAATATAGACCCAAAATAACCAAGAAAGAGCCGTTAATGTTTAATATTTGCGTGTTTCTTGAGTTTTTTCTTGTGCAGGTACGGATATGTTGAAACAGAAAAAAGAAGCCAAAACCGAAGAAAACCGAGCACGAGAGAAAGAAGAGTGCAAAAGCCGATGCCGGGATGCATTTTTATGGGATTTTGGTGCTTAAAAGATTAAATTACGAAGTTCGGATCATGATCCGGAAGTTTTCACAATTAACCTTTCACTTTTCCATATATACACTTTATACCCCTCTCTTACCAAATTTCACCATTGGTCCTTGGTATTTTCTAAAGTACATGAATGGGCTTTGTGTTTAAAAATTCGGATACAAGTATATTACTAGTCCAAGCCCAAAAGTTATCCCATTTTATCCTAAATCCAACCCGTCCAACAATTAAAACCCATTTACCCACCCGGTCAATAAAAACCACCCTCAGTATAACAAATAGATAAAAACTCTTCACCCAGATACCATTCGTACCCTTCCCGCCTCAACAGTAATCCATCCTCTTCACCATGAATTCCCATCATTGCCCTTCAATCACATAGTACTTAGCATCTTTCAGCCAAGCTGGCAATCTGTGTCTCTGGGAATGACACCTAGGCAGAATAGAGCTCTCTCATTGGTGGAAACACCTCACTTATCTGATCCAAAGGCTGAGATAGAGTGGATGACGAGATGGATGATCAAGGGTCGAGATTAGATCTCCCAGAACCTTCTGAAGCCAAGCCTAAGCTCTCCTCATCAGCTTATAAATACCCTCACTCACAATTGAAGATGTTGTCCATTTTCTCATAGCTTTTAGAGATTATGTTACCATTTAATTGTTCTGTCTTGTTAATTACTTTTTTTTAATCAAATGTAATGTTACTTTTTGTAATTTCAGTGAATTAATGAATGTTCAGGTTTTACTCTTAAAATCATTGTTTAAACTTCATTTACTTTTAGCTTCAACTAGTATTGATTACTGTTTTTCTAAACTCTCATAAGCTTTACAAAGCTTGTATAAGCTTGTTTGTTGAATAGCATTTCCTTAATTTCAAGTTTTTCAAAATAGTCAACGAAAGTCAAACTTCTAAGTCAAATCGATTTCAGTTTCAATTCTGGTTTTAAGTAGTTTATTGGTTCAGTTTTAGAGTTTATCAAAGTTTTACAATTCAATGTGAATGAGTTTACATCAAGTTTTGAGTTCTAATTGCATTGTTTGAATTTAAGAGGATGTTTGGATGAGCCTGTGATTCTGTGTTTAAGACTGCATCAGTGGCTAATGGCTATTTATATAGCTTCATAAAGGCTAGTTTAGTTTGGTTCTAGCATAACTTACCTTTGTTACACATCAGGTAGTCATAAGTCTGTTTTCATTTTACCTTCAGTTCTGTCCTGTTCATATCAGTAGTTTTCAGCTTAATTCCTAGTTTAAAAGTGTTTGATAGTTAGGTTAGTTTAGCTCTGCTCATATCAGTAGTTAGGTTAGTTTAGTTTCTGCTTGTTTAAATGTGATTTATTTGGCATAGTAGAATGCTTAGAGTACTTTAAGTTAGATGTTAAGAATCAATCTTCTTAGTAATTTCTGTTATTGATTTAGGACAGGTTCATGTAGTCAGTTCTTTAGCTGGTGATTTTCTCATCTAGGAGACCTCATTAGTTTGATTTAAGCTTTTATCAGTAGCATATAGTATAAAGGATAGCATTTAAGTTTTCATAATTTCCTTAAGTAGCTTTGTGCATTTCCTGTTGTTCTTCATGTTCATGCCTTGTTTGTGTTTCTTTAGATAGTTATTAACTTGAGTTAGACTTGCTTGCTTTTATTTCACCTTAGGTGCTTCTTGGTTAGCTTGTTCTGATCTGCTCCACGTTTCTTTGCACATCAGGTTACCAATTGTCCATTCTCCTTATAGTTTTGATTTTTAATTCTTTCGGTTTAAGGCCTTTTTAGCTGAATTTCGGATTTTAGCACTTTGTCAGGTTGTTGATAACATGGTGATTTTAGTTTATTTTTATGAATTTTATAAGCTAGCTTAATGTAGGCTTAAAGTTGGTACTTAAGAGCTGTTTGGCATAGTAGAGTTAGAACATGCTTTAGTGCTTAAATACCTCTAGCCTGTGCTTTTAGGGTCCCATTCAGTTGCATTAGCATAAGTTAGGTTAGATTAAGGCTAGGGTAGCTTATAGTAGCTTTTGGATAGCTTATTGCTCATTTTAAGTGCTTATTCATTCAAGTAGTGTGCCCAAATCATAGTTCTTGTGTTCCAAAATCATTTCTGTTAATTTTCCCTAGTTCTCTATTTTATTTTATAATATTCTGGAAGTTTTCATATTTTTTCCTTTGTTCATCTGCTATTTTTCTGCATTTTATATCATTTTCTAGCATTTTTAATTAGCATTTAATCCAAATAATTTAGAAAATGTTCAGAAAAATGTAATTTCAATTTTCCTAGTTTTAGAAAAATCAAAAAGTGATAAAAAGTATTTTTCCAGAATTTTCTTAGTTTAAATAGTATTTTCTAGCATTTTAATTAGTTTTAAATAGTATTAAATTCATAATAAATTGAGAAAAAGTCAAAAAATGTGATTCTAGTTCTGAAAATTCTTTTTAGTTATTTAAGATTTTTGAAAAATATTTTTGTAATTTTCTAGCTTATTTTCCTAATTTTTAGTATTTTTAGTCTATTTTAAATGTTTAGAATCAGTTTTTAATTCAAAATAAATCAAGAAAAATCCAAAAAATTAGTTTTAAATTTCAAATAATTTTCAAATTTCATTTTTAGCTGTAGAAAAATAGTAGTTCATTTTCATGGGTTAAAATTAGAGTAGTTGCATCTAATTCGCGCTTTATTAATTACGTTTAATCGCGTTTTTGTTTAATCTTGCATAATTAGTTGCATTTCCTTCATTTGCATCATAGATTTAGTCGATTTTATTGCTTCCCTTTACTATTGCTTATCCCGTAGTTTAGAAATCCTCAAAAATCCTTATTACCCATTCGAATCCCGAATCGCGACGTGAGTTGAAATCTCCATTCATCCCTCGTTGGGAAAACGACCCGGGAAATACATTCCTTTGTATCTCTTCGGAAAATATCTGTACGAAAACGACTTATCAAAAAATGGCGCCGCTGCCGGGGATGAACTACATTACCCAATTTTATCAGAGTTTTTTAACCCTCTAATTAAAATTCTAGAATATTATTCAAATCAAAAAATTTTAAAAAAAACATACAACAAGAATCTTGATATGAATTGAGTTATGAGATTCTTGATAGTGATGACATTCTTGGTAGTGATGAGATTCTTGATGATGATGATGAGATTCTTGGTAGTGATGAGATTCTTGATGGTGTAGTTGACAACCAAGAATCTGTAGTATCAGTTGACGAGCCAAAAGTGATTATTGATGAACCAAAGCTTCCTAAGGAAGGTGATAAAGTAAGTAGAATTGCACCTTTGAGAATTGACAAGATGTTTGTTGGTTTGGATGTTAAAAAAGATGACATGTTTGTTGAAGATTGTGACATTGAATTGTCATGTTTGGTTGATGTTGGAGGGGAAAATAAATATCGGGAAGCTTCTGATGTGTTTGGGTACAAGAAGCTTGGTTCTGTGAAGATTGGGTATGACCAGTTTGATTCAAAAAGTCTTATGGAGGCTCTTAATGATGCAGAAATTGGTTCTACAAAATGGTTTGAACATTATGGTGTTGGTCGAGCCAAAAAGAAGGTTCATAAGTGGTGCCTTATCGACTGAGTAATCACTAGTGGTTGGAAATGGTTTAATTGTTAATATGGTAGCTAGAAGTATTATAGAAGAAGCTGAGGTAATTAAGGGATTGATTTTTGATCAATCATTGACATCAGTTTTTAATCGAGTTGGTATTGGTGATATGCGTAAAGGTGAAGTCTGGATGATAAGAGTCAGAGATGCATTATTGTTCGAGTTACATGGGTGTTTAGTTAAACTAGTGTTTGATCGGGAGGAAAACAAGTCTCGATTTCAGAGGCACGTGAATTGCAACTTGAAGTATGAGAAATGGGAGTTTGACGTATGGAGATGGCCAATGAGGAAAAAGAACATGGTTATGTTAATTGATGAAATGATAGTTGTTATTGATTGGCTTAGGGAACAGTTGAAGAGGGATGGGAAGTTGGTGATAGTCCATGATGCAGAACGAAGGAAAGAGTTACTTAATCATCTTTATCACCCAGCACGGTTTAATTCCCGATTCGATTACCGATCCATTACATGAGTGTGGGAACATGGAAGTAACTGATCCTAATCTAGTACCTGAACAAAGTGACACTAAGGTGCCTGGTCTTGTTCATTCAATACATGATCCTAGGCTACCTGAAGTATTACCTCAACTAGTACTGGAACCACTACTTGATTCAGTGGAACCGAACTGAATCTGGAACCACTACTTGATTCAGTGGGAATTGAAAGAAACATTGAAGAAGAGAGTGGATTATATGAACTAGAGCCTGAACTATTAGACACTGATGAAGACACTGAATTTACAAATGTGGATACTCAAGGATGCAAAGGGCTGTTAGTTCATTACATTAATTCAGGGAGTGACTCATTCACTAGGATGATCAGTTTATTGTGTAAGTTCGGGGGGTGGTTCATTCAGTGGGTTCTTCATTCAGAGGAGAATGTGACATACAGAACTTCAGCTTGTTGAACTAGTAGTAGAAAGTAAGCCTGAAGGGGTCAGTGAGTTAGTTCTGTGATTCATATGCTCAGTGAGTGTTTGGCTTAAAGTGGAAGATGATTAAAGAGATTAAGAAAGGTTACCTCAGTCTAGTTGATGCAACCTTGAGGTTGAGGTTGGCATGTGGGTCTATTTGAAGCTATGACCTTATAGACAAGCTTATGTTAGACAAGGATCTTATCATAAGTTTGTGGCTAAGTACTATGGGCCTTTTCTCATCATTGCTAAAGTGGGAAAGGTAGCTTACAAGTTGCAATTACAGAGGATAGTCGATTCATCCTGTATTCCATGTGTCACAGCTAAAGTTGTGTAAAGGAAGCAATAACAAGATGGGAGATTTACCTCACTGTGGTCCAAATGGTGTGCTAAGTGTGGAACCTGAAGCCATCATTGGAAGAAGATTGGGCAAGTTAAACAACAGAGCGGTGTTGTATGTTCAGGTTAAGTGGGTCAATCATCAGAGGAGGATGCTACTTGGGAGCTCTATCTGATTTGATTCAAAGATTTCGAGATGGAGCTACATTCTTGAGGACAAGAATGCTACGGGGATGGAATGTTAGAAGCTCTTAACATCAGCGTGAAAGCACATCTGCCAATTTGGATTCTACTGATGGATTCTACTGAAGGCCAAAAGTTAGTTATAACTTTTGGCGGGAAAATCTGTTTTCTCCTTCCTCCCATTTCTCCTTCCTCCCATTTCTCCTTCCTCCCTAACTTTTGGCGTAAGCGGAGGAAGATAGGTGGCGCAAAATGTGAATGTAAGTACAAAAAGGCAAACTTTGACATTTGGAAATGGCCCTTGAGGAAGAAAGATGGGATGGAATCTGTGGGGTTTGATGGAATCTGGCGTGGGCAACTTGTAATGTGTTCATTGATGAGTTAGATGTAGTTGGGAAGCGAAGAGGAGCGAGTTTAGGATGTGAAAATGGTGAAAGGAAAACACTTCAGTTGTTGGAAATGGATGGGTTTCAATACGGGTGTTTTGTGTTGGTTCTGCTAATAGATCCGATAGTGTTCTTAATCGGGTTTGTTGAGATCGGGGCTTGATAAGGAGTTGTTCTGGTGTCATTCAAAGCTTCAGTTTGAATCTGATTTCGTTTTGGCATGATTTGAAAGAGCCGCTTTGATGTTCTTTGAAAATGGGTTCACAACTAACAAAGTTTGTAACCAAAAGGAGTGTGGATAAAGTTGAAAACTATTTGGTAAGTGTTAGCAATTTGGAGGAGCTATTTTTGGGATTGTTTGAGAGTTCTGATGGTTTGGATACAACATCGTTGGGTGTAAAGAGGAAAAGGATAGAGGGAAAGAGTCATGTATAGAGCTTGTTCTTCGAAGATAATTACATCATGTTCATCCTGGCTCAACTATTCAAGGCTGATATACCAACAAACTGAAATAAACATATGTTAGAGATGCTCAAAAGGTGGAAAATGGAAGGTCATACATTTACACTATGATGTGGGTGTTTGTCTACTTAAAACCATACAAGAAAATTAGTGTGACAAAGACATCAACACAAGTTTCTGTCAAATTCCATAAATATCAAGTAACTATTAAAATGGGTAAAGTTGCTTATAAGTGGGACCTGCTAGATATCTGAGATTCTTTCCATGCCTTATGTGCAATGAGGAAATGTGTGCAGATAGGTACTTTTTCGTATGTAATGATGTCGGTCTCATCTTGGTCCACAAGTTATTCTAGAGGGAAGAATGCTAAAAAGGGGTAATAGCGTTGTGTATGTGCTTGTACTTGTTAAAGGGGCTACTGGTACTTCTATTGGTGCTACATGGGAGCGGATTGAAGACTTGATGAAGAGGTTCAATCTTTTTTAAGATGCTTGAGGGCAAGCATCATTTCAAGTGGTTTGATATGAAACAAAATAGATGAGCACGTGAGTTGCATGTGTCACCTCCTAACCACTTCTCCGGCCTTCCAACCCATACTATTACCCTTTAAATACCCACTTAGTTACCCATTATAACTTAGTCTGTTTTTGTAACTCTCTCTCTTTCAATTCAATCCACAAACTTGTAACTGATTTCCGATCAAATGATCAATCATCAATGGAGTTATAAGGTTCAAATCATATTCTAGTCATTGTGATTTCATCTTATTCTCAAGTTCTTATATCATTTCTTAATTGAAGTCTATAAGTTCATATCAATTGGTATCAAGAGCCTCTTTCTTGGCAAATTCTGTTATCTTTTCTGGTCAAATTCTGTTATTTTCCGGCAAGAATCAGTTAATTTCTGGTGAACTGGTTTTCTTTGAATTTGGGCGAGAAAATGATTCAAGTTTTCATTTCTTTCATTGTTCTTGATTGTTACAACCGTGTTTAGTTGTTCAAATCAATTTTACTTCAAATATGGAGCTGATCTAAGGAAATGGTTAAGAATTTGCAAGACACAGTTAATCAATTGGCTAAAAGTGTTCAGACAATGTCCAATGTTAATGTGACTCAAGGGTATTTGACTAATGAAGAACACAAGCTGAAAGAAGGCAAAGGTAAATTTCTGAGTTCTGATCTTAAGAATTCGCGTTGTAGTTCAGATTTTGTGGATGCTTTGGAACCTTTGATGATAAAAGATAGTCATAATGTAATAAACTTTGGAAAAAGAAGTGGAACAAAAGGAAGTATTTGTGATGATTTAAATGATGCACACAAGGTGTTTGATGGAATGCCAAGTATCAATTGTATCAAACAAAAAGGATCGGTTAGTGAATATTATGATGCTTTCATTTCTTATCACAATGCATATATTTCTTGGACTAGAAAAATGGGTTTAAACGAATGGTGTTTAGTTAGTCTCTTTATGTCGGGGTTGCAACCGGAGATTGAAAAGAGGGTTATTTTTCAACCTAAAACACTTCATGATGCTTATCATTTGGCTAAGTTTCAAGAAACAACTAACAATATCATGAAAAAGAACTCTAATACACCGTTGCCCTGCTTTTCAACGATTGGTAATCAAAAAGAAGTAGAGAAAGAATGCATTGAGTTAGTGGGTTATGAAGAGTGTGATAAGGAAAAAGTTAGTGTCGAAGGGAAAAAGCTTGTTGAAAATGGTGTTGAGCATAACGAAGTTGAAGATAATAAGTTGGAGGAAATGTTTAGTGGAGATTTAGGAGTGGAAATTGATTGTGTTGGATCTATTTTTGTACAAGAAACAACAATAGTTGAGAATACTAAGGCTAGTGTTAGGGATATAAAAGAAGGTGCCACATGTGATGTCCTGCAGAGTCAAAATGAAGAGGGTATAGAGAACAAGGAAGTAATAAGTTTGGTGAATTTGGGTTGTGGTAAATCAGGTGTGAAGATGGATTCAGGTGAAAGTGGGAATTCAAACTTCGAGGCTAAGCATGTCAAACAGATTGTGGTAAATTCCAGTAACAAGAGTGATAGGAACTTTAACTTCGACAAAGTAGAGATAAACCAAAATGAGTATGAAGATAGTGATATTATTTTAAGAGATCTGTTGTTGGGTAAATTTGTTACTGATGGCCAAGAAGTTGAGAAAAGAAGTGATGATGCTACATTTGAGTATGATGTTCAAAAGGTTTTAGAAAGTATTCATAATAATGAGGATTTCTTTGAATCAACAAAAGAAGCTGAAGGAAGTTGCTGAACAGTTTGGTATGTGGGAATGGCCTAAGAGGAAAAAGGCAAGTTACATTAAATTCAAATTTAGGGGCAGATTCTGGAGTTTGACAGTGGAAATGGCGTAAGCAGAGGAAGATAGGTGGCGCAAAATGTGAATGTAAGTACAAAAAGGCAAACTTTGACATTTGGAAATGGCCCTTGAGGAAGAAAGATGGGATGGAATCAGTGGGGTTTGATGGAATCGTGGCGTGGGCAACCTGTAATGTGTTCATTGATGAGTTAGATGTAGTTGGGAAGCGAAGAGGAGCGAGTTTAGGATGTGAAAATGGTGAAAGGGAAAAAACACTTGGCCGTTGTTGGTGAAATGGATGGGTTTTGCATACGGTGTTTTTGTGTTGGTTCTTGCTAATAGATCGATAGTGTTCTTAATACGGGTTTGTTGAGATCGAGGGCTTGATAAGGAGTTGTTCTGGTGTCATTCAAAGCTTCGGTTTGAATACTGATTTCGTTTTGGCATGATTTGAAAGAGCTTTTGATGTTCTGAAAATGGGTTCACAACTAACAAAGTCGTTGTAACCAAAAGGAGTGTGGATAAAGTTGAAAACTATTTGGTAAGTGTTAGCAATTTGGAGGAGCTGTTTTTGGGATTGTTTGAGAGTTCTGATGGTTTGGATACAACATCAGTGGGGTGGCCAAAGAGGAAAAAGGATAGAGGGAAAGAGTCATGTATAGAGCTCGTGTTCTGTTGGAACGAAGATAATTACATCATGTTCATCCAGTGGCTCAACTATTCAAGGCAGGTGATATACCAACAAACTGAAATAAACATATGTTCAGGAGATGCTCAAAAGGTGGAAAATGGAAGGTCACACATGTTACACAAAAAGTATGATGTGGGTGTTTGGGTCTACCCGGAGTTAAAACCATACAAGAAAATTAGTGTGAGACAAAGACATCAACACAAGTTTCCTGTCAAATTCCATGGTCAGTATCAAGTAACTATTAAAATGGGTAAAGTTGCTTATAAGTGGGAGCTGCTAGATAATACTGAGATTCTTTCCATGCCTTATGTGCGCCAAATGAGGAAATGTGTGCAGAGATAGGTACTTTTTCTGTATGTAATGATGTCGGTCTCAGTGCAGTTGGTCCACAAGTTATTCTAGAGGGAAGAATGCTAAAAAGGGGTAATAGCGTTGTGTATGTGCTTGTACTTGTTAAAGGGGCTACTGGTACTTCTATTGGTGCTACATGGGAGCGGATTGAAGACTTGATGAAGAGGTTCAATCTGTTTTTTTTTTAAGATGCTTGAGGGCAAGCATCATTTCAAGAGAGGTGGTTTGATATGAAACAAAATAGATGAGCACGTGAGTTGCATGTGTCACCTCCTAACCACTTCTCCGGCCTTCCAACCCATACTATTACCCTTTAAATACCCACTTAGTTACCCATTATAACTTAGTCTGTTTTTGTAACTCTCTCTCTTTCAATTCAATCCACAAACTTGTAACTGATTTCCGATCAAATGATCAATCATCAATGGAGTTATAAGGTTCAAATCATATTCTAGTCATTGTGATTTCATCTTATTCTCAAGTTCTTATATCATTTCTTAATTGATGAAATCACAACAACTAGAATATGATTTGAACCTTATAACTCCATTGATGATTGATCAGTTGATAATTTTAGAATATTTAGAATAAATTTAATCAAAAAATGGTTTAAATTTTAACGTTTGGATAATGGGTTTGTAGTTTAGAAGTTATCGTTGTTTTTTGTGAATATCCCTTTTATAAAAACCCAAAAAGATTTTCCTTTTCAAAATTTATTTTCTAAAAACCCAAAAATATTCTTCTTTACCCTCTGAACCGTCAATTCTTTGTCTCTTTACCCTCTTATTCGTATAATTCTTCTCGATGTCTTCGTCTTACCATTATGGTTGTCAATTGTGTGGGGGACCTCAAAATGGTGAGAATTGTCCCGGTTGTAGCATTGTAAATACGGGAAACGGGTTTGTCTACGACCAAAATCCTTACAATGAGACAACCGATTTCTTTAACCAACCCCCATATCATGAGACGGAGTCATACTCTTGTGAGTACTGTGGAGGTTCTCACCAAGGTTTTCAATGTCAAGCCCAATTTAACAATACAACCTTTGGTTATGAACCTTATCCATATACTTCACCAAACCCGTCACAACAATCATACTGTTGTGAGTATTGTGGAGGTCCGCACTTTAATTCCGATTGTCAAATGCAGAATCCAATTGTTTACGAGCAAGTTCCTTATGACTATTCTTATGACCCACCTCCACAATACCAAGAGATTCAACGACAACATCCGCAAATTCCTCAAGATAGTTTCCAAAGATGTATTAATATACTCGAAGAATTTATGGATAAACATGGTATCGAAAAAGATCCTCATCAAAAAACGTATGGTGAATTACTTGCCGAAGATCGAGCATCTCGCAACGAAAGATCTATGTTAGAATTACTCGAAGAAGAAAAACGGCAGCTCAGTTGAAAAGTGTCTTGAAGAAATACGAATTGAGGAGCAAGCACTTGAAAGACGTGCCCGATGGCTCGAGACTTACATTGACGATGATGATGAGGATTCCATCCAAATGAAAGAATATTATGCGAGTTTGTCGGATGAAACCCCTCCCGTTTCTGAGCCTTTCATTTCCTACTCTTCCCCTTCACTCACACCGGTTGAGAGAAGTGACGTCATTTTGGAAGAGGTCGATGATTCTATAATTGTTAAACCCGTTGACTCTCTCATAATGGGGGACGAGCCTCTTAACACTATTCCTGAAACGGAATCGTCTAGTGTTGAGAGCCTAGACCCAATCCCAAGTGAGTCCGAGGATTTATCTGACAGTGATTGTGATTCGCTTTTGAGTGATTCTCTTGACATTTCCGATGTTACTTCTGGGATTTTCTCAAATCCACTTTTTGAATTCAAGAACGACTATACCTTTTGCGAAGTTAACCCTCTTTTCGACATAGATTTTGAGTCCGATTCAGAGACCAAAACGGAAGTGGTGGATATTGCTAGCTCTCAGAGCACATCACTTGTCCCATCTCTGTGTTCCGACCTTTCTCTCCCGTTATTTGCTGTTATGCAAGATGAAGAAAGTGATGAATCTGACACTGAAGATATTATGGAGATTGATGAATTGACTAAAGTGGGTGACGACGATATTCTTGATAATCCGCCTTATGATTTTGATATGGAAGAAATCGACTTATTTCTTGATGATTCAATACCACCGGGTATTGAGAGTGACGGGTGCGACTCTGATCAAGATGTCCTTTTTCTTGAAAGCTTGCGTAATGATGATTCTCCTTCCTCTGTTGAGTCGACCTTCACTTATCCCGTTGAGCCCACATGTGAAGACAAGATTTTCAACCCCGGGATATTCTACATAGATGAGCTTTATGCTAAAACCGTTGTTCTAGAAAAGGATCCTCCGATGGATGCCCTCAGTGTTGAGCCTACACATCTTATTCTGTACCATGAGCTCCCGTCTTTCTTGGAGTTTTCTCATTTCTATCCATCATCCTTTCGTCCACCCGCAAAACCACCGGATGATGGATCATTCTTTCATGATATACCTTATCCACCCATTTTCTTCTCCACCCAACCCACCCAGTCTCATTCCTTCGGGAATGAGGACACCATTTTTGACCCTGGTATCCCTTCCGCTTGTTTCCCCAAGGACAAATGAATTCGGGGACGAGTCAGGCTAGCGACTCGTTTAAGAAAAACAGTAGCGCTTCGTGGGAGGCACCCCATGCTTATCTCTCTATCTTCTTTCTATTTTCTAATAAGTGACGTGAAGGGGTTAGCCTCTTCGATTTCTCGTGTTTGGTTGTTTGTGATGTTGTGTAGGATTTTCCCGATATGAAGACTCTCGTGCTCGAAGTTTGTCTTTTCTCCACTCGAGTTTCATGATCGTTGCTGATGGAAATCCAATATCCAAAATCTTATCGACTAACGTTTATCTTCTAGCATACTTAATAAACGGCTTTTAGATTTTCTTTGATACCCTTGCTTTCAACATTGAGGACAATGTTTCGTTCTAGTCTGGGGTAGGGTAATCTTCGATTTGATTTGACCGCACTTGCTTGTTTTTTGTCGTGTACTCTCGCAACCCTGTTTTTCCTTAGAAAATGAAAAAATTGTGCTATATATGAGAAAATTTAAAAAAAAAATTTAAGCTTTTGTTAAGTCTTTTTGATTGAAAAGTTTGCTAGTCTCTTAGACAAGAAGCTATAAAATGCGAATTCTAGCTCACAAAGCCAAGAATTTTGCAAGTTTCCCTGAGTGATTTTAAATATGCATAACTTGATTTCATTAGACGAAGCATTTGCTAAGTTAATATATGTTTTGACACCTTGTTGACTTTTCGCTAGTGAGAGTAGGAATGGAATTCTGACTTGACCGGGCGTGTTGAGCCCTAGCTTGTTTCCTTAACCATAGATAATCTAAAAATTATCGGCTAAGCATCCGTGGATCTCATTATTTGGGATTTTAAATTTGCGGAGATCGAGAAATGATAGAGTTACTTATGAGTTTAGATGCTAAGCGTGGAGTAGTTGGTTCTCTTTAGAGCCCATCGAAGGTACTTATGGCTTTTTGTTCCCACAAAATTGTTTCACCCCATATTTGTCTAATAATAATTAAAGATGTTGAGTTTTTGGCGATAGTTAGTTCTTTATCTTCTTTAGAGAATCTTTGCCCATGAGAGTTGGGTACACATCGAGGTATTGTCAGTGTTGCGGTGTAATAGACAACTGATTCCTGATAGTTTGCTGCTATTGTTTCTATTGTTATAAAAGCCGTAGGGTTTGGAGTTTGGCACAAAAATTAACATGAAATAAAGCCCAAATGTTTTAAAATTAAAAAAATCCAAAGCTATAAAAGTTGTCATAGACTTCTATAAAGGCAGAGGAAAATCCAAAGTCATAATAAGACTTCTGATAAAGCGGTAATCCCGTTGAGTTAGTAGTTGAAAAGACCAAGGGCCTAAATTGCTAAAATACAAATGAGCTGAAATAGTGTTAAGCCAAACTTCGGATCCGGGAGATGTCTAAATAAAGCTTCTGTCTCTGGACTCGTAGATGAGTTGTCTCGGTCGCCATAAAAAGGATATTCTCCCTAAATCGTGTGAAATTAGGACCTTGATGTGGACCTTATTCTTGTGTGCAATGGTTTTCGAGGGAAGATGGATAACTAATCAGCGACTTAGCTTTATATCTTTATCGGAATAAAAGTTATCAAAACGAGAATTATGAAGAAATTCATTTCTCACAGAAATAAAAAAATCTAGAGGAAATAGGAAAATGGGAGCAAAAGGTAATTACACAAGTAACTTCCATGGGTAGTGTTAGCATCTAGAGTCATATTTAACAATGATTTCGATTTTACGCTTAGTTTCGGGACTTGTGAAAAATCAGGGACGATGTATTCTATCCGTATGGTCACTTCACGTTGTGTTGTGTTTTCTACTCCGTGATCCTAACGTGTCGTTTGAAAAATGTTGGAGTTATTGATCGACATGAAAGTTCAGCAAACCGTCACTCATAATCAGAATGTGCTTAATCATAATATCTACATGTGAAATAAAAGGTAAACGGGGCGTTTTTTAATCTCTTTTGAGGAATCTTTGCTACTTCTTCATAGGTTTAGTAGAAAGAGATTGAAATCCTTGATTTTAGAAGCGTGAGTTGATTGCATTGCGTGGGGACACGACAATGGTCTCGTCTGGGGTATTTTGATATGTGCAAAAACACATATCATTTCTTTACAAATATAGACCCAAAATAACCAAGAAAGAGCCGTTAATGTTTAATATTTGCGTGTTTCTTGAGTTTTTTCTTGTGCAGGTACGGATATGTTGAAACAGAAAAAAGAAGCCAAAACCGAAGAAAACCGAGCACGAGAGAAAGAAGAGTGCAAAAGCCGATGCCGAGATGCATTTTTATGGGATTTTGGTGCTTAAAAGATTAAATTACGAAGTTCTGATCATGATCCGGAAGTTTTCACAATTAACCTTTCACTTTTCCATATATACACTTTATACCCCTCTCTTACCAAATTTCACCATTGGTCCTTGGTATTTTCTAAAGTACATGAATGGGCTTTGTGTTTAAAAATTCGGATACAAGTATATTACTAGTCCAAGCCCAAAAGTTATCCCATTTTATCCTAAATCCAACCCGTCCAACAATTAAAACCCATTTACCCACCCGGTCAATAAAAACCACCCTCAGTATAACAAATAGATAAAAACTCTTCACCCAGATACCATTCGTACCCTTCCCGCCTCAACAGTAATCCATCCTCTTCACCATGAATTCCCATCATTGCCCTTCAATCACATAGTACTTAGCATCTTTCAGCCAAGCTGGCAATCTTGTCTTTGGGAATGACACCTAGGCAGAATAGAGCTCTCTCATTGGTGGAAACACCTCACTTATCTGATCCAAAGGCTGAGATAGAGTGGATGACGAGATGGATGATCAAGGGTCGAGATTAGATCTCCCGAACCTTCGAAGCCAAGCCTAAGCTCTCTCTCATCGACTTATAAATACCCTCACTCACAATTGAAGATGTTGTCCATTTTCTCATAGCTTTTAGAGATTATGTTACCATTTAATTGTTCTGTCTTGTTAATTACTTTTTTTAATCAAATGTAATGTTACTTTTGTAATTTCGATGAATTAATGAATGTTCAGGTTTTACTCTTAAAATCATTGTTTAAACTTCATTTACTTTTAGCTTCAACTAGTATTGATTACTGTTTTTCTAAACTCTCATAAGCTTTACAAAGCTTGTATAAGCTTGTTTGTTGAATAGCATTTCCTTAATTTCAAGTTTTTCAAAATAGTCAACGAAAGTCAAACTTCTAAGTCAAATCGATTTCAGTTTCAATTCTGGTTTTAAGTAGTTTATTGGTTCAGTTTTAGAGTTTATCAAAGTTTTACAATTCAATGTGAATGAGTTTACATCAAGTTTTGAGTTCTAATTGCATTGTTTGAATTTAAGAGGATGTTTGGATGAGCCTGTGATTCTGTGTTTAAGACTGCATCAGTGGCTAATGGCTATTTATATAGCTTCATAAAGGCTAGTTTAGTTTGGTTCTAGCATAACTTACCTTTGTTACACATCAGGTAGTCATAAGTCTGTTTTCATTTTACCTTCAGTTCTGTCCTGTTCATATCAGTAGTTTTCAGCTTAATTCCTAGTTTAAAAGTGTTTGATAGTTAGGTTAGTTTAGCTCTGCTCATATCAGTAGTTAGGTTAGTTTAGTTTCTGCTAGTTTAAATGTGATTTATTTGGCATAGTAGAATGCTTAGAGTACTTTAAGTTAGATGTTAAGAATCAATCTTCTTAGTAATTTCATTCTGATTTAGGACAGGTTCATGTAGTCAGTTCTTTAGCTGGTGATTTTCTCATCTAGGAGACCTCATTAGTTTGATTTAAGCTTTTATCAGTAGCATATAGTATAAAGGATAGCATTTAAGTTTTTATAATTTCCTTAAGTAGCTTTGTGCATTTCCTGTTGTTCTTCATGTTCATGCCTTGTTTGTGTTTCTTTAGATAGTTATTAACTTGAGTTAGACTTGCTTGCTTTTATTTCACCTTAGGTGCTTCTTGGTTAGCTTGTTTTGATCTGCTCCACTGTTTTGCTGCACATCAGTTACCAATTGTCCATTCTCCCTTATAGTTTTGATTTTTAATTCTTTCAGTTTAAGGCCTTTTTAGCTGAATTTCTGGATTTTAGCACTTTGTCAGGTTGTTGATAACATGGTGATTTTAGTTTATTTTTATGAATTTTATAAGCTAGCTTAATGTAGGCTTAAAGTTGGTACTTAAGAGCTGTTTGGCATAGTAGAGTTAGAACATGCTTTAGTGCTTAAATACCTCTAGCCTGTGCTTTTAGGGTCCCATTCAGTTGCATTAGCATAAGTTAGGTTAGATTAAGGCTAGGGTAGCTTATAGTAGCTTTTGGATAGCTTATTGCTCATTTTAAGTGCTTATTCATTCAAGTAGTGTGCCCAAATCATAGTTCTTGTGTTCCAAAATCATTTCTGTTAATTTTCCCTAGTTCTCTATTTTATTTTATAATATTCTGGAAGTTTTCATATTTTTTCACTGTTCATCTGCTATTTTTCTGCATTTTATATCATTTTCTAGCATTTTTAATTAGCATTTAATCCAAATAATTCAGAAAATGTTCAGAAAAATGTAATTTCAATTTTCCTAGTTTTAGAAAAATCAAAAAGTGATAAAAAGTATTTTTCCAGAATTTTCTTAGTTTAAATAGTATTTTCTAGCATTTTAATTATTTTTAAATAGTATTAAATTCATAATAAATTGAGAAAAAGTCAAAAAAATGTGATTCCAGTTCTGAAAATTCTTTTCAGTTATTTAAGATTTTTTAAAAATAGTTTTGTACTTTTCTAGCTTATTTTCCTAATTTTTAGTATTTTTAGTCTATTTTAAATGTTTAGAATCAGTTTTTAATTCAAAATAAATCAAGAAAAATCCAAAAAATTAGTTTTAAATTTCAAATAATTTTCAAATTTCATTTTTAGCTGTAGAAAAATAGTAGTTCATTTTCATGGGTTAAAATTAGAGTAGTTGCATCTAATTCGCGCTTTATTAATTACGTTTAATCGCGTTTTTGTTTAATCTTGCATAATTAGTTGCATTTCCTTCATTTGCATCATAGATTTAGTCGATTTTATTGCTTCCCTTTACTATTGCTTATCCCGTAGTTTAGAAATCCTCAAAAATCCTTATTACCCATTCGAATCCCGAATCGCGACGTGAGTTGAAATCTCCATTCATCCCTCGCTGGGAAAACGACCCGGGAAATACATTCCTTTGTATCTCTTCGGAAAATATATGTACGAAAACGACTTATCACTGCTACTTCAATGTTATCGGTTATTCTTTGTTTGGGCATTTGGGTACTTCAGGTTCTTGAGCTTCATTCAATGAGACTGACTGCATCACTTCAACTATTTGAGGGAAGTGGTCTCTTGACACTTTTGGTATGCATCGCTTCAGACTTCAGTGGAAAGAAATATGAGAAGATTTATTCAAGCGTGGGATGATACGTTGCTGTTCTATTTGATGATACCCCAAACGGAGAATCACGATGATCATTCTTAAAAGGAGCAGCAAGATTTATGATAATGGTGTGCTCCGTTGTGGATCTGGCTAAGGCAAGCTTGAAATAAAGCTTTGAAACTGCTCAATAAGAAGATTTTCGGTTTGGGGAGAAGCTACCAAAGTCTCACTTTCAAAAGGTTCTCTGACATATACTCCCTCCGTCCCATTTTTATTGTCCAGTTTGACTTTGACCAGTCTTTCTTGTTAAACTTTGACCATTAATATATTTATTTGTGTTATATAATACTTGATGAAAATTATAACAATGAAAAATACATTTAAAACCCAATACATTCATATATTTTTTCAACAAATATTATATAACACAAACAAAAATAATTATGGTCAAAGTTAAAGAAGAAAGACTAAAAAAGTCAATAGTTGACAATAATTTTGGGACGGAGGTAGTAATTCAGGAGCCTCGAAAGCTTTGGTGGTGAAAGTTTAAGAGATGATGACTTCTATCTTCTACAACATGCTGAACGATATTCTTATCTCGGTACTTGTATCATTATCTTCTTAAACTATATCATCTTATTTCTAAATATTTTTCAAAAACCAAAATATAAAAATATAAAAAACCAACAAAAGAAAATAGAAAAATATAAAATCAACAAAAATTCATAAAAATCAGAAAATTTAAAAATACCAAAAAAAATATTGTTTTTCTCAAGACATGTCTTCTGGTATAGATAACATATACGGTCTTAGAAATTTCATTCAATAATGGCACAAGACTTTAGATGAAGTTCGAGCAGAAGGTGTAAATATTTTCAAAACATGTCTCAAACTATGGCTTGCAGTTATTTCAGACTGAAACCCGTGCTTAAACAATGGTTTGCTATTATTTCAGATATGCAACCCGTTTTTCAAAAAGGGAAAGTGCTACGCTTAATCGATTTTCATAAATTCCGTGCACTTATCCCAAAACTAAATGAGGAAAGCATGTCGACAAAAGGACGGCTGTTCCTACACAAATGTTTTTCTTTCTAAAATTCTTCAGAAAAATATTTGTTGTGATTCAAAAATGGTGAAAAATGAATTGCTTGAAAATCAATCAGACTCGGAGTTTTCATAAATTTGAAAACTCAATCAATGACTTCAGCATTTTTAAAATTTTTCATAAAATGAGTCATTGATTGAGGGGGAGAATGTTTTCAAATTTATATCATCTAACGGGCTTATTCAATCATCCTATATACTTAACTGAAAAAGGTGTTTGCCAACTTTGAAAGGCTAGGAGCCTAGGATATGATTGTTAGGATTAGATGATTCGAGTTTGATTGGAGAAACATAATCCTCATGCCTTTATATGATCTGTTTGAATGATTTTCTATGTTTGATTGACTTTTATTAGTCGATTGTTGTTTGGGTGTTGTCGACCACTATATATCTATCTATCTGTGTTGACTAACGTATGCAGATAACATGGTTTATGAGAATGTTCCCTCCTCTGCTTCCACATAAGAAGAAAAGGAAAGGGCAACTATATCTTGGGTCGACAAAAGAAGAAACGGAACTTAATCAGATCTCTTTGCATGATATATACAACTTCAGAGGTCTCATTGCATCAGCAGATGGTTTCTTCCATCCTTACAGCAACAACTGAAGCAGTTTCTGTTTTTCACCACATAACGTATCTTTGTGCTTCATTTTTGATCAAGTTACTTAAATTCACTTTCACCCTTATATTTAAAAATTAAATATCTCACAAACCGTTAATAGTTAGATAAAACTAATTATACCATTCCGACAAGAATAAAATTATTTTTCTATAGAGATCCAACATTGTATATTTTCGATGAACTTAATTTTATCGTTTTTTGCGCGTTTCAATATATTACACTATAAATAAAAATTTTAAAAATATATATTTTTTTTTGTGTTAACACAACCCCTAAACTACAAACCCTAAACCCTAAAAACACTAACTCCTAAACCCTAAAACACCCTAACCCCTAAACCCTAAAAAACCTTAAACCCCTAAAACCCTAACCGCTAAACCAAAAACCTAAACCCTATCCGCTAAACCGTAAGAAACCTAAACCCTTTACCCCAAAAAAACATAACCAAAAAAAGTCAAACCCCTAAACTCTAAACACCTAAACCCTAACCGTAAACCCTAAACACACAAAAAAGTCTGAAAAAAAAATTGTCGATAGTATGTGTTGTGGGATGTCGAATTAAACGTAGTTTTATGCTTGTCGTGATGGTATGATTAATTTCGTCTAATGATCAATGGTTTGTGAGATATTTAGTTTTTAAAAATGAAGATGAAAGTTTATTTTATTGTTTTGATAAAAAAAATAATACTCTCTCCGTCCCAAATTATAAGTCCACTTTGCTAATTTTTTATGTCCCAAAATTAATGTCCACTTTCAATTTCAACCAATCAAAATGCTTGTAAGTGGGTGAGAATTAATTTTTATTGGTTAATATTGTATGGGGCCCACTTTTATTAAACTTTATGAAATATGAAAGTGGACATGTAATTTGGGACGGAGGGAGTAATGGTTAAGAATTTTATTTATTATTATTATTATTATTATTTTAATCTTTATTGAACCAAACTCTACATTTTACTTGATTACGTGGTTTATTTTGACTTGGTTTGTGGGTAGCCTATCTAACTAAGTTGGGAATAGATCTAGTTAGGGCTGAGCGTCGGTCATAAACCGACCCAAACCGAACCGAGAAAACCATGGACCAAAAACCGTGAAAAGAATGAGAAGAAATTTCAGCCACACATTTCAAATGAAATGGAGAAATTTAAGAAGAAATGCATCTAAGTTAGTAGGTGCATCTGAAATATGCAGTTGTAGTTTCTTCTCATCCTTCTCATTTAATTTTATTTTTCATTTGATGCTCCATTCATGTGACTAAAAGGTAAAGAGGATGTGAGTCAAGTTTTGTCAAAAATTATTTGTGAGCTAGGTGTCTGAGATATGGGGTTTGGTGCGTAACCATTAAAAGAAACTTTAGGTAAAGTGTTAGTCTTTGTCATAAACTCACTTGACGAGGATGAGGCTTGCGAGCATTACATGTCGTGTACTTTACTCAAGCTGACTTAGTAGTCTACGCAAGTAGCTCAACTCGACTTACATCAACTCAACTGAACTTTTCCTAGTGTGTTTTGGATAATCGCTACTTCCCTTTGCTTAACTACACATCCTAAAACGAAATCGTATACATTTTAAGCACCCACTTGAGTTTCAAACTATATTCAGATGGTTTACGTGATCAAACAGTTAAAAAGAACGATCAATAACATATAAATATAAACCAACTGCCTAGCGCAGTTGGCCACCAGGGTAAAACCTGGGGTGGTTGTTATCCCATTCGGGAGGTCTCGGGTTCGAGTCCCTCTCAGTGGGGGTTTTCCATCGGGGGAATTGGGGGGTGTAGGGAGTGGGGGAGCCTTTCGAGGTGATACCCAGCTGTTCGAGCCGTATTCGCCAATTGGATGTCACGCGGACTCGCAACCTACTAACTATACTTGTACTAACGCGCCGTTCTAAAAAAAACTATGAAACAAAGCAAAACTCTAGACCACCAACAATCAAGAAACAAATATACATTTTGAATCAACAAAGACCCGGTACACCAAACTCCACAACAATAGAGAAACATTGATACAAGTATGAAACAATGCCAAGACTTGTATTTTCTACATAAGAACACTAACGAAATAATCACATTGTTATCAGTGTATTCTTTGTCTTTTCTCTACACTTCTTCTAAGAAAACTTTGAGTATGAAATCACGAAAACGTCTAGAGTACTGGCGAGGATCAACTGCTGATATGGATGTAGGGTCGTATTGGAAGGATTTGTAAGCATGTTCAAGTTTCTTGGTTATGTCGTAATCTTGAAGTATGTCTATGATGCCAAAAAACATTACAACGTCATAAAATACCCCGGTTGGTTCTCCTAATAGCTCCAATTCATTCTTTCTATCCATCCTTTCGACTCGTGAATGCATGCTAATACCCAGTTTAGACCTACAGTTTTATCAATTCTGAGACAATGTCACACCCGAAATGTATATAATTAAGTAGGTTTGGTATGACTTATGGGAATAATAGTGATACCCTTCAGGTTCTGGAACTTGGTTTGTAGAATCATCTGTGCCACCATTGTCTGCCAAAAAAGGATATTCTTAAGTTAAGATGGCTTCAAATTTTGTTTGATTATATATAGAGAGTAAAGTTAGCAAAATGGGTGGGTTGGGTAACGGGTCAAAATATGTAGGGTATGTTTTGAAAGAATCATGTTTGGCAAAAAGCATTTAAGACTGTTCGTTAGTGGTTAACATTTAGCGTTTTAAATTATAAGCTCGATTGGCAACGAGCATTCATCTTATCTAAACACTAATTTTTAAATGCTACTTAGAGAAGCATTTAGCGTTAGTGTTAACGTTTAGCTTTTCCATCATGTAACACTTCATAATTACATATACAACTACGTTACCAAGCACTTGTATAAAACAAACACCTACTGCTAGTAGCTATTTTGTCAAACATACGCGTAATCTTTTTGTACGGGTTGAAATGTGTTGGGTTGATTAAAACTTTTTAAATGACTAAAATCGGTGGTTTGAGGAAATTACCAATTGAAGTGCCTAATTCGCTAACATTAGTGTCTTTGAAGTGAAGACCAACCAAAAGGCTGTAATCCATGATTCTCTCCTGCTCAAGAAAATCACAGTCCCTATCTATCTGCCTGAAATTTAACAAAATTTTTAGAAACATTAAGAATAATGATCAAACAATATTAGACATCTCTCAAGTTTTACCTTCTGAATTCTTGGATCCAAGCCTTGTCCAGCCTAAACATGAACTTTAGATCAAGATCTTTAAGGATAGTGGTGCTCTGGATTTCTGATTCGGGCTTATCCGTAAGCCGCCCAAGTGAAGACCCTTTTAAGTCAAATCGTCTGTGAATGACATGGTTCGTGCAAAAAAGATTTCCCATGATGATAAACCGTACCTAAATTGTTAATCAGTTACATCAATAGTAAACACCAAAATTGCTAGAGGTAGAAATTGTGACCAATTTAATTATGAACCAGTCAAACATTTTAATTACAAAAATGGCTTAAACAGGCAGGTGAAATCCAACGTGTATTTTGCATGCATAGAACCTCCTTAGATTATTCCTCAAACAATATAATTTCGTGATCATAATTTAGACACTAATTATAGTTAGAAATTACATGAATGACAAGAAGTGTTTCTAATGAAACTGACCAGACCAGTATAAAAAAACCTACCCTTTTGACATGTTATTAGCCTTTCTTTTTTGACATCTCGACCATAAACTAGTAGTACAAGAACATATACTATCTTAGTAATAAAGCTCAAAAAAAAATATATATCTTTGTTATAATTTTATTATTTTACTATTAATTTTTTTTTTATATATTATCATTTGTTGCAACAAATCAAACCTTCTTTTGTGCCGCACCAGTTAGCTTGACACAATGTAGCCCATAGAACTTGGTGAGCAGGGTATGCTCAAAGGAGCGAAAATGGTTGTAGTATGTAGACAGCATCCTTAGGATAGCCTAATCATCAAACATTCGTAGTTCAAACAAATTAACTCGACCCCATAAATTGAAGTAAATGTGTGAAGAAAAATTATGTGGCTAGGATCTAAATCTCACTTTAACTTCAGTTTTTTTTATGGTTTTGATCATGTAACGATCATCATGTGTTAAATAAAAGAAGCTTCCACTCTTTCCAGGGGATGAGAGTTCTCGAAGAGCATCATTCCCACATATTGATAACATATAATCAGCTGCATCCACCTTGAACAACATCCTTAATGTCCTATACATGTTCATCAAATCAGCATACATTTGTCTTTATAATTACACCTTGGTATTCAAATAATAGATGTTAAATCTGACAAAATGGGTAGGTCGGACATCAGGTCAAATAGGTAACTTTTTGTCCGGGTCAAAATGAGCCGGGTTAACCCCTAAAACTTCCCAAAAAAATTACAAAAACATACTGTATCCTCCGTTGTGATTACAAAGATTAATTTATTTCGATAACTTTCTTTTAGGCCAATATTTTGATATTTACTTGCTTAGGTTTCTTTTTTGAGAAGAACCTAAATCGACCCATTCATAAGTAAATAAGTTAAAATCGCAACCTTAAATGAAATTACATATAAAAATATAAAAATGTGTTACCTGAAAACTAAAGGGCAATAATCTTTCCATCTGAATTCACAAGATTGATGTGGAGGGGTGTATTTAGATCCCTCTGGTGGGAATCTTGTCCATACTTTCTCTTTTGGATTGAACGCTGAAGACTTCAAGTCTAAAGATGGCATTGGACCTGGTCTTCCTACAGAATGCCTACATATAACTCTTATTTGTTACAAAAATTATGAAAAGGAAGAGTTTTATTATAAGCATTAGAAGATTGGAACATGAAATTATAACCTGATTCCTAGTTGCAAATTAAGCATAAGTTCATAATTCTTATGCCCCTTAGAAATGGTTTCACCTTGTTTCTTCACCACTTTTGGTAGCTTAATCGGACTTCCCTCTGAATTACATGAGGAAGAAGACAATGATGCATCATCTCTTGATTTCATGGTCCTTTCTGCTTCATCCAACATCCTCATTCTACTAAGCTCCTTATCAACACTTCCATCTAATCTCCCATCAACCGACATCCTCCTAGGTCTAACTGATGGTTCACTTCCTTTTGACGATCTCCATATTGCTAATTTTTTTTGTGATGGCAATATTGGAACTTTATCTTGAGGTGAAATTATGCAATCCTTAAGATACACATGATAAACTTCTTTAGGATCATGTTCAACATCACTATCATGGGATGGTGAAAATGTAAGATTTTGTTCTTGGGGATCTATACTCCAGTTACCATCATATGAACTCCCGTCTGCATACTTAAACGTCCCGTTTCCTTTTGGTAAACCGTCTTCCCATTCCCCTTCATACATGTTCTCATCAGAAAAAACCAATTTACCCTTCCCACGCATTAATCCGTTTTTCCATTCACCATCATAATGACTCCCATACTTCCATGTATACTTACCGTCACCTTCTTGTAACCCTCTACACCATTCACCATCATACTTATCACCATTTGTATATTCTTTAACCCCTTGTCCATGTTTCAAATTCATAATCCACTGCCCTCTATATGTGTCTCCATTGGGGCCTGTATACGTGCCTTCACCATCCATATAACCACTTTTAAATTCACCATCATATGTGGCTCCCGACGGCCAGCTAAAGGTGCCTCGACCCATGGTCTTACCACGAAACCAATCACCAACATACATACATCCATCTGTCCACCAATATTTACCAAAACCATGCGGAAAATTATCTGACCAGTTTCCAGTGTAATAGTCTCCATTTGATAGGTATCTTTCTGCATTATATACCTCACCGGCTGCATGGACCTCATCTTGATCGGTGTCTTCATCGTCTACATGTGCCACATGGGCTGATCCAAATATGTTGCTTGCTTGTTTCTTGGCTTGTTGAGTTTTCCGGATTGTTGCCTCCCATGCCTTCATGACGGGTTCGGATTCTACAATTTGATCATGAATTTTGTTCCTAGTTGTCTTCTATTGAAACAAAATATCATGAATTCCATGTAACAGAACATGATCTATTTGCACGACAATAATCATCAAAAACATACATTTGATGGCAACAAATATAATCAAATGATAATGTTTTTCACCCTCAAATTTTCTTTCTTTTTTTTTGTTTTTTCTTTCTGATCTCTCTCTCTCTCTCTGGTTTATTGTTCCTAAGTTTTTGCTAAAAAAGTAGAAGGATAACCAATGTTGTTAAGGAAATTAATGTCATGTTTTTCTGTCACCTTTCTTATATCCTTTTTTGTTGGGAGCACAGCTAGACTAGATACGGTGTTTGTTTTTTTAATAATAGTAAGTTGTAAGAAAATTAATAAATTAGCAATACCAAATTGAATTCTAGAGGAATGCAACATATACTATAGATATACTAGCATGACATGTGGAGGGATGGACATAAAACATGGTTAATATGTTTTATTTATATTAAAAAATCAACTAACTTGCCATTTTTTTAGGTTATAAATTTTTAATTTTCCTATTAAAACATTTAACTTTCTTAATAATCCTATTGTAACACTGAAACGGGGTAAATTTGAAGTGGCACAAGTTAATCTCCCATGTCCGTTATATTATTATTTCCACCTGTATTTTTATTAAAACATTTATTTAAAAAATGTTATCTCTCTTTAATACAGAGTCCCCCTCCCCTTTTTCCCCAATTCCCCCAACGGTTAAATTTTCAAAAACCCTAAATCATTAGTTTACCCTCTTCTGCTCAATCCATGTTTGTAAAATGTTCCCAAGGTAAAAAACTTCAACTAAGAGATTTGTAAAATGTTCCGATTGTAATGTGTATGTGTTTCTCGATGATGATCTTCTAATTGAATACCACAAAGACTTGGTGATTGGATTCTTTCAAAGGCAGAAACAAATGAGTAACAATATGGATACTGCACACATGATTGAGGCTCTGCTTTGGACAAGTCAAGGTTGGAAGATGAGTTGAAGGCTACAAAGTCAAAGTTGAAGTTGTATGATAAGTTGTTTTACATTATGTTAGGATCTTTCTCTTTGATCTGTGTTGGATTTGGTATGTTGATTGGCAAGTAATATAATGGATATAATGGTGTAGTTTTTGTCAATGAAAGTCTATTAAGTATGTTATTATGTTGTTAATTTTGATTTTGTTAACTGAAATTTTATGGAAATTTTCATGGTTAAGTTTTTGTAAATGATTTGCAGACCCATATTTTAAGTGACATTGTTTGTATAAAATGGTACAAGTTTGGTATATGATTGTGTTTGCATAACCTTGTTATTTCACTTTGTAGACCCATGATTTGTAGAACATTGTCAAGTGAGATTGTTTGTACAAGTTTGGTATAAGTTTGTGTGTGCGGACCCTTGTTATTTCACTTTGTAGACCCATGATTTGCAGACCATTGTCAAGTGATATTGTTTGTACAAGTTTGGTATAAGTTTGTGTGTGAAGAGCAAGGATTTGCATACCAATGTTTGTATAAAATGGCTTTACTCAAATGGTATCTGTGATGTACAAAGAATTTGCAGACAAATCTGTTTTATGCAAATGGCAGACCTTGGCGTAACTCAATTGTGTATAATTTTTAGGAAGTGAGTTAGTATAAGTTTGTGTGTGCAGATAAATTTTAGGAAGTGACTTGTCATTGAAAATGCAGTAAGCTATGTAAGGGGTTGTCCCCCACGTGCATGAGAATCTTAGCAAATGAAATGACTTCACTATGGACTAAAGTATAGATGAGAATCTTTACATACAAACACTGTTTTTTCTCCTCATCCCTACATGTAAACTGCTTTCTGTATAACTGAAGAACCAAACAACACTTCACATATCCACTATATAAAGGCATAAGCATCAGCCAACCCTTCACACATATTTAATAAAACCTACAATTGCAAAAATGAGTTCCAACAAAAAATCAGGTATTCAATTGCAACCTTTCTCATATTTGTAACACATCATTCATTTTATTTATTTATTTATTTATTTATTTATTTGCAGAAATCATATCCATTTCTAGCACTGAAACACTTGACACCACAATTTCTGATGCATTATATCCGATGCCATGATCTGATTATTTTCCAAAGGTTGAAGATTCAAGCTTTGACTCAGGCTATCACGCGCTTCAGTTTTATCAACCAAAAATAGGTTCAAGCTTAAACAAGGTTGAAGCTAGCAAGAGTCCAAGTTCAAAGCATGTTGAAGGTAGCAAGAATCTAACCTCCAAATGTTAGGAATTGGAAATTCCATGTTAAAGTGTCGATCACCCCAATTATGGTCTAGCATAAGTTAGCTCGTAGACATGTCGTTTGTTACGTTATTTTGTAGTCAATTAGTTTGTAGCGTAGTTTAGTTTAGTGTAACACCGTGGAGGAAGGACGGGTCTTTAGCCTCTGTATGCCTGATCCACAGCCCGTCAGGGGGGCGTGTAGTCTGTAAGTATAAATACCCCTTCCATCCTTGGAAGGGGTGGTGCTTCTCAATAATCTAACCTTTACATTTTGTGCTACAACTCTCTACCAAGAACACCCTCTCTTATCTTTGTCTCTATAAATGGCTAACATGTATTCCCATCATCCAAGACCACCCGAATCATCAACACAATAATATTTACGATCCTACAAATGGTACCAGAGCCTAGGTTTTGTTGTTTTTGATGATTCATATGGTTTTTTAGAGGTTTTTATATGCTGTTTGTTTGATTCTTGGAAGCGGTTTGTGTGCGGGTTTTTATGTTGTTTTTGGCTGCGGTTTGAATATGGTTGTGTGATGTTTGAGTGACTTTATCTTGGTTTATTGTTGCCGCGGTTTGGCTATGGTTGTGTGATGTTTGAGTGACTTTATCTTGTTTTATTATTGCTGCTGATTGCCTGACATGGGTACTGCTAATGTTCAAAAACGGTTTTTTTCTAATGTTCTTAAGCAGTTTTTAACTGTTTTGAAATCATACTCATGTATTCAATCAGTTTGAATCTGGTTGTATCCCATTTTCAAGTCCAAATTACACTGTTTATTGTGTTTGTTAACTGTTATATGGGTTGATGTTTTTGAATTTTATGTTTCTGGTCTGATTCGGGCATGCTGCTGCTGTTGTTCTTCTAGGCGACTTGTGATGAAATTCTTCGTAGAGGTTTGACAATATGTCCAGATTCAATGAATCTCAAAAGCGACTTGCCATGAGTTTTGACTCATGGTAGCGACTTGTGCTCATAAAGCGACTTGTCCTTATGTCAAGTAGCGATTTGTTAAGAATTTTGGAAGATCTTTGTTTTGACAGCGACTTGTAATGAAAAAGTAAGCGATTTGGAAAGAAAAATACTGGAAGCGACTTGACATTGGTCTATTGTCATTGGTCTGATGCAACTATACCATATAACAACCATTAAACATCACGACTTCAGGTTCACCCATCATCAGTCCAACCACAACTTCAATTGAAAAGAAGTTGTCCAAAAGTATCAATCATCTCCCAGGACTAACACTGCCAAATAAAATCAAATACAACAACCTCAAATCTCTCATCTATCCTAATCATCCTAGAACGTGAATAAGTCTAAAGGATCTCAGATCTATTACTTTCTCATGACTATCAAAGTTTCATCAAGCCTTAAAAGGACTCACATGAGAAGATAATAATTTCATCATCGATCTATGTTTTAAAGTCTCAATATTTTTTTCTGTTCGAATCCTTCTTTAAGATATGTTCAATATTTACATCTCAAACACACTTTCGACTCGGGCTATGTACGAATTATTAAAGAAAATAAAACAAATATCTTCACCAATCAAACTTTGTCACTATACGAGATAATGAAATGAGTGAAACAAGTATGTTAACTAAATATCTTTGGCTCGATTATGACTCTAACACAACAAAGGAACAAGTTCAAACCTACCTTGATTCGTGGTGTGTGATATCGTGGCTGTCAACAATGCCTCATGCCATCCCTGTGGCGAGGTAATTATGAACTACAAAGGATTAAGATCCGTTTCTCGGATTGATTCATTTGAGTTTAATATCGATGCGTTTGTTATCAATAGTGTTGATGGTTTGATTTAGTATTGATGGTTTGATCCGTTCCTAGGATATATTGGCAGAGATTCATGATTTGAAATATGAGATGTTGGGTTTACTAATTACATGAATCATTTTGGTGAGAGAAAGAGGCATCTGAGAACTTGAGAGGGAGGCGTTTATTTGAGAGAGTTTAGGGTTTGGTG
The DNA here is from genome assembly GCA_910596185.1 of Chrysanthemum makinoi. NCBI lineage: Eukaryota > Viridiplantae > Streptophyta > Magnoliopsida > Asterales > Asteraceae > Chrysanthemum > Chrysanthemum makinoi. Next base: position 147,018,014 of record OU343221.1, on the reverse strand, counting down.
TGAGATTAAAATGGGGATTAGGGTTAGTATATGACTTGTGAGCTTTTATATAACCCGACAAATTAGGGTAAGGGTTGTTTTTGGATCTGCTTTATAATCGTGGGCTAGGTGCAATTCTTATGGGCCGTTTCATTTGGTCGTGGGCCCGACGTGTGTTTGTGATTGTTTTATGGACGTGGGTCTACCAATTATTTTACATGTCCATAACTTTTGTGACATAATAACAGTGATTCAGAAGATCAATTACATGGATAATTGTTTTAATAGGTGTTGGGCTTTGTATTAGGGCAAGAGTAATTTTGGATCAGGTATAACAATCTCATGGGCTGTAAAATTGGATATTGGATTTATGATTCGGGTTGAGAATATTATGTGTTATATCGTACAAATGAGAATCTCAAGTGCATCTCAAATGTGATATTATTATGAGATTTGGATTAAATGAGATTTGTCGATGAGATTTAGGGTGATGATAAGATTTGATATGATATACGATTGGATACTTTGGTTAAAACATTTACACAGAATACACTATGTCACGGCATTAATTGATATTGGAAAATGTTGATTACGGGGTTGTTTGGACGGTATTTCTTATTTGGATTTGAAGTGAGGTTTTCCGGGCGTGTTTACTTATTTTCGTCTTCTTTCTTTCTACCCTTCCGTGAAGATGACTTGTTTGGGCATTATAGAGTGTGATAAAGACTTGGCTATTTAGTTATTGTTGTGATTCTTTCTCACTTAACCCACAACATAGCTATCACTCTGGTGTCTCACGCAGTTGAGGATACGTCAAGAGGTTTTGTACATTGGGTACACCGTTTCTTCTTCACAAGGATTAGTACAAGTTTAAGTAAGATATCTGGGTAATTTCACTTCATGATCAAGTTTGGCATATCGGGGTTACTTCACCATGTTGTCACTACAATAGCCGACATAATGCGTGAATGATGTGTTTACCAAAGTGTTTATTGGATGGTTGATGATATTGTTGATGTTGGTGAAAGAATCGTTGATGAACCACTGCATGTTTCCCTTAAAACAAATATTCACTGAAACCAAAGTTGTCATAACACATTCAAGCTAACATTGTTTACGATTTTGTCTTGATTTTGTAAAATCCCGCGAAAGAATCTATTTCTCGGTTTAAATCATAGACTTGTAAAATCCCGTGACAATGGAAACATCCTGGTAATTGTAAAGTGTATTTCCGGATCTATCTTACGGTTTATTCTTGGTTTTTTAAAATCCCGCGAAAGAAACTATTTCTCGGTTTAAACCTTAGAGTAGTAAAATCTCGTAATGATGGGACCATCCTGGAGAAAGGAAAGCATATTTCGGGATCTTATTTGATGCTGGTGCTATGGTTTCTGTTTCGAAGAAGGGATAAAAGGGTGTACTTCATGAATTGGATGTGTGTTTGGATATTCGTCATGGCAGTTTGGTTATTACATAGTTTTACGGGGTTATGTGCTTTTAACCATGGTCGGGATGAAACCATTATCATAGTTCACTTAAAATGTAAAAGGAGTCTAGATTTGAGCTTTTAACCAAAAGATGTGACAACGGCGTTAATTCAGTATTATCTATTTCAGGTTGAAGTGAAATGTCACGGGCAAGTGTACTTAGTATCTAAAGGTATCGGGGATGGTTGGATGAAGATTCTTCGAGATCCTTGTTCGAGTTATTATAAAAAACGAAGACTTGAAAATCTAGTTATTGTTGGGTGACTCTTTCCTTTTCTTTTATCACCACAAAATAACTATCACTTTAAGGAGTTACGTTGTAGTGCTCAGTATCACATTCAATTGTGGATTTTCAAGAGGTGATGTACGTCTTATACTTGATGGTTGGTTGGATGAAGAGTATAGAGTACTTAGAGATTCAATGGAGAATGAAGTCTCAGCACCGCTCTTTGTTACATATGTGCAAGTTTAAGTCACGAGTTCGGGTTAGTTTACTTCAGGTTCAAATTCATCATATTGGGTTTTCTCCATCAGTTGTCACGACAAAGAGCCTACTGAATGATAATGGGGTTGATTACTAGTTTTGCCAAGAGAGCTGAAAAGAGATAGATTATGACGTTTGAACACAACAGTTCAAGCCTCGTACTCTAAAGAAAAGAAAAGTGTACGGTTCAGTGCGCTTTATCTTCCAAAGAAGAGAAATCTTCTTATGACGTTTGAATACTATAGTTCAAGCCTCGTTCCTCAAAGAAAAGAAAAGTGTACGCTTCAGTGCGATTTATCTTCTGAAGAAGAGAAATCTTCTCAATTATGACAATTCTCATCAACATGCTTCATGCTTTTTCCATGCGCTTTCAATTATCAAGTGAACCGAACTACTGATGATTGTTATCTTATTCCACTTGCTCAATTTTAATGGCGATGGCGACATCATATGCAATTTTTTCGAGGGAGAAGTGTGAATAGAATACATTTGGATGATTTCACTTATTTAGTCAAGAATGGAAAATTCGTCTACAATTCTTGAGGGGGAGAAGAAGTGTGATATTTCTGCATGTTGAGTTATTTCTGAGAATATATGGTCATACGGCTTCTAACTCATGTACGAACCGAGCTTCTTCTTATCGGGTCATCTTTACATGAAGTTTCTTCTAAGAGCCGTTGGTTGACATCTTCACAAGCTGATATGAGTTTAATGACAAAGTGCTTCTAGTTCTTTGGGCTGATTTCTTTGATGAACATCTGTCTGTTCTTGTTTGTAACATATTGGATTTCACATACACATCAAACCATAACACAAAGTAGGCGTACAAGAGGTTTTAGAGAGAGAAAGTTAGAGGTTTGGGAACTTTAGTGAGAGAAAGAAAAAATCTTATTATGAGCTCCAACTCTATACCTTGGGAGGTAGAGAGTATTTATAGTCTTACAATAAAGCGCCACACAGCGGTACGTGGATCGGGCATACTGATGGGTAAAGACCCGTTCGTCCTCCACGGTGTTACAAAACTAAATACTACTTAACATAAAATAACTACGACTACGAGCTTTCTAACGATTACATATACTTGAGGGGACCGACTCTTTAATACCTGGAATTTCTAATTCCTAACAATCTCCCCTAAGGGAGGTCACCCCAAACACACATTAAACTTACATTGAATACAAACAGATATTACATTATAAATTGTTCTTGCATTCTTGATGTATTACTTTGCTCAAGCTTCGTAGTCACTGATTCTTCACATTGCATGTTTGGATAATCCAAGTGGTGGTCTTTTTTGATCCAGCGTGATAATGAGTTTTGCCCGACTTTGAGATTATCAGACACATTAAATCTCTGACTCTTCCTTTGTGGTGTTGATATCATGTGATGTTGTGACATTTGGACCGACATGCTCACATTTTGGATCATGATTTCTTCTTATCAAAGTAGCGGAAGCTTTCGTTGATTCATGATATTGGCAGCGTAGCAGAAGCATGGAGTGAAAATATCAGAGTCATTGATGCACCAATCATGATTTCTTTAGATATGAATGTGTTGTGTGAGCATGCGGCTATGGATTGACCGCTCCATTCGATTACTGCAACGTCGGGTGTACTGCATAAGGCAGTTAGCAATAAAGCGCCGCGAAGTGTCTTTGATCACTTTCGATGAATTGAGGTCACCGGCCCACGGTTCCGTTGATCGATTACAAGTACTACTGTGATCGGTATAATTCGAAGAATTTCCTTGGAGGTTTTCGCTCAAATGCTCTAATTTGTGTTCTCAAACCGGAGCGTCTCAAAGACAACACGGTGAGTGAACGGCGAATAGAGATTCATTGCGATTGATGAAAAGAGATTAGAAAAAAAATCGTGTATCGCTCAATAGAAATTGTTTTTGCAATACAACGAAGGTTTTAATGAAAATCAATTATCAATCATAAGCACCTTTTAATTTGAAAGATTATTACCGATCGATGTGCTAATGAAAAGTTTTTTTTAAGCACAATGACGGTTTTTCAAAGGTATCCGTCAATCCATAACTTTGAACGAGATTGATTCAAAAGATTGAATGCATTGTTTATGTTCGGTTATCACATGATTGATCTATTGGATAGATCTCACATGTCACCCACCAGGAGCTTGTTTGATGATGGCTCCAGAAGGCTTTCCATCTTCATTGTGAATATGTTTGCATATCACTCAGATGTTCTGGCAATACCACAAGGATAATGTGTAGGACTCAAGATATTATCTCTCTTTCCACATTGTGTGAAATAAAGAGTCTTCATTGACAGTGTCCTAAGGAGATTTATTGATGATCTCGTGGCTCTAGACTCAATTTGTGCACATTTTGGTTCCTATGCCGGAGACTAGGGAGAGGGTCTCCTTCTTCAATATCAACAATCTCTAAGAGAGTCGATAGATTATGTAGGTTCCCCGTGAGAATGAAACAAGTCCTTTTAGAGGAACTTGAGTGGTTTGGGAAGTTTGAAGTGCAATGCGTCCTTTGGGTCCATGACGTCTTGTCTTCAATCACGGATGTTACCTTGGTAAACCACATAGGTAGCATATGAATTGAACCCGATATCGCCCTAGGTTGAATAATTTGGAGGGCTATTTGTTTTCACCTCTTTTCTCATTCAATTCTTTTCATTCTTCAACCTTGATGCTTACCGAGACTTCATAACTAGAACCTTGTTGGGATTATTCCATTACCAACTTCGTCTCAGTCCAGCTCTTCCCATATCTCTTTTTTCTCCTTTTTTCATCATACCTAAGGACTCTACACTATCTAGTGGATTGTCTCTGGGTAGATCCCTCCGGTTTTGGCGGATCATGGGAACAAAATACCTAACCTTATCATCCTTATATCACCATACATAAAGTAAAGTTGGTCGGTCTATTTGGTATTGTTCATCGCCAGAACTGGAACCAATTGAAAACCATTTTAAAATCAATTCAGAAACTTGTGATATATTATCAAAGCATTTTGTACCTGAATTGTTTTTGATATTTTAGAATAAGAGCTCCCCCTCAACATGTGCATCAAGTGTTTGAAATCGTTTTGCACCGGAGGCAAGAGAAAAGAATTAACTTCTTTGATTACCATTTTCTGAAAGATATCAACATCACTTCCCTGATCAAAACAAGTAGATAAAGCATTTTAGGGAAGGATGAGGTTTTCATAAGCTTGCTCCCCCTCAATATGTGCCTTGAGGTTTGAAAGAGTTTTGCACATACAAGAGGGAACCTGCACATTGATCACGTTTCAAATCATTGTGGTTTAAGATAGATGCTCCCCCTCAACATGTGCATGGAAAATTTGAAATCGTTTGACACTTGCGGCACATGCGGTTTTGAAATCATTGTTTTTAGAGTTTGAAAAAGTTTAGTGGTTTTTGGATCATTTCTAGTGTTAAAGTTTGAATCTTGGGTTTAGTTTTGTGTTTAGAATCATTGTATGTGCTTGGGTTTTGATTTGGTAACCTTGAATCATCGTGGTTGGGTTGTTTTGGATTGAAAAAATTGGTGTTTATGTGTTTTTCTAGCTAGCGACTTAAGCCACGGATAAGTTGTCTTGGTAGCGACTTGCTTTGTAATTTGGTAGCGAGTTGCGTGTTGAAGTTCTTAGCGAGTTGAGCTAGCGACTTGTCTATTGAGACAAGCCAACAAACAGTACAATTAGTGGATTCTCCACTACGAGTAGCGATTTGGTGAAAGTTAGCGACTTGTACTTAAGTTTGTTAGCGACTTGGTGTTAGCGATTTGGTGCTTAGCGAGTTGCTCTTTAGCGACTTGACAACTTAGCGATTTGGTGCTTAGCGAGTTGCTCTTTAGCGACTTGACAACTTAGCGACTTGGTGCTTAGCGACTTGTTGTCAAAATTTTGCTAGCGACTTGGTGCTTAGCGAGTTGTTATTTAGCGACTTTGCGTGTCTTAGCGACTTGGTGTTAGCGACTTGGTTGATTTTCTTAGCGACTTGGTTTGACTCTCGTCTCGTACATGTCACGGTTTTCTCTTGATTTAGTAAAACCCGTGAAAGAATCTATTTCCCGGTTTAATCATAGAGTTATAAAATCCGTTTAATCTCAACATGTCTACCAACGTTCCTACAATCATCTCCTTGGAGGATGTTCGGCGGTTGGTTCAGATACTCGATCCACCCATGCTTGTGAACCGACTACGACTCTTGGGGTCAACGAATCAGATTGTACTATCTTGGAAAGGAAAATGGAGTCAACATTCTCAAATCCATTGATAAAGGACCGTATCGAGTTGAGACAACTAGAGACATAATTGATACGATTGAAGATGGAACAATGATCTGAAATAGAGCAGGACCAGGCGTATGATGAGCTCAATGATAAGGAAGAAGAGATTTGATCACGATATCGGGGCCTCTAACATCATACTATAAGGTCTTCCAAAAGACATCTATAAGCTTATCAATCACAACACTGAAGCCAAGGCTATATGGGATAATGTCAAGATGCTTCTCTAGGGTTACGATTAACTATGGAAGGCAGAGAATCTCAATTATATGATGAATTTGAACACTTCAAGATGAAACCGGATGAGAGTGTCTATGAGTATTACGTGAGATTCCACAAGCTTGTTAATGACATGAGGAACATCGAGATGACTATGCCAAACATTCAGTTGAACTCAAAGTTTGTGAACAACATGAATCCGAATGGCACAAGTTTGTCACCTCTGGAAGCTAACAACAAAGGATTGAAGAATACAAACTATGAGCAACTTTATGCCTTCCTTCTTAAGAATGAGAGACATGCCATGTTTGAAAAGAGGATTCTTGAACAATTCAAACATCCGGAGAGACAAGCTCATCAAATGATTCAAGCGCCTTCTACTCAAACATTTGGATTACTACTAAAGCTTCACAAGTTATACCCATGGGTGATGGAACTCACAAACTCATTCCGATCCATGTTCAAACAAAGCGTCTTGCGATGCACGCGTGGGTAAATTTATTAATCAATGGCTCTCGATTAGTCAAAACATGAACTCTCTCACACACAACAATAACCTCGAACAGCGTCTAATCCACACAATCAAGCCCTTTGTCGGAGATGGGAGGTTATAGTACAACCTATTCAAGAAAGGCAGTATGAACAAGGAAGAGGTGGAGTTGGTAGAGGCTTTGTGACAAATCAGAATAGGGAAAGAAATGGAAATCAAGGACAAGTTAAGACGATCAAGTGTTACAACGTGAGGTGAGGGCACATTGCAAGGAACGCACATCGCAAAGCCTCAGAATGCTGAATACTTTAGGGATAAGATGTTGCTTGTGCAAGCCCAGGATAATGGTGTAGCTTTTGATGAAGAAGAGTTGTTATTTCTGGCGAGGGTAATGCCAGGCGTATGATGCGATGAGGATGAGCAGGCGATTCAGGAGATAGGCCATAATCATCGAGAATGCCTTTCAAGTAGCCGATTGTGATGCATCGACTCGATGTTGATGATGAACCTACTGCACAAACAATTTTCATGGCTAGCATTTCTCCAATGGTCTCTCTAAAGTCTCTTCATCACCACAAGCTGGTCCATCCAAAGACAAACTCATTTCCGGGTATTAAAACTATACGATGATGCCGATATGCAAAAGATGCATGACAAAGTACAATCAACTGAAACTATTGAGTCAAATATTGAAGATATGGGTAATGTCAATGTTGTCCCATATGATCAATATGTGAAACAAAGTGAAAGTGATGTTGTACCAAGTAATGCATCTTACAGATCCACGATGACTATGTTTTGATGAATACACTGCATGTGCCCCCGATGATTACTGTATCTCTGGTAGAATGCCTATAAAGAACGTAGCCATTTATTTATGAACAACGTGCTAAATTTGAGTTGACCACCGTGGCGGAAATGGATGACCAAATCGTGCAACTATTAGAAAAAGTGAGGCTTAGAAGAAGTATTAAAACAAGAGTTAAACTCCTTACAAGAAAAGCTTTCTAAAGCTGCTAAGCAAAAACAAGAACTTCAAGAAAATGTTAAAATGCTTAAGCAAGAATTGATGTTAAGAATCAAAACTTTTGAATGATTTTTCTAATCTAAAACCTTGAAAAGCAGGGCTTGAAAATAAGTTGTACGTCTGAAATACCATTCATCTTCTCCTTAATCACTAAGCCTGAGTTTTGAGTGATAAGCATAGTACTCCCCTTGTTGAGGAACCAAATCCGGAAGTTGTTAAAAAGGCTAGAGCTGCCCATAAGGTTATTTATGATGGCAATGAAATTCTTAAGCCTAGACGAAACCTAGTTCTGTGAGTGCGAGGAAGATAAGAAATGATGAAGTCACTAGGAAAAAGATGAACAAGAAGTTAGATGATCCTAAATGTAAAGAGAAGAAAATAAATATCACACCCCATGATTACAAGAAGGAGAGTTGGATTTCCTTGAACATGTTTAAGCCTCAGACGTTGTTAACACCAGAACAAGTGTTCTGGAAAAAGGATTTAGATAAGAAAAAAGCATATAATCTTGTTGGCTGAACCCCGAGGAAAATGCCCCTTGTGTGTATCCTCCCAATACACCAATGCATTTAGTTCCTAGGACTATTGCCACTAAAGCAAGACCTTAATTAACCAATATGTTATTCTTCAACTATTTGTCGATTTTGAGAAAACTTGTAAGAAAATGATCACATCAGCTGGGATGATGAAGGGAAAGGGTTTTGAACAAACAAAAGAATGCTATCTAACTGAGGTCATGCCTTTCTTTAAACTACTAAAGATCATTTTGAGAGTCTTAAAAAGGGATAGATAGGATATTAAAAAGGAATGGAAAAGGAATTTGATGCAATGATAGTTGAGGTTAGTGACTATGAGGGAGCATTAAAATATAATGAGATTGAGAGGAAGAACTTGCATACCTTGAATGAGAATCTTATTTACGATGTATTGCTCAAGATGTGTTTTACAGCACTACAATTGCTCCATTAATGCTTCTCAATTTCATGAATTATCTGTTGCTCAAAAAGTCTCTCATGATCGTGTCATTGAGCTTGAAAAGATTAATTCGAAACTTAATGAGAAAATTGATGAGGATGATCACGATAATGGTAAAAGCATCTTTCTAAAATAGAAGTTGAACATTTTGATTTACAACTAAAATATCAACATCTAAAAGAAAATGTTAAAACCTCAAATATCAAGACATCCTTGGATGCTCAAATTTGATGCGTTTTGAAATTAGCAAACATGATGAACATATTCGAGCTCATTGTAACCGATCCAAAAGGTTGAAAGTCAAATCTCTCAATTAAAGGGTGAAAACAATGTGGTGGATCCCAAATGCCTACTCCTTTAGATTCTCAGTACTCTCAAACTTTTCATCTTCAAAACTTAGTTAATGCCTTACAAAAGGAAAGAGAGTTTTCTAGAAGAAAATGAAAAGGTTAAACAACACTTTAAAGAGTTATATGATTCAATGAAAGTCACGGTGACCAACAACAAAAAATAACGTCTTTACAAAAGGAAATTGAGAATCTAAGAAGTCAGGGGAAGTGGGAAGCTGCTTGTTTTTAATAAGAATGTTGTTTCAAAGTCACCCTTAGTTACAAATACTTGTGATGGTTAAATATATTCCTCCTTATCTTAGGAATAATGATCTAGCGTTTCTTGACTATTGTGCTTACCTTAAGGATAGTCTAGAATGTCTCAGTGAGAGTGAGAAGATTTCATTAACAAACCTCTTGATAGAGAAATTAGGTTTGCTTGCCTCCAGGCCAAACGATCTCAAAAGCTGCTAGAATGTGTAATTGCAACATGTCCTAAATCCTTAGGTGCTAAAGGCAAAGCTGTGATGCCTTGTTCTATGCCTAGTGCCAAGCATTCAAACCATTCTAGGCCCGGTTTTAAGAAAGTGAACATCAATGTGTCGCCTAGTAATCTGGATCCGCACATCTAGTTCAGAATGCAAAAGTAGATCAACCAACTAATGTTCCCATAATTCCTCTACAGGGAGTAATCGGTGACATTAAAGCGAGCAGGTCAAAGTCTCAAGACAACACAAGGAATGATAGGACCTCTAAGCTAAAAATGTGCATTGGAAGATAGTAGAAGACCAATCTAGGAACTTTAAGTTTGAGTCGAATAAAACGAATCGTGTTGATTCTAGTATTAGCCATAGGCGTCTTTAAATTAATTTGAATTCGATACTATTTGCAAACCTTGTAATGATGTCTGCTTGAATTACAATGCTAATCATGAATGTGGTGTGAATGCTTTGTCTAATCTTTGTCAAATGCCAGTTAAAATTGTTAATGCTAATAATCGTGCAAAAGAAGGATAAAAGGCAAAATAGAAAGATTTTTAGAAAGCAGTGGAAACCCACAGGAAGAACATTTATAAAGATAGGTTATTATTGGATACCTTTTGGCCATAAGAATAATCAGTTTTCCCCTCAAACTGCTAAGACTATGCCCACTAGAAAATGGATGCCTACTGGTAGAACTATTCCCTAAAAAGTGAACATACTTTGAATAGGTCAAATGGAGACACCGGCATTGCATCTATTCCCAATGATTCCATTGCTTCTACCATTATGGATGATTCTTTTACGATGTGGGTGTTCCAATCCTTTGTACTAACCAAGTGGAACCCATTCTTGCATGGGGATCCCAATTATCCGATTATCCATTCTTTTACGTGTTCGCGTAGATCGTTAAATCGTTACTGTGGTACTTGGAGTCAGTGTTCCAAGCATATGATTGGAGACCGTTCGTGGCTCATGAACTTCGTGAGCAAATTCATCGGAATTGTTAGATTGAGCGACCATTTTGGAGCAATTATGGGTTATGGTGATTATGTAGTTGGCAAAAGTGTAATCTCCGGTATATATATTATGTGGAAGGTCTTGGTCAGTAATTTGTTCTCTATTGGTCAATTCGTAATTCGATCTAGAGGTGGCCTTTAGGAAACATACTTGCTTCATTAGACAATTTGATGGTGTGGAATTATTAAGAGGTACTTGAGGTTCTACCCTATACACCATTTCTCCGAAGACATAATGAAGTCTTCTCCAATTTGCTTCTTGTCAAAAAAGTCATGGTTATGGCATCGTCGTCTCAATCACTTGAACTTCGGAACCATAAACAACCTTTCGGAAAGGATCTTGTCGAGAGGCTTACAGTTAAAATATGAAAAAGATCATCTTTGTTGACTGCCAACCGGAAAAAGCAAAATATGCCCACAAACCAAAACCCACAAACTTCTGTAATGGAAGTCCTTCATACGTATGGATCTGTGCGGCCCAATGAGAGTGCAAACTATTAATGGGAAGAGATATGTGTTAGTAGTGGTTGATGACTACTCGGATTCACTGGGTTAAGTTTTTGAGGACGAAGGATGAAACGAGATGTCATCATTAAACTCATTAAACAACACATCCGACTCAACAAAACAGTTGAATCGTCCGTGCTGACTGATGGGCTGAGTTTGTTAATAAAGAACTCAATGAATTTCATGGGAATGTTGGAATCAGTCCCCAAAGAAGTGTCCCTCGAACTCCTCAACAGGCGGTGTATTTGAAAGACGAAATCAAACTCTTGTAGAAGTTGCAAGGACAATCTTGATTTACTCAAGGTTCCAATGTTTCTATGGTGAAGCTATACCCTTTGTTACACTCAAAATCGATCTCTAATTCACACTTCTCATGGAAAGACTCCTTATGAACTTGTCCACAATAAAAACGATCTATCATACCTTCGTGCGTTTGGTGCTTTATGTTATCCAACTAATGATGGTCAAGATTTAGGAAAACGAAAGCGGACATTGGGAGTTTTATGGCTATGCAAGCGAAAAGGTTACCGAATCTATAACAAGAGAACCCGAAATATCATGGAAACAATTCACGCGTTTGATGGTGACCAGTCAAATGGCTCTGGACAATCTAGTTACGGACCCATTCAAACAGTCCCATTGGTTCATCTCTTGTACCAACTAATCTCGGCAAACTCCATATGTACCTCCATCAAAAGCTGATTTAAAGAAATTGTTTGATCCAATGTTTGATAAACACTATGAACCGAATCTTGAATGAAATGTCACCGTTCATCAATAGAGGCTCTCTATCCCTGTGAATGAAGTGAACCCTTCATCTCAATATCATTAAGTCAAGAATCTCTCCTGCTGTAATCTGTCTCATCAACAAATCATCTATCATCAAATGTACATCATGGAAGTGTTTATGGCATCAATGATGAAGTTAATCCCTTTGCTACTCCTGAAGAAGCTCCATTTGAAAATATCTTTGCTCCTGAATCATCATCAGAACCATCTTCATCAGGAGACATTGACTCTGCTACTTCAGTTCCACAACAACAACAACATGAACACCTTAGAAAATGGACACATGATCACCCATTGGACAACATCATTAGAAACCCCTCTCGCCTAGTATCCACATGGAAACAACTTGCAACCGATGCCTTATGGTGTTTCTTCAACTCCATACTCTCTAAGGTCGAACCAAAAGACATTAAAACCGCCATGAATGAAGCTACGGTTCAATGCCATGCAAGAATAAATTCATGAGTTTGATCGACTTGATGTATGGGAGTTAGTACTGCTCCAGTTGTGCGATGATCATTGCTCTGAAATGGATTTTCAAAGTAAAACTTGATGAGCATGGTGATGTCCTAAGAACAAGGCCGATTGGTTGCCAAGGATACCGAAGAGAGGTATTGACTTTGAAGAATCTTTTGCTCCTGTTGCTCAAATAGAGGCAATCAGAATCTTCTTGGCTAATGCTACAAGTAAGAACATGATAGTCTATCAAATGGATGTAAAGACGGCATTTCTGAATGGAGATCTTAAAGAAGACGTCTACGTTAGCCAACTGAAGGATTTGTGAATCGAAGAGCATCCTACTCACGTGTATCATTTGAAGAAGGCACTACGGGTTAAAGCAAGTGAGGGCATGGTATGATCGCTATCAAAGTTTCTTCGTCTCGGACCTTCAGAAAAGGCGATTGATCCTACATTGTTCACGGAAGTCGAAACATTTAATTCACATTCAAATTTATGTAGATGATATCATCTTTGCCTCGACCGACCCCAATGAATGTGATCGTTTTTCTAATGAAATGGGTTCCAAATTCCAAATGTCTATGATGGGAAAAATGTCATTTTTCTTAGGATTACAAATTTCACAAAGTCCCGGAGGCATTTTCATAAATCAATCTAAATATGCAAATGAGATTTTAAAGAAATTTAGATTTGTATCATGTGACACAGTTGACACTCCCATGAGCGACAGCTAGATGAGGACCTCGAGGATCATGGTAGATCAAATGAAATATCTTAGCATGATTGGATTCGATGTTCACAGCCTACCAGACATCTTGTTAACATGTGTGCATGTGTGCTAGATATCAGGCTAAGCCTACTAAAAGCACCTTGAAGCGGTTAAACGGGTCTTTCGGTATCTCCAAGGAACCATCAATATGGGACTTTGGTACGAAAGACACCGTATGTCACTAACATCCTATGCGGATCTGATTATGCGGGATGTCAAGATACTCGTCGAAATCGTCACGGAGGTTCTCGGTTTTTAGGTGATAAGCTTGTAAGCTGGTCTTCAAAGAAGCAAATGAGTACTTCTATTTCCTCAGATTTGAATACATAGCCATATCATCTTGTTGTGCTCAAATTCTTTGGATGAGATCCCAATTATCTGACTATGGCTTTGAATTCAACAAAATCCCTCCATCTTGTGATAATAAAAGTGCTATTGCTTTCTCATGCAACAACGTTCAACACTCAAGAGCAAAACACATCGACATCCGACATCATTTCATGAGGAGCAAGTGGAAAAGCGGTGTAGTGGAACTCTATTTTGTGAAGTCGAATACAGGTTAGCGAGACATCTTCACCAAAGCTCTTCCAAGAGCGTTTTGAGTTTATTCTTGACTTGGATTGAAAAGCCTTCAACTAGAAACACTCAAGCGTCTTGAGGAGACAGTAAAGGTCTTTCCTTCATCTATATCTTTGTATATATTTATCCAAAAGCAAAATAAAAATTAAAAACTTTCAAAATCCATAAAAATGTGAAAAATTCAAAAATCCTCAAAAATATTGTCATTTTGTCATGTTTTTCTCGATTCGATAATATCTACGGTCTTATCTGTGTCTTTCAAAGAATGATACAGGACTTTAGATGTTGTTCGTTTAATGTTAAAAATTGAGAGAAAGAAACAATGGTTTATTGTCATTTGAGGCATAACCGCTTTTCAAAGATAGAACAGAGCCATACTTTATATTGGTATTCAAAATCCTTGCTCTGATTCTTTAAACTAATCTTTACTATCTAATGAAAACTAGTTGTTTTGAAAAATAACTCGGACTCTATTTTTGATAATCATCAGGACTTAAAAATTTGTCATAACATCTATCTCTCAATCAACAACTAATGTCATTGATTGAGAGAGAGAATGATTTCAATTAAATCAAAAGTTATTTGTAATAAAAAAAATTTCAAAAGATAATCATGCATGTTTAATCATTGGAGTTTAAAGTCTCAAAATCAGATCCTTATCAGTTAAAACGTTTTCACAAATCTAGTCACAATTCTCCTTAAAATCCTTCAAAATCAATTTAAATCTGAGAGATCACAAATCTAAAATGATTTGAAAATTGTGATCGGGGGAGAATTTGTGATTTAAATTGGATTTAAACGATAGTTCGATAAATTGTTTCATAAGTGTTTAGCATGTTTGCCTCCCCGCATGTGCCGCAAGTGTCAAACGATTTCAAATTTTCCATGCACATGTTGAGGGGGGGGCATCTATCTTAAACCACAATGATTTGAAACATGATCAATGTGCAGTTTCCTGTATGTGAAAACTCTTTCAAACCTCAAGGCACATATTGAGGGGGAGCAAGCTTATGAAAACCCCATCCTTCCCTAAAATGCTTTATCTACTTGTTTTGATCAGGGAAGTGATGTTGATATCTTTTTTTACAAAATGGTAATCAAAGAAGTTAATTCTTTCTCTTGCCTCCGTGTGCAAAACGATTTCATACACTTGATGCACATGTAGAGGGGGAGCTCTTATTCTAAAAATATCAAAAACAATTCATGTACAAAATGCTTTGATAATATATCACAAGTATCTAGATTGATTTTCAAATGGTTTTCAATTGGTTCCAATGGCAGATGAACAATACCAAATAGACCGACCAACTTTACTTTATGTATGGTGATATAAGGATGATAAGGTTAGGTATTTTGTTCCCATGATCCGCCAAAAAGGAGGATCTACCAGGACAATCCACTAGATAGTGTAGAGTCCTTAGTATTTTGAAAAAGGACAAAATGAGATATGGGAAGAGTGCGGTGAGGCGAGCTAGTCTGGAATAATCCCAACAAGGTTCTAGTTATGAAGTCTCGGTAAGCATTGAAGGGTTGAAGAATGAAAAAGAATTGAATGAGAAAAGGGTGAAAACAAATAGCCCTCCAAATTATTCAACCTTAGGGCAGATATCGGGTTCAATTCATATGCTACTGGTGGTTACCAAGGTAACATCGATATTGAAGACAAGACGTGGACCCATGGCGCACTTGCACTTCAAACCCCAAACCACTCAAGTTCCTCTTAAAAGGACTTGTTTCATTCTCAAGAGGAACCTACATAATCTATCGACTTTCTCTTAGAGATTGTTGATATTGAAGAAGGAGACCCTCTCCCTAGTCTCGGCATAGGAACCAAAATGTGCACAAATTGAGTCTAGAGTCACGAGATCATCAATAAATCTCCTTAGGACACTGTCAATGAGAACTCTGTTTCACACAATGTGGAAAGAGAGATTTTATCTTGAGTCCTACGCATTATCCTTATGGTATTGCGTACATCGAGTGATATGCAAACATATTCACAATGAAGATGGAAAGCCTTTTGGAGCCATCATCAAGCTCACGGTGGGTGGCATGTGTCTATCCATAGATCAACCATGTGATAACTGACGAGGAAACAATGGGGATTCAATCTTTTGAATCAATCACGGTTCAGGTTATGGATTGACGGATACCTTTGAAAACCGTCATTGTGCTTAAAACTCTTTTCATTAGCACATCGATCGGTAATGCGAATCTTTCAAATTAAAAGGTGCTTATGATTGATAATTGATTTTCATTAAAACCTTCGTTGTATTGAAAAAACAATTTCTATTGAGGCGATACGATTGTTTTCAAATCTCTTTTCATAAATCGGTGAATCTCTATGATTCACTACTCGTGTTGTCTTCTTTGAGGCGTTAGGTTTGAAACATTAGGCAGTGCGAAACCCTGTCGGAAATTCTTGAATTATATGCGATCACAAGCGGTACTTGTGCGATCGGCGGGGAACCATGGGCCGTGGCCTCAATTCATCGAAAGTGATCAATGACACTTTTCGTGCGCTTTATTGCTAACTGTCTTATGCAGTACACCCCGGCGTTTCAGCTGATCGGAGAATGGAGCGGTCAATCCATAGACGCATGCTCACACAACACATTCATATCTAAAGAAATCATGATTGGTGCATCATATTGATATTTTCCTCCATTAACTTCTTCTGTGCCAATATCATGAATCAACGCAAGCTACTCGATAAGAAGAAATCATGATTCAGAATGTGAGCATGTCGGTCCAAATGTCACAACATCACATGATATCAACACCACAAAGGAAGAGTCGAGATTTAATGTGGGCGATAATCTGGTGGCTCAAAACTCATTATCACGTGGATCAGAAAAAGACATCCACTTGGATTATCCAAACATGCAATGTGAAGAATCAATGATTATGAGCTTCAGAGCAAAGTAATACATCGGACTTGCAAGAACAATTTATAATGTAATATCTATTTGTATTCAATGTAAGTTTAATGTGTGTTTGGGGTGACCTCCCTTAGGGGGATATTGTTAGGAATTAGAAATTCCAGGTATTTAAGAGTCGGTCACCTCAAGTATATGTAATCGTTAGAAAGCTCGTAGTCGTAGTTATTTTATGTTAAGTAGTATTTAGTTTTGTAACACCGTGGAGGACGGACGGGTCTTTACCCCACTATGCGATCCACAGCCCGTTTGTGTGGCGTTTTATTGTAAGACTATAAATACTCTCTACCTTCCAAGGTAGAGAGTTGGAGCTCATAGTAAGATTTTTTCTTTCTCTCACTAAAAAATTGTTTTGACATTGTTTACGGTTTTGTCTTGATTTTGTAAAATCCCGCGAAAGAAACTATTTCTCGGTTTAAATCATAGACTTGTAAAATCCCGTAACAATGGAAACATCCTGGTAAAAGTAAAGTGCATTTTCGGATCTATCTTACGGTTTATTCTTGGTTTTGTAAAATCCCGTGAAAGAACCTATTTCTCGGTTTAAACCATAGAATTGTAAAATCCCGTTTTGATGGAACCATCTTTGAGAAAGGAAAGTGTATTTCGGGATCTTATTTGATCTTTGGTGCTACGGTTTCTTCTTCGAAGAAGGGATAAAAGAGTGTACTTCATGAATTGGATGTGTGTTTGAATATTCGTCATGGTAGTTTGGCTATTACAAGGCTTTACGGGGTAATGTGCATTTAACCATGGTCTGGATGTAAACCCTTATCATAGTTCACTTAAAACGTCAAAGGAGGCTAGATTTGAGCTTTTAACCAGAAGATGTGACAACGGCGTTAATCCATTATTATTTATTTGAGGTTGAAGTGAAATAAAACGAGCGAGTGTACTTAGTATCTGAAGGTATCGGGGTTGGTTGGATGAAGATTCTTCATGATCCTTGTTCGAGCCTATTATCAATAATGAAGACTTGGAAATCTAGTTATTGTTGGGTGTCTTTTACCTTTTCTTTTACCACTTGGGGGAATTGGGCTCATACCACCACAAAATAACTATCACTTTAAGGAGTTACGTTGTAGTGCTCAGTGTCACATTCAATTGTGGATTTTCAAGAGGTAATGTACGTCTTATACTTGATAGTTGGTTGGTTGAAGAGTATAGAGTACATAGAGAGTACTTAGAGATGCTAATGGAAATCAGCACCGCTCTTTGTTACATATGTGCAAGTTTAAGTCACGAGTTCGGGTTAGTTACCACGGTCAAATTCATCAAATCGGGTTTTCTCCATCAGTTTCACTACAAAGTGCCTCTTGAATGATAATGGGGTTGATTACATGTTTTGCCAAAGAGATTGAAAAGAGAGATTTATAGCATATGAACACTACAGTTCATGCCTCGTACTGAAAATAAATGTGTACGTTTCAGTCGCATTATCTTACGAAGAAAATCTTCTTATGACGTATAAGCAACCAGTTCATGCCTCGTACTCTAAAGAAAAGAAAAGTATACGCTTCAGTGCGCTTTATCTTTCGAAGAAGAGAAATCTTCTTATTATGACCATTCTCATCAACATGCTTCATACTTTTTCCATGCGCTTCATCATCATGAACCGGGCTACCATTGATTGTTTTCTTATTCAACTTGCTCAACTATAATGACGATGGCTATTGCTAATTTTGCGGGGGAGAAGTGTGTATAGTCTACATTTTAAAGATAATCACTTGTTTAATCAAGAATGGCATCTCCGTATGCAATTCTTGAGGGGAAAAGTATGATAATGCATGGTTGATTGATTATTATATGAGAATAAATGGTCAAACGGCTCCAAACTCATGTAAGAACTGAGCTTCTTCTTATCGGGTCATATTTACATGGAGTTTCTTTTAAAGAGCTGTTGGTTGACATCTTCACATGGGCTGATTTGATTAATGATAAAGTGCTTCTAGTTGCTGGGCTGATTTTCTTAATGAACATCCTTCTGTTCTTGTTTGATTGGGAGGGATTTGATTTAAGGGGATTTGCTACATATAAGTTAACGGGAATGCATTTGGTGAGTTGAAGATGCTGACTTTCTATTCCCCAACTGGAAAATCTTGAAGAAGGTCGAGTCTATAGTCAGTTCTACATTTTCTGTTGCATGTTAGAAGCCTAAAGACGAGTTGCATTTGATTATCCAAAGACTTCTTCTTAATCTGGGCATTTATCAAATAGATTGTCGGTTTAGGGGAGAGCACTAATTGGGGGAAAGTGATATGTCAAATTTAATCCCCAATTAGACTTGCTCATTCTGTTATTCAGCAAGTTGATTCTCACAATGACTTCAAGCGATCTTCTCAACAAATTTCAAGTATTTGGGCTGATAATATGTTGCGATTCGAAGTGTCAAAACAAGAAGGGAAGGAGACACGTATCTAAACGCGAGTAAAACTTGATGAACTTAATACTACTAAGTAATTAAAGATACCCCGGGAAGACAAATGTTATTACCACAGAGAAACTCAAGGTTTGACTCATGGCGAGTAAACTTGATGAACTTAATTCTTCTAAGTGATTGAAGATATCCCGGGAAGACATATGTCATGACCCAGAGAAAGTCAAGGTTTACTCTAATAGCGTTTAGTGTTCTTATTCCAACTACGTGGGGAAGAGATGTAAGAGTTAGTTTCTGATGATAAAAAGAGGTACACAAGTGTGTGATGATTTTGATGTTATCACAATCATCGGGGGAGAGAGATTGTGTACATTGGGGACGCTCAGCTGTTTCACTTGAGTGCTTAATCAGTGATTCAGAGATATAATCACTTATTCGGGTTGAAATCCGCATATATAGTCCTCCTTGAGAGATAATCAGTGATTCGGCCTGCTTCTTCAATGTTATCGGTTATCTCTTCGGCATTTGGGTACCGGGTTCTTGAGCTTTATACACTTTCTTCAGGAGGAGAGAAAAGTATACATCGGGGTTATTCTTTGGCTATTGGATTTAATCTGCTACTTCGATGGTATAAGTTTCTTTGTCTTCGGTATGTGTATTCGGGTTTGTGAGCTCTAGTCTAAGAGACTGACGGCATCAATTCATCTACTTGGGGGAAGTGATCTCTTGATAACTCGTTGGGGATGCATTGCTTCAGACTTCAGTGGTAATGAAGTTTGAGAAGAGTTATTTATGTGTGGGATGATACGTTGCTGTTGATGATATAACCCCGAACGAAG
>OU343221.1:146854109-146997894 GCA_910596185.1 Chrysanthemum makinoi | reverse complement strand
GAGATTTTTGGTAAACAATGGAGGGACGAGATAAAGGCCGTTTTCGGTCGGGCAATAAACAAAAATTTCATAATGTCTTTGTGGTAGGAATTTGTTTCCGAGGTATTCAAAGTTGCCTATGACATTATTTGTTTTAAATTCAACATTGGTAAGATCCCCTACCCACCTGAGAAACAAGCGGAAATTAAGTTCTAGCCATTTCCATATGAAATATTTTAGGGTTTTGAAAATATTTTGGCTAGAATAATCAAAGTTGTTTTTGATCTCTCAAGTTTGTGATGAAAAACTTTTGTAAATGTTTACAAGAAGGGTTTTTCAAAAGAGGTTTTAAGAGTTTTTTGAGCACACGTTTTTTGAGTTTTAGAAATGATTTTGGACGAGTTTTGTTGCGAAAAAATTTTGTGTGTGTTTGTTTGTGTTGGAAGAGGTATTTATAGGTGAGAGGGGTGATTTATGCATAATTGGGAATATTAAGAGTCGGTTTTGAAAAACATTTGAATTTCCACATTTAATGCTACCACTCCATTACCCCGATAAAATCCCGTTTTTCAAGGAACAATTCGTGCACAGATAAAAGTGCACTGCAGAGAGAAAATATGAATTTGATATTCTTGTGAGAGGAGGCATTAAATGCCAAGTGGGATGACAATAAGACAAAGAGACATATATTCCTATATTAAATTGGCATAGTTACCAACCTAGGACATTTAAGTACTGATACTTGGATCATTTAGTTACTCATTCAATGCTCTTTGTCAAGTGTCAGGACCCTGAATGAGTCTTACTCATTCAGTGAGAGGTTTATTTTGGGTGTTCAGGGAGGATGGACCAATTAGAGAACTTTGAGATTGGTTTTCGGATACTTGACTTTCATTGTCAAGCATTCCCAATCAGCTTTCAGTCTCCTGAAGGTAGGTTCATCCAAGGGTTTGGTGAAGATATCAGCCCGTTGATATTCAGTAGGGATGAAATGAAGTTCTATGTCTCCTTTCATTATGTGGTCCTTGATGAAGTGATATCTGATATCAATGTGTTTGGTTCTTTTGTGAAGGACAGGGTTATTGGAGATTGCAATAGCACTGGTGTTATCCACAGAAGATGCACCATTTTAATGGATATGTTATGAGTCAAGTTTCACATATATACATTGGCACAACATCAATTGCTAGCTATATTAAACTTCGGCCGAGGACATAGCCACGATTGTTGCTTTTAGCACTCCAACAAACGTTTTCCTCCAAGAAATTGACAGGACCGAGTACTTTTTATGTCCATGTTGTACAGCCCGATAGTAATCGAGTAACCCTTGAGATCAAACCCTGAGCATTTTGGATAATAGATTCCAAGGTTTGGGGTTCCCTTCAGTACGAGTATTCTTTTGGCTGCAGTGAGATGGGATTCTTTAGGATTGGTGATATGCTATTAGACACTGAGAATTGGATGTCTGGTCTAGAAGCAGTTAGATACATCAGTGATCCAACAATCCCTTTAAAATGAGTTTGATTGATGATTTGCCGGTGAGATCGGTCCAAGGTTGTTAGGTGGGACCATTGGAGTCTTCACTGAGCACGTCGATATCTCATATTTCTTCAAGAGATTTATGGTGTATTTCTCTTGACTGATGGATATTCCTTTATCAGTTTACCTGATTTTGTCCAAGAAAGTATGAGTTCCCCATCATGCTCATTTCAAACTTCTTTGTCATCAGTTTTTCAAACTGTTTGCATAGTTTGTAGTTTGTTGAGCCAAAAATGATGTCATCAACATACACTTGGACCAATATCACATCCTGTTGTGTTCTATAGACAAACAGTGTGTTGTCTATCTTTCCTCCGACAAACTTGTTTTGTATTAGGAAGGCTGAGAGAGTTTCATACCATGCCCTTGGAGCTTGTTTAAGTCCATAAATAGCTTTGTCAAGCTTGAGACATAGTGGGGAATTCACTACTCTCAAGCCGGGGTTGATGACATACACTTCTTCCTTGAGATCACCATTTAAGAATGCACTTTTAACATCCATTTGGTAGAAAGTTCATGTATGTTGCATAAGCAAGGAAGATCCGTGATGGCTTCCATTCTGCAACAGCGGAGCAAATGTCTCATCATAGTTGATCTTGTTGCCTCTTGGCTGTAACCTTTGGCTACAAGTCTGGCTTTGTTTTTAATGTTGACATAGTTTTCATCAGTTTGTTTCTGAAACCCCACTTCATTCCTATGACTACTACATCCTGAGGACATTTGATCAAGGTCATGACCTTGTTTTTGTCAAACTATTTGCAGTTCTTCTTGCATGGCCTGAACCCAGCTTGGGTGTTTAAGAGCCTCAGTGACACTTTTGGGTTCTATATCTGATAGGTAATCAGCATATAGACATTCATTAGCTGAAGCTGCAGTTAGATTAGAAGCCATGCTTCTAGTGAGCATGCCTTCAGTGGGTTCACCAATGATGTTTACAAGCTCAATGTCCTGAGATCTTGTCCACTTACTTGTGCTGGATCGAGCTTGAAGATGTCACTGGGAGTTCAGATGTGAGTTCAGGTGTAAGAGCCAGGAATCATTTAGAACATCTGTAGAGATGTCTTGTTCAGTGAGAGTTCATGAGTTACAGGTTCCGATCATTTGAATCAGTGTTACCTATCCCAGGTGACTGATTATCAATGAACTCACTGATGGGTTGGTTGGGGGTAGGTTGGTGAACCATAATGAGATGTCAGCATCACTTGATAGAGGAATTAAATTCAGTTGTACTCATCAGGAGGATATCTTGATGAGTTATCAATTCTATTTCCTCTACGAGGTGTTGGTGAACCTGATGCTTTCGGCACACTTTCATCAAAGGTGACGTGAAAGGTTTCCTCAACTTGTTGTCTCCTTGTGTTAAAAACCCAGAAGGCTTTGGAGATCAGTGAGTAGCCTAAGAAGTATCCATCATCAGCTTTTGCATCAAACTTGCCTAGATGATCCTCGTGGTTTGTGAATGACAGGACATCCAACACATGAAAATAGCGATGTCAGAAGTCTACCTTTGAAGATCTCATATGGGGTTTTATTATGTCTTTTGACAATGATTGACCTGTTTTGAGTGTAACAGGCCGTTTTGACTGCTTTAGTCCAGAAATGCTTGGAGAGGGCTGAGCCATTTAACATAGTTCTAGCAGCCTCAATGAGAGTTCTTTTTTTCCTTGATTGGTTCAGGGACCTTTTCAATGGATTCCATTTTTTCAGTAAGCTTACTCACAAGTTCAGTCAGTCTTTGAATTTGATCACTTCATGGGGAATGAGAGGATGTTGAAGTCTCAGTAGGAGTAGACTTTTGTTGAGTTTGTTTTGTTGGTCTTTTTCGGGATGGTTCTACCAAGTCCAGACCTTTCTTTTGGTGAATGAGGATTGAATTGCATGGAGTAGCTCAGAGCTTGGAGCAGCACCCGAAGAAGAGGTTTCATGGTGGAAGCGATGCTTGAGATTCTGCTTCAGACTCACAGATGTGTTCAGTACTCTACACAGGGAGTCCAAGCATGCTCTTTAGAGCTTGACTTTCAGGCTCTAGAATCCTTCCATAATCGAAATTTGGAAGCCTCTCGGGATAACCGTTCAATCCAATCACTGGAATTAGGACTAGTCAACATATTTGTAATCATGCCACCAGACACAAATGGCTTGGGAGACTGGTCTTTGTTGAGAGAGTCAGGGAGATGATCTTCGCCTATGACTCTCTTCTTGCTACTTGGGGGCTCCCAGCATCAAAGACCCTGGATTCTTAGCAGTCCAACTATTAAGAATATCATTTGCCTTTTTAAGTTCATCTTGAAGATTTTGATTTCTTTTAATGAGTTAGTGTGTTTGAATTTGCAAAGTGACAGCTTCAAGCTTGGCTTGTTTTAAAATAAGCAATTCATCCCTACACTTATTTAATTCAAAACTTAACTTGTTGTACTTAGAAAAAAGATTCAGTCTTTGCTCTTCTACAAACTTAAGGTCTACATTTAGATAATTCATATAGGACTGCCAATCAGAGTCATCATCCATAGAAAGTAAAATGTTTATCTTCTTCATTGTGATGTTGACCCATTCCCCGTTCCTAGCATGATTCTTTCCAATAGCTAGCTTGTCCTCTTCTGAGAGAGCCATCAGTGCACTGACATGTACCATTTAATCATCAGATGAGACGGCTCTTCATCCAGTCAAAGGTTTCAGCAACGAGGCCTTTGTTCTTGCCTGCCAGTTTTACATTTGTTGTTGTCTCTGAGGGACTGGCCTCAAGCAATGCAAGCTTAGCTTTAGCTTTCTTATACTTGGCTTCATAATCAATGGTTTTGTTATTATCAGATTTTTTTGAAAATTTTGATGAGACTGATACATTTTTTGTTGAAATTTGCTAAAGCCTGAGGACTGATTTGAACTTGATGGTTTATAAGAGGGTTCTGAAATTGTTTTAGAAAAACAGTCTTTTGCAAAATGACCCTTTTGTGACACTTAAAGCATTCAGTGTCCTCATTTGCTTTAGCACTAGAAAAACCTTTGTTTCTTTTAATAAACCTGCGAGAGTTAGCAAGGAGGGCCCTTTCCATTCAGTGTTGGTCGTTTAGGTACTCCTCACTTGATCTCTCATCAAGCTCATCATCTGAATTTTCTTGAAAATCTTGAACCACATTGTTAGAGAAGAAAGCAGTTGATATGGGTACTGAAGTGGTGGTTAGGGACTTCTTGACTTCCTGAGACTTCTTTAAGTCAGGATATCGTCTGTTGATGAGGTTTTTCTCATAGACAAATTTCCATAAATCTCGGAAGCTCAAGATTTTGGATATGATTAGCATTCCTGAGTCCCTGAGAGAAATTCAACCACTTCTCAGGGAGACTGTTGACTAAACCAACATTGATTTCATGTTTGGACAACTTCATCATTTGACAGTTCATTTAAAGAGTTTTGTACCTGGTGTAAGTTTGAGAGAGTTTGAGTCCTTAGCCCTGAAGGTGTTATACTCAAGTTTCAGGTCCATTATCCTGTTTTCCTTGGTATCAGATGGTCCTTCATGACTATGAACTAGGTCATCCCAGGTTTGCTTAGCTGTACTACAGCTTATAACAGACTCTATAATATCGTCAGGAAGACAAGATATTATGATACTTTTGAGTCTTTGGTCCTGGTTGACCACTCTCCTTTCATCCTGGGTCCACTGAGCTTCAGGTTTGGGCAACCCTTCAGCAGTCTTTGGGACAAATGGAACTTCATTTATACACTATATATAAGGTTCCATCCCAATCAAATAGCAAAGCATTCGCTTTTTCCATTTGTTGAATTTGCCAACTTCAAGTCTAGGGGCAACAGCTGAATAAGCTCCACCCTTTTTATCGACTAGTTGGGGTACATCAATTTCAGCCATTTAGGATCCTAATTTAAAATTTTTAGAGCGGCCTAAAAAATGAGTTTTAATTTATCCTTGCTCTGATACCACTTGTTGTTCCCCGTTCACTATCGTTTAAAACAGTTTAAGTTTATAAAACAAGTTAGTGAACTATGATGAAATTAACATAAGTAAAACACAGTAATTTTCAACATCCTTATTAGAAATAAATCAAAAAAATACGTTACCCAAGTACTTGCGGAATAGTACTTGGGATTGAAATGACAAAGTTGGGTGACTCTCTCTAAGCTCAGGCTAAGTCTGAGCACAACTCTTAGAGCTCACTGAGCTATCTCAGGAACTAAGTTGTATTTGGAGGAGTGAAAAGATAGCTTGCGTGTATGTGTGTTTTTACAATTCACAAGCTTAAACTTTTCACTCCATCTCTTATGCTATTTATACATGTATGAGTTTTAACTCTTTCCTAAGTGACAAAAACTGACATCCTACAGAGACAAAAAATCTGATGTATTTTGTCTGTTTTCAAAGACTATTCTAAGTAAAGACAAGGTCGCTTTCCATTACTCAGTGATGACACTGAGCTTGTAAGTTATCCATTCAGGGAAAGTTGACTTATGTTGATAAGGACTTCTTCTTATCTGATTCAAACTTCTCCGCCTTGTCCCTCTTTCTTGGTCTATTTATCCTTCAGTCTTCTACTTCAGTTTGTCTTCAGTGTAAGTAGTTGGAGAGGAGTCTTAGGGATTCAGTGAGTTATTGTCATCACTCTCTGAATCCATCATCTTCTTCTTGACTCAGTCTTCACCCTTTAAGTTCCGCCTTACTGAGTGGAGAGACTTCTTCTATGCCTCGTACTGAGTATCCCGAAGATGACTCACTGAGAGACTATGCACTCAGTGACCTGATTAGTGTTTAACGGACTAAACACTTGGGCTATTTTCTATTCAAATCCTAGATTAAGGGGTTTGGGTATTTACTGAACCCAACACTGCAACATGTTAGAAGACTAAAGACGAGTTGCATTAAAAGAACTAAAGACTTCTTCTTAATTCAAGCATTCATTATAAAGATTGTCTGTTTAGGGGAGAGCACTAATTGGGGGAGGCTGAAATGTCTGATTTAATCCTTAACTAGACTTGCTCATATTCTTCAGCAAGTTGATTCTTACAAAGACTTCAAGCGTTCTTCTCAATAGATTTCAAGTATATGGGCTGATAAGATGTTGCTGATTCTGAAGTGTCAAAACCAGCAAGGGGGAAGTAGACACACATCTAAACACAAAGCGAGTAAACTTGATGAACTTAATTCTTCTAAGTGATTGAAGATATACCGGGAAGACAAATGTCATGACCGCAGAGAAACTCCAGGTTTTACTCATCAAGGCTTTTAGTGTTATTATTCCAACTACGTGGGGGAAGTCATGTAAGAGTTTCTGGATAAAAAGATGTACACAAGTGTGTGATGATTTCGATGTTATCGCAATCATCAGGAGAGAGAATTGTGTACATTGGGGGCGCTCAGCTGTTTCACTTGTGTGCTTAATCAGTGATCCAGATATATAATCACTTATTTCGGAGTTGACATCCGTAGAGATTGTCATCCGCAGAGATAATCAGTGATTCGGCCTGCTTCTTCAATATTATCGGTTATTCTCTCTTTGGGCATTCGGGTACTTTGGGTTCTTGAGCTTCATACACTTTCTTCAGGGGGAGAGAAAAGTATACATCGGGGTTATTCTTTGGCTATTGTACTTAATCTGCTACTTCGACGATATAAGTTTCTCTGTCTTCGGGTACATTTGTATTCGGGTTCGTGAGCTCTGGTCTAAGAGACTGTGTGCATCAATTCATCTACCTGAGGGAATTGTTCTCTTAACACCTTTTTGGAATGGATCGCTTCAGACTTCAGTGGAAAAGGAATTTGAGAAGAGGTATTCAAATGTGGGATGATACGTTGATGTTCTTCTTCTTGATTATATAACCCCGAATGGAGAATCTCGACTATCGTTCTTAAAAAGAGCAGCAAGATCGATGATAATGGTGTGCTTCTCTGTGCATCTGGCTAAGGCAAGCTTGAAATAGAGCTTTGAATCTGCTCATCTAATGGATTTTCGGTTTGGGGGGAAGCTGCCAAAGTCTCTCTTTCTCAAAGGCTCATGTTCTATCTTCTATTCTGAAGCCTCGGAAGCTTCGGTGGTGGAAGTTTAAGAGATGGCGAATTCTATCTTCTACGACGTGCTGTTCGATATCCTTATCTCCGTACTCGTATCATCATCCTCTTAAACTATATCATCTACTTTATCTGTGTAAATAATTATCAAAAACCAAATAAAAAATATAAAACCAACAAAAAGAAAATAGAAAAATATAAAACCAACAAAAACCCATAAAAATCAAAAATTTGAAAAATTCCAAAAATATGTTTTCTCAAGACATGTCTTCTGATATCGATAACATCTACGGTCTTAGAAATGTCATTCAATAATGGCACGGGACTATAGATGAAGTTCGAGCAGGAGGTGTAAATATTTTTTTTTCAAAACATGTTCAAAAATGGCTTACAGTTATTTCAGACTGTAACCCGCGCTTCAAAAATGATGGCTTGCAGTTACTGCAGACTGTAACCCATGCTAAAACCATGGTTTGCTATTATTTCAGATAGCAACCCGTTCTTCAAGAAAGGAAAGTGCTGCGCTAAACCAATTTTCAAATATTTCGTGCACTTATCCTAAAACAAAATGAGGAAAGTATGTCGAAGAACTGCTGTTCCTACTAAAATATTTTTCTTTCTAAAATTCTTCAGAAAAATATTCGTTTTAACAAAATGGTGGTTAAATGAGTTGCTTAAAAATCAATCAGTGTCATTGTTTTCATAAATTTGCTAAACTCAATCAATGACTTCAGCGCTTTTAATACTTTTTATGAAATGAGTCATTGATTGAGGGGGTTAATGTTTTCAAATTTACATCATCTAACGAGCTTTCTTAATTATCCTATATGCTTAACTGAAAATGGTGTTAACCTATGTTGAAGGGCTAGGTGCCTAGGATATGACTGTTAGGATTAGATGATTTGAGTTTGATAAATACATAATTCTCATGCCTTTGTATGATCTGACTGATATGTTGAATTGACTGTTATTAGTCGATTGCTGCTTGGATGATGTCGACCACCATATATCTGTTTGTGCCCACTATGCAGGTATATTGGTCTATAAGAATGTTCCCGATCCGGATCCCAAAATTGAATATGATTGGATGCCGAAAGAATCTTGGGTCGGCAAATGAAGAAACGGAGCTTAATTTGACTTCTATAGAGAGTTGGCATCAAATGCAACGTCAGAGGAACACTGTTGCATCGTGGTTTCTTCCACCCTTCACAAACAACAAAGCTCAACCACCTAACGTATCTTTGTGCAGGATAATTGTGATGATACCATTTTTTTTTAAAACAATTTTTAAATAATATTGTTTTGAAAATTGGAAAAATATTGGTTTTGAAAATAAATTGGACTAATTTTTGAAAATCACTGGACTTCATTTTATCAAAACCTAAGTCACTCAATCAACGACTACGGTCATCGATTGAGGGGGAGAGTGATTTAAAATAAAACATTTTCAAACGATATTTATTCATAAAAGTCCGGTCTGTACAAAAACAAAGTGGTGATCTAAAGATTTTGTTAGGAATTGGAAATTCCATATTAAAGTGTCGGTCACCCCAATTATGGTCTAGCATATTTTAGCTCGTAGACTTGTACTTATTTACGTTATTTAGTAGTTAATTAGTTAGTTTGTAGCGTAGTTTAGCGTAGTGTAACTCCGTTGAGGAAGGACGGGTCTTTACCCACTGTATGCCTGATCCACAGCCCGTCAGGAGGGCGTATTATGTAAAACTATAAATACCCTCTACCTCCCAAGGTAGAGGGTTGGACCTTTCACTCAATCTAACCTTCTTTCTTTTGTTTACTTTCTCTCTTTAGAAAGGCTCCCATTCTACTTTCTCTCTCTAAAACCTCTAAACTATACGCCCCTTATTGTGATTGTGTATGTGTTTATGAAATCCAATATGTTACAATTGGTATCAAGAGCCATGGTTTGATCATCTCTCTTACTTGTCCTTGGATTTCTAGTGGTTTTATATAGTTTTTGGGTTTGAAAAAGTTTAGTTGTTTTATCATCATTTGGATCATTTCTTGTGTTAAAGGTTGAATTTTGATTGTACTTTTATGTTTAGAATCATTGTATGTGCTTGGGTTTTGAGTTGGAAAGCTTGAATCACTGTGGTTAGGCTTGTTTTGGATTGAAAAGGGTTGTTTTTAAGTTTTTCTACCTAGCGACTTGGTTCTCGGATAAATATTCTTCGTAGCGACTTGCTTTGATATTTGGTAGCGACTTGTAGTTGAAGTGGTAGCGATTTGAGTCCTAGCGACTTGTCTATTGAGACAAGACGACAAACAGTACAAAGTAGTGGAGACACCACTTTGGCTAGCGACTTGGTTGACGTAGCGACTTGTCTTTATTATTTCTAGCGACTTGTCTTTGTTGTGTTTAGCGAGTTGCTCTTTAGCGACTTGATCTCTTAGCGAGTTGTTCTAGCGACTTTCCTACTTAGCGAGTTGCTCTTTAGCGACTTGTCAGCTTAGCAATTTGGTGCTTTAGCGAATTGTGGTTAGCGACTTAGTTCATAGCAACTTGTGCTTAGCGACTTGGTTAATAGCGAGTTGTTACTTAGCAACTTGGTGCTAAGCGACTTGTATTCATAGTTAGAAGCGGTTTGACCATTCCATCAGTGCGTTTTGTTGACTTTTCCCGACAAAACTTCAAACAGCTATAACTTTTGAACCGTTACTCCGTTTTCAGCGTTCTACCCATCAAAATGACCGTGAGAACGAGGAGAATGGCACGCCGAATGAACTATCGAGGCCTAAATCAGCTCCGAACAGAAGTTATTGAGGTTTTTATGCTTTTTGACCTAAATTTCTCCGTATAATCGGGCATTAACCAATCCGAATCTCAACCAAACAACATCTCTTCTAATCCTACAAACAATCATATGCCCTAACACACAATTTTCTATCACTGTGTTGATCCATCAGTCATCTTAACACATTCCATTGGTCATTGCTTAACGGTTTGGTCTTGATTTTAGTAAAATCCTGCGAAAGATTCTATTTCTCGGTTTAAATCACAGACTTGTAAAATCCCGTGTATACATCAATATCATGTCTTACACTCGATTGGTGATTTGAAGTACTCAAACTGTATGATGCTGTAGACAACCATGAGAATATTAGCTATACTGAACGGTTACAGATGATGGATTCAATCAATGATGATTTGAGTTCTTCATGCTCTGAGTCCAACGAAAAAGATTTACACCTGCTAATGCTACAGAATGCCATGCAAAAGGAATATTGTATTATACCCTATCAACAACTTCACTCTCACCCCATGTTACTTCTACCCACAACAACGGAACGAACATGTATTGCCCTTTTCCGTCAAGACTTATCCACATTAACGGGAACATTACTATTGAACTTAGAAAAATTGGAACAACAACTTGATAAAGAAAAGGTTCAAAAGGATAGTTCAAATGCTGTACTTCAAGTGATCCACAACCAATTTCAGTCATTCATCAGTGGGGAATTTACATCAGATTATGATCAAGACATGACTGAAATATCTTTTAAGAGACACACTGGAATGGAAATTAGCGTGTTCATTGAGACATTTATCCAACTCATGGATAATGTGGAGAAGTACATTGAGGAAGTTTCACAGAAAGATGAAAAAGTAGATGAGTGTCAGGTGCAGTTGAGAGATAGTTGTGTTGAGTCGGGTAGTGTATCAGTCGAAAGATCGGGTGTTGCTGAATGCACAATATCAGAGACAACAAAGAATGATGTAACTAGCTGCTTAGTAACTCCTGGCACACAAGAAGTGGATGATGTGATCAAAAAGGTGAATGAATGTCAGGTACAATCAATAAATCGTAGTGTTGAGACCAGTAAGGCATCGGATGATGAATCAGTTGAAACTTAATACAGAGGCTCAGAAATAGATAAGCTTGACACAGCCAGCGGTTCAGTGACTCTTGTTACACATGATGTGGATGCAGATATCAGACCAAAAATTGAACAGGTATCATGTAATGAGGTACCCTTCTTGTTCAATATAGTGCATCTGCTAAAGTACTTAAACAAACTGATCATGATCTTTGAACATGACTCGATAAATGTCCATGCTTGAGGCTGAGTCGAGATTAAGTGTTTCAAAACAAACAATATGGTTGATAAAAGGCTTTTGATGAACTTTCAAACAAATTCTCAAATCTTGAAAAACATTGCATTTCACTTGAAATTGCGATACAAAGTAAAGAAGACAGTTTCCAAATTAACAAACCATGTAAAAATCGGAAATTCCGAATTAGGTGAACTTTTGAAATGATCACTTTGAAAGCTTCACTTCAAGACAAAGACTCAACCATCAACAATTTGAAGAAACATATTTCAGGTATGCATGTGAAAAGTAATTTGGTTACAAGTAATTCTGATGTTAATGCTATTGATGATATTCAAATGAGAATGATGAATTAGCGGTTTGTGTGGCCAAATTACTAAAGGAAAATGAGTCTTTTAGAAAGCATCACATAGAACTAAGTGACTCTGTCAAAGAAGCTAGAACTACATCAATGGAACAAAAAAACTCTTTGATAGCAAAAATTGATGAACTCAAAGCTCAACTTCAGGAAAAGAGTTTCGCTATTGTTGCCTTAAAAAATGAGCTTAGAAAAACCGTAGGGAAAAGTGTGAACACTAAATTTACAAAACCATCAACCTTGGGGAAACCAATTTCTCATCCCATTAGAAACCGGTCCGTTGTTAGGCAGACCCTCTGCGTTTATATCCGAAAGGCCAAAATTTTCAAAAACACGGTTTGTCTCCCAAGTTGATGAGAAACAAGTTTTGTCAAAACCGGTACCACTTCACCTAAGTTGCCTAAGAATTATGCTTCTAGTTCCTCTAAACCTCAACATGCAGCTACTTCTACTCTCACACCTCTAGGATTGGTTCGAAAAATGTGTCAAAGCCAAGCATTAAAATTCAGAATTTATATGATATGAATGACTTGTGGAAGAGCTATTATCTAGAAGAAGCTAGGAAAAAGGCACAGATTCGAAAAGATAGAATTTTATGTTCAAGACCTAGGGTGATGAATTCTATGAGGTTTCAAGGCACCGCTAGTAGTTTTAAACCATTACCTAGGAACACTCAACTAAAGACTAGGGATTGGCTTGTATCTATGAGTAGTTGCATTTCGAATAAAGTTATTCCCATAGCAGATCACTCTAAGAACTCTAGATCATTTTCTGAATCCAAACAAGTTGTTTGCTCAAATTGTCTGAAATGTATCTTTAAGGCAAATCATGATAATTGTTTTTCGAAATCCCTAAAGAAAGTAAATTCTCATACAAAGGTTCAACTTGTTAAGTCTAGGATTTTCACTAAGTCATCTACTGTGCATACGAAGCAAAACAAACCAAAATCTTCACCTAGATGGATACCAACTGCTAAATCTGTGGAAACTAGGAATAAGGATAAGTCTTCCACTATGCATAAGAAGCCTAACAATCCTAGACCTTGCCATAAGTGGATACTGTCTGGTAGAATGTTTAAGGACGCTGGACTTAGGTGGATACCTACCAGAAATTTACCGATGACAAAATCAAGGTTGAATGTGAAACCCCAAAGGGTTTGGATACTAATGTCACTAACCAAAATATATGCAATCAAGTTTGTAATATTATTGCAGGTAGTCCTTAATCGATTCAGATACTTGATCCTTCACTACATGGGTGGCTCAAAGTATGGATTACAAATGGATTGATATCTCATAACTCACGGGTTCAAGTAACTCAATCTTGATATTCATTCGGCTATGACGTCTGTTCACATCAGTTCAGGCCTCGTACTTCATCATTATGGCGTCTGTTAATAACTCTTCAGGCCCCGTTCCTCTAAGAAAAGAATGGTGTACGCTTCAGTGTGCTTTATCTTTAAAAGAAGAGAAATCTTCTTATGACATTTGAACACTACAGTTCAAGCCTCGTACTCTAAAGAAAAGAAAAGTGTACGTTTCAGTGCGCTTTATCTTCGGAAGAAGAGAAATCTTCTTATTATGACCATTCTTATCAACATGCTTCATGCTTTTTCCATGCGCTTCAGTCATCAAGTGAACCGGACTACAGATAATTACTCTTATTCCACTTGCTCAATATAATGAAGATGGCGACATCATGTGCTAATTTTGCGGGGGAGAAGTGTGAATTGAGTGCATTTGGATGATAATCACTTGTTTAATCAAGAATGGCATCTCCGTATGCAATTCTTGAGGGGGAGAAGAAGTGTGAATTTTTTGCATAGTTGATTGATATTTGAGAATAGATGGTCAAACGGCTCCTAACTCATGTAAGAACCGAGACTCTTCTTATGGGATCATCTTCACATGTAGTTTCTTCTAAGAGCCGTTGGTTGACATCTTCACACGGGCTGATATGATTAATGACAAAGTGCTTCCATTAATGCTTCACGTACACATCAACATGATGATTGAACAATCTCTATTCTTGTTTGATGTGATTGGTAGTTTGGTGTTACCATTTAGTGTGTTGTTCTTGGTGATTGTTGATTTCCTTGATAAATATCTTTCTGTTCTTGTTTGATTGGGAGGGATTTTAGTCAAACGGACTTGCAAGAGGTAAGTTAATTGGGATGCTTTTTGGTGTGATGAAGATGTTAACTATCTATTCCCCAACTGGACAATCTTGAAGAAGGTCGAGTCTACAGTCTATCCTACATTTTCTGATGCATGTTAGAAGACTAAAGACGAGTTGCATTTGATTATCTAAAAGACTTCTTCTTAATGCACGGGCATTTATCAAATAGATTGTCGGTTTATGGGAGAGCACTAATTGGGGATAGTGATAAGTCGATTTAATCTCCAATTAGACTTGCTCATATTCTTTAGCGATGATTCCTCGAGAAACCCAATCTCTAGTTATTCCTCGAGGCATTGATATTGACTATTGTAATATTGCAGTTGCACTATTGAATAATAATCCGCTCTTTGGTATTCCTTTGCCAAATCTTCACGGATTATTGTTCATGAAAAATGATCCGCTCTTTGGTATTCCTTTACCAAATCTTCACGGATTATTGTGCACTCTGTAAATCAACCACATGAACATTAAGGAAAATGACTACCTCATCCGCTTGAAGACATTATTGGTGAATCTTCCAGATCAGTCTTTATATGTATATCTTTAGGAAGATGGAATTGATGTTGAGGAACCATTTGTTCCGGTTCATTAAGTGGGTCAATGTACATCCGGTTGTACATTTATTCACGTGTTGGACATTTGACACAAGTTGATTACTTCGGAGTTAATCATTTATCACTTATTTGAGATTGAAGTTGACTTTCACAAAGGCGTGTTCTTATTTGATAACTTGCTCGGGCTTAAGAATTTGAGTTGAAGACTTTTTTTATCTAGTTACCAGTGATCAAGGTGGATGGTTGAAGACACGGTTAACTATCACTATTAGAAGTTACTTTGTTTTAATCAGTGTCACCGCATATGGCGGTGTGGATAATCAAGAGGTGTCTTGTCTCATACTTTGTTTGGGTTGTGAGTACTTAGAGATTTGCTTGAAGCATAAATTCTTGATACCGTTCTTCCATCATTAGGTGCAAGCTTAAGATACGAATGTGGGGAATTTGACTTTAGTTTCAAGTATGGTATATTGGGTTTTCTTCATCAGTGGTCACTTCAAATTGTCTACATAAGGGTTGATAAAATAGTCGAGAGAGAGTCTTCACAAGTTGATTCTCACAAGAGTTCAAGTGTTCTTCTCATAAAGATTTCAAGTATATGGGCTTATACTATGTGACTGATTACAGAAGTGTCAAAACTAGCAAGGGGAAGGAGACAAGCATCTAAAGCGAGTAAACTTTATGAACTTAATACTTCTAAGTGATTGAAGATATCCCGGGAAGACAAATGTCATGACCGTAGAGAAACTCAAGGTTTTACTCATCAAGGCTTTTAGTGTTACTATTCCAACTACGTGGGGGAAGTGATGTTAGAAAAGTTTCGAAGATAAAGAGGTACACAAGTATGACATATTCAGGGGAGATAAATGTAAAACATGAGGGAGGTGTTATCAGTTATTCTTTCGGTGGGAATGTGTGTACTTCGGGTTCTTGAGCTTCATACACGATCATCGGGGACGAAAGATGTGAACATTGGGGAGGTGTTTTTCATTACCCTCATGATGTGTATTCCGGAGAGTTCTTGGATATTGGTGTACTTCGGGTTCTTGAGCTTCATACACGATCATCAGGGAAGAAAGCCATTGTTTACCACAAACATTAGGGAGGTGTTTTCTTCAGGGCATGATGTGTATTCGGGAGAGTTCTTGAGCATTATTCAAAGAGAGACGCATCAATTCAACTACTTGGGGGAATTGTTCTCTTGACACCTTTTGGAATGGATCGCTTGAGACTTCATGGAAAAGAAATTTGAGAAGAGGTATTCTAATGTGGGATGATACGTTCTTTGTTCTTCTTCTTGATGATATAACCTGAATGGAGAATCTCGATTATCGGTCATAAAAGGAGCAACGGGATTTATGATAATGGTGTGCTTCTCGTGCACTGGCTAAGGCAAGCTTGAAATAGAGCTTCGAACTGCTCATCTAATGGATTTCGGTTTGGGGAAGGCCACAGTCTCCTTTTCTCAAAGGCTCATGTTCTATCTTCTATTCTGGAGCCTCGAAAGCTTTGTTGGTGGAAGTTTAAGAGATGACGAATTCTATCTTCTATGACGTGTTGCTCGATATCCTTATCTCGGTACTCGTATCATCATCCTTCTTAAACTATATCATCTATTCTATCTTTGTATATATTTATCAGAAAATCAAAATAAAAAATTATAAAACCAACAAAAAGAAAATAGAAAAATTGAAAACCTTCAAAAACCCATAAAAATCAAAAAATTTGAAATATACCAAAAATATGTTTTCTCTAGACATGTCTTCTGGTATCGATAACCTCTACGGTCTTAGAAATGTCATTCAATAATGGCACGGGACCATAGATGAAGTTCGAGCAGGAGGTGTAAATATTATTTTCCAAAACATGTCTCTAAATATGGCTTACGATTTGTAACTCGCTTCAAAAATGGCTGCATTACGTCATGTAACCCGTGCTTTATACTATGGCTTGCTATTATTTCTGATAGCAACCCGCTCTTCAAAGAGGAAAGTGCTACACTAAACCAATTTTCAAATATTTCATGCACTTATCATAAAACAAAATGAGGAAAGTATGTCGAAGGACTGCTGTTCCCACACAAATGTTTTTCCGTCTAAAAATTCTTCAGAAAAATATTTGTTGTTTTTCAAAAATGGTGGTAAATGTTGCTTGAAAATCAATCAGAATCAAGTTTTCATAAAATTGCAAAAAACTCAATCAATGACTTCAGCGCTTTTAAAACTTTTCAAGAAAAATAGTCATTGATTGAGGGGGAGAATATTTTTCATATTTACATCATCTAACGGGCTTTCTTAATCATCCTCGTGCTTATCAAAAATATAATTGCCTATGTTGAAGGACTAGGTTTCTAGGATGTGATTGTTAGGTTTAGATGATTATAGATTGATGAACATATAATTCCCATGCCCATGTATGATCTGATTGATATGTTGAAATTGACTTTTATTAGTCGATTGTTGTTTGGGTGATGTCGACCACCATATATCTGTTTGTGTTCACTAACGCATGCAGATATCATGGTTCATAAGAATGTTCCCGATCCGGATCCCACAATTGAAGATGATTGGATGTCGAAAGGAAAGGGTAACTATATCTTGGATTGACAAATGAAGAAACGAAGCTTAATTTGACTTCTATGGATAGTTGGCATGAAAAAATGCAACGTAAGAGGTCTCACTGCATCGGCAGATGGTTTTCTTCATCATCAAATGAAGAAACGGAGCTTAATTGGACCTCTATGAAGAGTTGGCATGAAAAATGCAACGAAAAAAGTCTCACTGCATCAGCAGATGGTTTTCTTCCAAACCTTACAACAACAACAACAACAAAAGCGGCTCAACCACCTAACGTATCTTTGTGCAGGATTAATAGTGGATGATACCGTTTTTCTAAAACTTTGAATAAAAATTGTTTTGAAAATGGAAAAATATGGTTTTGAAAATAAATTGGACTAAATTTTGAAAATCACCGGACTTCTTTTTATCAAAACCTATGTCACTCAATTATCGACTTCGGTTATCGATTGAGGGGGAGAGTGATTTAAAATATTATATTTTCAAACAATATTTCTTCATAAAAGTTCCGGTTTGTACGTTAAAATATGGTGATCTAAAGATTTAATGTTATGTCATGGTATAATTTTCTTTAAAACTCAAAGACCTGTCAAAATGAAATTTTTTCTGTTCTTGTTTGATTGTGAAATTGTTTTATTTTACTAAAAGATCTCTTAAAACAATCATACCTGACACTAACAATTTTTAATGTCTTTAAATGGTCCTTATCTGTCATTTTTCAAAATCAAACCTTGCCACGTCTTTCCCCAAAATTTTTTAAATGATTTAAATCTTTTGGGATCACAAATCTCAAATGGTTTGAAATTTCTGATCGGGGTTGAGATCGTGATTTAAATCTCAAATCTGTTTTTAATGGAATTGGTTTTAGTCCTTCAAAGGCACTTCTGCCTCCATGTGCCAAACGATTTCAATATACATAATGCACATGTTGAGGGGTAGCATTTATCCAAAAACAAAATGAGTTTTTAAATCAGGCACATTTTTTCCCATGTTTTCTAAACCTTATTAAATCACTTGGGATCCAAAATCTCAAAGAGTTTGATATTTTTGATCGGGGGAGAATTTGTGATTTAATAATGAAATTTGATAAAAGGTGATCGTTTTGATTCAAATGTGCATGCTGCTCTCCCTTGTGTGCTAAACGCTTTCGAATCTCGAAGCACATATTGAGGGGGAGCATTTCAATAAGAAAATAAACTGTCGAGGTACAAAAGCCTTTATGTTTTAACATAAAGTACCTTGATTGAGTTTTCAAATGGTTTTCTCTATGGCATATGTGATCGTGAAAGTACTTAAAAGAACTCTTTCCTCTATGTGAAAAAATGATTTAAAATATTCTACGCACATGTTGAGGGGGAGCATTTCAAAATGATCAAAACTATTAAGGTGCAAAATGCTTTGATCTCGTATCACATGTACCTTTATTGTTTTTCCAAATGATTTTTCAATTGGTTTCATGAAGGAAAGAATTGTACCAAAAAGACCGACCAATTTACTTTATGCATGGTGTTATAAGGATGGTTAGGTTAGGTATTCATTCCCACGATCCCGCCAGAGCTGGAGGGATCTACCCAGGGACAATCCACTACATAGTGTAGAGTCCTTAGGTAAGATGAAAAAAGGAGAAAAGTGGGATATGGGAAGAGTGCGGACTGAGATAGAGCTAGAAATGGAATAAACCCAACAAGGTTCTAGTTATGAAGTCTCGGTAAGCACTGAAGGGGTTGAAGAATGAAAAAGAAATGAATGTGAAAAATGGTGAAAAGAAACAGCCCTCCAATAATTCAACCTTAGGGCAGAAACCGGGTTCAATACATATGCTACTGGTGGTTACTAAGGTAACACTGGTATTGAAGACAAGACGTCATGGACCTAGTGACGCACAGCACTAAACTTCCCAAGCTACTCAAGTTCCTCTTAAAAGGACTTGTTTCATTCTCACGGGGAACCAACATAATCTATCGACTTTCTCTTAGTGATTGTTGATATTGAAGAAGGATACCCTCTCCCTAGTCTCCGGCATAGGAACCAAAAGTGCACAATTGAGTCTAGAGCCAAGAGATCATCCACAATATCTCATTATGACACATTATTCTTGAAGACTTACTGTTTCACACAATGTGGAAAGTGAGTATATATTAAGAGTCTTACGCATTATCCTTGTGGTATTGCTAGAACATCCAAGTGATATATTAAATATATTCACAATGAAGATGGAAAACCTTCTAGAGCCAACATCAAAAACAAGATCTTGGTGGGGTGACATGTGAGATCTTTTCTAAAGATCAAGCTTGTGACAACTGGATAGAAACGATGGGGCGATTCATTATTGAATCAACCTTGGTCCAGGAAATGAATTGACGAATACTTTTGGAAAAACCGTTCGATGTGCAAATGTCTTCTTTTCTCTAGCACATCGAATGTGTATTCATTTTCAAATTCAAAAAGTATCTCTGAATGAAAAAATACTTTTAGAAAACCCGTTCGATGTGCGAATCTCTTCTTTTCTCTAGCACATCGAATGTGTACTCTTTTCAAATACAAAAAGTATTTTTGATTGAAAAGTGATCTTTCTCATAAAACCTTCGTCG
The DNA here is from genome assembly GCA_910596185.1 of Chrysanthemum makinoi. NCBI lineage: Eukaryota > Viridiplantae > Streptophyta > Magnoliopsida > Asterales > Asteraceae > Chrysanthemum > Chrysanthemum makinoi. The sequence continues at coordinate 146,978,027 of OU343221.1, read as the reverse complement.
TATTGCAAAACTCTTTCTTCAAAGCAATACGCGATTATTTTTAAATCAATTTTTCATCAATCAGTGAATCTCAATTCACTGGTTCACTCACTCCGTGTTGTCTTCTTTGAGACGTTCTGATTTGAGAACGACTAGAGCATGCGAAACCTGTCAAGGAGATTTTAGGAATCCTACGATCACGGCGTGCTTGTACGATCAACGGGGAACCGTGGGCGTGTACCTCAATTCAACGAAAGTGATCAAAGACACTTTCGTGTGTTTTATTGCTAACTATTGTTTGTAGGTACATTTGGACGGTTCGGTTGATCAGAATTGAGGAGTCAATCCAAAGCCGCATGCTCACGGCATCCACACTTAATTGAAGAAATCATGACTAGTGCATATCTACGTAACACGGCTCGATATTTTTATCTGTGTTTCTACTACGCTGCTGCAAATATCATGAGCCAATAAAGCTTCCGCTACTCTGATGAAAGATGTCATGATCCAAAAGTGTGAGCATGTCGGTCCAAAAGTCACAACATCACATGAAGGCAACACAACTATGGATGATCCAGAGAGATTTGTTGTGGCTGATGATCTCAAAGAAAGCTCGAAGATCATCAAAGATGTGGATCAGTTAAAGGCCTCCACTAAAAGTACAAAATTATGCGGACTTTGAAGAATCGCTACACAAGCATAAAGAATGCGGAATTTGAAGAATTGAAGTCTACGAGCTTGGAACTAAAGACAAAGATAGAATGCTAAGATGCAAAATGTATTTCATGGGGTGACCTCCCTTAGGGGGAGATTGTTAGGAATTGGAAATTCCATATTAAAGTGTCGGTCACCCCAATTATGGTCTAGCATATTTTAGCTCGTAGACTTGTAGTTATTTACGTTATTTAGTAGTTAATTAGTTAGTTTGTAGCGTAGTTTAGCGTAGTGTAACTCCGTGGAGGAAGGACGGGTCTTTACCCACTGTATGCCTGATCCACAGCCCGTCAGGAGGGCGTATTATGTAAAACTATAAATACCCTCTACCTCCCAAGGTAGAGGGTTGGACCTTTCACTCAATCTAACCTTCTTTCTTTTGTTTACTTTCTCTCTCTAGAAAGGCTCCCATTCTACTTTCTCTCACTAAAACCTCTAAACTATACGCCCCTTATTGTGATTGTGTATGTGTTTATGAAATCCAATATGTTACAGATTTAATGTTATGTCATGGTATGATTTTCTTTAAAACTTAAAGATCTTACAAAATGAAATTTTTTCTGTTCTTGTTTGATTGTGAAATTGTTTTATTTTACTTAAAGATCTCTTAAAAACTATCATACCTGACACTAACAATTTTAATATCTTAAATTGATCCTTATCAATCACTTTTCAAAATTAAATGTTGCTACGTCTTTCCCCAAAATTTTCTAAATGATTTAAATCAATCGGGATCCAAAATCTCAATTGGTTTGAAATTTTTGATCGGGGGAGAGATCGTGATTTAAATCTCAAATCGGTTTTAAAGGGTGATTGTTTCAAAGCACTCCTTCCTTCATGTGTCAAACGATTTTCAAATACATAATGCACATGATTGTGGAGGAGCATTTAACCAAAAACTAGAAGAGTATTTAAACAAGGCCACATTTTCTCCCATGTTTTCTAAACCTTATTAAATCACTTGGGATCCAAAATCTCAAAGGGTTTGATATTTTTGATCAGGGGAGAATTTGTGATTTAATAATAAAACTTGATTAAAGATGATCATTTTGATTCAAATGTGAATACTGCTCTCCCATATGTGTTAAACGCTTTCGAATCTCGAAACACATATTGAGGGGGAGCATTTCAAAAGAAAACAAACTTTCAAGGTACAAAGATTTCTATGCTTCAACATAAAGTACCTTGATTGATTTTCTAAATGGTTTATTAATGGCCTTTTGTGATCGTGGATGTACTTCAAAAGAACTCTTTCCTCTATGTGATAAAATGATTTCAAATATCCTACGCACATATTGAGGGGGAGAATTTACCAAAGAAATTCAAATGGCTTTTTCTACGGAAATTGTGATCAAGAAATTATTTCAAAGAACTCTTGCCTCCACGTGCTAAACTATTTCAAATTCATATCCACATGTTGAGGGGGAGCATTTCTAAAATGATCAAAAAAATTAAGGTACAAAATGCTTTGATATTATATCACAAGTACCTTGATTGATTTTCCAAAAGATTTTTCAATTGGTTTCGAGAAGGAAAGAACAATACCAAAAGACCGACCAATTTACTTTATGCATGGTGTTATAAGGATGGTTAGGTTAGGTATTCGTTCCCACGATCCCGCCAGAGCTAGAGGGATCTACCCAGGGACAATCCAATAGATAGTGTAGAGTCCTTAGGTATGATGAAAAAAGGAGAAAATGAGAAATGGGAAGAGTGCCGACTGAGATTGAGCTAGAACTGGAATAAACCCAACAAGGTTCTAGTTATGAAGTCTCGGTAAGCACTGAAGGGGTTGAAGAATGAAAAAGAAATAAATGTGAAAAGGGTGAAAAGAAATAGCCCTCCAATAATTCAACCTTAGGGCAAAGACCGGGTTCAATACATATGCTACTGGTGTTTGCTAAGGTAACACTAGTATTGAAGACAAGACGTCATGGACCCAGTGACACACTGCACTAAACTTCCCAAGCTACTCAAGTTCCTTTTAAAAGGACTTGTTTCATTCTCACGGGGAACCTACATAATCTATCGACTTTCTCTTAGAGATTGTTGATATTAAAGAAGAAGACCCTCTCCCTAGTCTTCGGCATAGGAACCAAATGTGCACAATTGAGTCTAGAGCCAAGAGATCATTCACAATATCTCATTAGGACACGAAATTAATGAAGAATTGCGGTTTCACACAATGTGGCGAGTAAGAATATATTTTAAGAGTCCTACGCATTATCCTTGTGGTATTGCCAGAACATCCGAGTGATATATTAAATATTCACGATGAAGATGGAAAGCCTTCTAGAGCCAACATCAAACAAGCTCTTGGTGGGTGACATGTGAGATCTTCTCGTAAGATCAAGCTTGTGACAACTGGATTGAAACAATGGGGCAATTCACTCTTAAATCAACCTTGGTCCAGGAATGGAATTGACGAATACTTTTGGAAAAACCGTTCGATGTGCAAATCTTATTTTCTCTAGCACATCGAATGTGTATTCATATTTCAAACTCAAAAAGTATCTCTGATTGAAAAAATACTTTTGGAAAAACCGTTCGATGTGCAAACTTCTTTCTCTAGCACATCGAATGTATATTCTCTTTCAAATACAAAAAGTATTTTTGATTGAAAATTGATCTTTCTCATAAAACCTTCGTAGTATTGCAAAACTCTTTCTTCAAGCAATACGCGATTGTTTTTCAAATCATTTTTCATCAATCAGTGAATCTCAATTCGCTGGTTCACTCACTCCGTGTTGTCTTCATTGAGACGTTCCGGTTTGAGAACAGCTAGAGCATTTAAAACCCTGTCAAGGAGATTCTTCAGAATTCTACCTGATCACAGGAAGTTCTTGTACTGATCAACGGGGAACCGTGGGCCGTGTACCTCAATTCAACGAAAGTGATCAAAGACACTTTCATGTGTTTTATTGCTAATTGTTGTTTGCATGTACATTTGGACGGTTGCAGCTGATCAGAATTGAGGAGTCAATCCAAAGCCGCATGCTCACATCTTCCACACTTAATTGAAGAAATCATGACTTGTGCATATCTACAGAACCTGGCTCTGATATTTTTATACTATGTTTCTGCTACGCTGCTGCAAATATCATGAGTGAGTAAAGCTTCCGCTACTCTGATGAAAAGATGTCATGATCCAGAAAGTGTGAGCATGTCGGTCCGAAAGTCACAACTTCACATGATGACAACACAAAAAAGGGTGATCCAGAGATTTACTGTGGCTGATGATCTCAATGAAAGCTCAAAGATCATCAAAGATGTGGATCAGTTAAAGGCCTCCACTGAAAGTACCAAGTACTCGGACTATGAAGAGTCACTGTTAAAGCACAAAGATGCAGAAGTTGAAGAATTCAAGTCTACGAGCTCAAAACAAAGACAAAGATAGAATGCTAGGAAGCAAAATATATTTCATGGGGTGACCTCCTTTAGGGGGAGATTGTTAGGAATTGGAAATTCCATGTTAAAGTGTCGGTCACCCCAATTATGGTCTAGCATAAGTTAGCTCGTAGACATGTCATTTGTTACGTTATTTTGTAGTCAATTAGTTAGTTTTAAGCGTAGTTTAGTTTAGTGTAACACCGTGGAGGAAGGACGGGTCTTTACCCTCTGTATGCCTGATCCATAGCCTGTCAGGAGGGCGTGTAATCTGTAAGTATAAATACCCCTTCCATCCTTGGAAGGGGTGGTGCTTCTCAATAATCTAACCTTTACATTTTGTGCTACAACTCTCTACCAAGAACACCCTCTCTTATCTTTCTCTCTCTAAATGGCTAACATGTATTTCCATCATCAAAGACCACCCGAATCATCAACACAATAATATTTACGATCCTATACCAAAGAGATTGTAAAGCTTGCTTTTGCTGATAGGGTTAAGGTTCTAATACTGGGAAATAAGGAAACTTGTGATCCATTTGATATCAAGTCATTTGCTGTCAAAACTCTCACAGATGCAATTGACAGTCCAAAAGGGAAGGGAAAAAAAGGATGGTTTAGAACCACTTGTAGTTACTAATGGTTCTGGTTACAGTTTAAGTATGTATGGCTTAAATGCCCTAGAATAAATCTATTGTAACCTCTATTATGAATGCAATGTTTCCTGATTATGTTTTAAGTAACAATGTACCTGAAATGCAGTCATGGCTTTTGCAGTCTAAAGGTTTTTGTAGGCACATAGTATGTATAAATTGGCAAGATAATAATTGAGTTTGGCTTTCCATTTGAGCTAAGTCAATCTCAGTTTGAACTTGGTCTTCCATCTGCACTTGTTCTTCAGTTTGACTTGAACCAGTATCATTACCAAACCATCTTGAAAATGTTGAACTACAACCCCTCTTATTAAAATTCTTTTTGGATTACCAAGATTTGACCCAACTTTCCTTTTTGAACCACTGGCATTTACAGACCCGCCACCATGTTCAGTCCCAACACCACCACCATTTGATCCACCATCATCTACAGACCCACCACCAAAATGGTTTGCAACGAAAGTAAATGTTACTGGGGTGCTACTCGATTGATATCATAACACAAATTATAGAATAACAGATTTCCTTAAAAGAATTCATTTATTCCAATAAAAAGAGTTTACAACATTATTTTTGTGTGGAAATATAAACCCATAAAGGAATTTAAGTGGTCCCGAATGTAAATATCAGAGTCATCTATGACCATGTCATGTCAATGCCCAAGCGCCTCCAAAGTTTAGCTATAGCCTTTTTATCCTGAAAATACATGCTAAAAAGTCAACACAACAGTTGAGTGAATTCATAGGTTTAACAGTAAATCGGTTAATCACAAGATTCCAAGTTTAAATAAAAAGTGGGCTAAGAACATTACATCCATAATTGTAAGTAATTATTATTGCCCTAAGCCCATGAAGCCGAAACCTTAAGAATGATTGAATTTCGACAAATATATAGTCCCAGGTGACCATCCCAAGGCCACCCAAAGTTCCTCAAATGTAATTTGTTGGTCTGCCTAACCAAGTCAGAACGAAAGGGGGAGTTCAATCCTAATAGATCTATTCACAACATTCGTTCTCACTCGCAAGTGACTAACGGTTCATGTTCAGTGGGGACATAGTGGGATAAGCATAACTTAGCCAATAATAACAATCAAGAAAAACAACATCGAGTTTTCAAGAAATTTCAATCATAAAAGTAGTAGTAGCAAGTTGTTAGCCTCGCTAAAGTGAAGTCATTACGGGAATTGCATTAATTTATTCTTTTACTCATTCACAAGGACTAGTTTAGTCAATAGTGCTAAGTTAGGCTTGTTGAAGTATAAATACCCCTCCTAGTCCCAACTAGGAGGGTAGGAAGTTCACATTTTGTAAAGAAGTGTGTGTGGTTTCTTCTTCTTCTCTCTAGAAACCCACACATCTTCCCCTTTTCTATCTAATTCAATAACCATGTCTTTCTTATTCTTTGAGCTTCCCCGACCCCCCGAACCACATGAATCACATGTTTTTTCGATCCTACAATTGGTATAACGAGCCAGGTTGTGTATTTTTATCGATTTGTGTGGTTTTTGTACATGTTAAGGCTGTTTTTTACCCATATTTTTAGATCCGGAAAAAAAAAATTTCCTATCTTTTTGGTAAACAGTTTTTTATACATGTTTTAGTATTCTTTATGGTCAAAATATGTCCTGGTCGTACAAGTTTAATATATGTCTTGGGTCATTATCTGGTCCAAACGTATCAATCTTTTTTAGACATCTTTTGTACCAAATCTGTGGAAAATATTGTGGTCAAACCTTCATCTTTTCATGGTCAAACTGACAAAAAGAAGCAGTTTTTATGCTGTTTCTGGGTTTATTATGAAGACTGGTCGGAGAAAGTGGTCGGAAAAACTCGCCGGAAAAAGTCAAAGGGTCAAAACCCTTTTTCTACGCATAAGGAGAATCTTCAGGAATATTACGCATAACTGTGAAGTTATGCGTAGGAATTGTTACGCGTAAGTTTTTACGCATAAGCCCTGCTATACGCATAAACTTGACACGGGTTTACGCGATATGCAATGGCGGCTTACGCGTAAGACCAAGCGATTTACGATAAGGTCCGACCAAAGTTACGCGTGAATGATATTTTTTACGCATAAGGAAATGAAAGGAAAAGTTACGCGTAGACTCGAGCAAGACCACTATACCGTATACCAAATCACAACTGACTTAAGTCTACTAACATCATCAGTCCAAGCATAAGATTGAATACGATATGAAGAAAAACGAGATGACCATGATAAAAACATATCCGAATACCTTTATCAACACCATCTCCTATTATCACAGAACAACTTCAACTACATCACAACTCAAAACTTCTATTCGAAAAAAAAAAAACCGATCTCATAATTAGTTTCAACATTTTTTCAATCTTTTCAAGATTGTTGTAATGGAACCATATTTCCTCATAGATCTTTTGAAGCTTTGCTACTTGTGTTATTCGAATTACAAAGAAAGATTATAACAAGTATGTTATATCTTGTCTTAGATTCGTACATGACTTTAAAAGGAAAAAGAAATCGAAAAAAAAAACATCAATTAAACCTACCCGTGACCCCTTATTGAAAGGATCATGACGACATCCCTGGGATGGATTCGAACTGAAGTGCAAAACAAGAGAAAGGGTACTCATGTGTTGGGATGATTTTTGGTATTCGTTATTTTTCTTGATAATGGATGAGATATATGTTCAATCGGTATGTGAGTGATGTGGACAGGAAAGGAGATGAGTTTGGTTTCCAGATCTGTTTTGGGTGAGAAGTGGTGGTAGGCGAATATTTTGAGATTGTGTTTTAGGTCTAGTGATGTCTGGGATAGTTATATATCCGGTTATATTGAGTCAAATGGATCGGGGTTTGCTATCTCATGATTGGACTGATGGGCCTATGGTGACTAATTGGACTGGGCTGATACTTCACTGAGATGTTAACGCATATATTTGTCTTGGTCAAATGGTTTTGCGCACTTGATGAGCTATAACGTATAGAATTATATTATCCAAAATTTTGGATATATAATTTATTTATAAGTCCTCGATGAGTGGTATTTTGGTATGGTATAAATTTTCACGGAGGATACATGTTCACGGCTAAAGGTTTTGATGTATTTCAATCGTGACCACGGAGATGACTCTTTATTATTTATTTGGGTTTAAAGTGACGTTTGACGGACGAGTTTCCTTCCGCGAAGATGACTTGTCTGGGCAAATATGTTGAGTGTGATGAAGACTTGCTATCTAGTTACTTTTGTGATTCTTTCTCTCTTAACCCACAAAGTAGCTATCACTTTCGGTGTCTCACGTAGTTGAGGATACGTCAAGAGGTTTTGTACCATGGGTACACCGTTCTTTTTCACAAGGATAGTATAAGCTTAAGTAACCGGTCGGGAGATTTTACTTCTTTCTCAAGTTCGTCATATTGGGTTATCTTCACATGTGGTTACTCTACAGACCGTTGAATTTTGATGAGGGGTTGAGATGAGTTAGACAATGTCAAATGGTATTGTTCATCGACATCTTCTCACGGGCTGATATGATTTATGCTAGAATGCTTCTAGTTAATGCTTCATGTACACAATTGTATGCTGATTCCGATAAATCGTAACCATTAGGGGAGAGAAATGTGTACATCGGGGATGCACAACAAGTTCACGTGATTGGGCTTAATGGTTTATTTAATGATTTGTATCAGAAATTGGTTGATTCTATATCCTTCTCTCGTGCTTTCTACGAACTTCTTCCTTATCCACCTTGCAATTTTCGGCAACAAATTCAAGATGATCGATGGTTCAACTTGTTACTCTAGTGTTATCATTTCATGTGTACATTATGGGTTGATTTGATATATGAAAGATAACTGGAATGCATTTGGTGAGATGAAGATGTTGATATCTTATTCCCCGAATGGACAATCTTGAAGAAGGTCGAGTCGACAGTCTTTTCTACATTTTCGCCGTGTTAGAAGACTAAAGACGGTTCTAATTTAATTATCAAAAGACTTCTTCGGATTAGGAAATTCATCGAAAGGTTGTCAGGTTTGGGGAGAGCACTAATTAGGGGAGAGCAAAAAGGTCAGATTTAATCCCTAATTAGATTTGCTCGCATTGTTCTTTTGCAAGTAAAGAGATGGCGGCTGAGAAGATTCATGAAGTTTGAAAACTGTGAAGACACTCTTGGAGCTGCTGCGCTTATCTGTTGTATTTAATTTTTCTTGTAGGGAACATTGTAAGCAACTCCCATATGACATCACTTAGGGAGAGATTGTTAGCCTCGCTAAAGTGAAGTCATTACGGGAATTGCATTAGTTTATTCTTTTACTCATTCACAAGGACTAGTTTAGTCAATAGTGCTAAGTTAGGCTTGTTGAAGTATAAATACCCCTCCTAGTCCCAACTAGGAGGGTAGGAAGTTCACATTTTGTAAAGAAGTGTGTGTGGTTTCTTCTTCTTCTCTCTAGAAACCCACACATCTTCCCCTTTTCTATCTAATACAATAACCATGTCTTTCTTATTCTTTGAGCTTCCCCGACCCCCCGAACCACATGAATCACATGTTTTTTCAATCCTACACAAGTATTCTCCCCCAAGGAGTTTATAAAACAGTTAAAAGAGTAAAAGTGAGGCTATGAACTCACCTGGTGAGCATGAATCGATAATATCAAGTACGAAGTGGAAAATGCTTCAACGCGAAACCTAAATGTAATATGGCATGTTTTAGATGATATGTTCCGATTATGGTCTTATATGATATGATGAATTATGGATTTGATTGTAAAATACCAGTATCTTTTCTACTTGTGTGAAAATGCTTAAAGTTAAAATTCAAAAAATTTAATATTTAATTTAACTTATTTTTATCTTAGAAAAACCATATTTTATATATTTGAAATGATTTCGCAAAGCGTCGCTATTTATAAAGTCATCGTTTAGAAATGATAATAGTTTCCATGTCGTTTACTTATACGTGTTTAATGGTCATAACGCACTAGTTTAAGTATAGACTTATAGATATTTGTATATATTAGTTGTAAAGCCCCTTTTATCACTTATACCTTATCACAACTTTAGACACAAACACGCTTTATGCGTAAACCACAACAGTTACGCTATGCGTATAAGAAAGATGAAGAATAGAACTTGGTGACTTGAATGATATATTATGCTTATGTTTAGAGAGATAAAGGAAAGAAGATGAAAACAATATTCATATGAAACACACACACACACACACTCAAGCACACCCCTCAAATGACCATTTGAGGGGTATTTATAGTCCAAGGGACTTGATGCCCTAAAAGGCTTTCCATGGGCTCGGTTTGGACTTGGATTGGGCTTGGGATTCTTAAGCTTATAAACGTTAGAATAGCTTAACTCTTAACCAATTAGCTTAGCCCAATCCACGAGCCCGATGACTATTCTATCACGATATCTAACACACGTTACAAAGTTCCTAAATGTGAATGACCATCACTTCTAATAAAACTATTAAGGCTAACAATCTCCCCCTAAGGGGTGGTCATTCAAATGATGCTCCACTTGATAAGATCTTTACTTTCCTTGAGCTTGAACTTTGTGTGTAGATATAGAATAGTCTTGATTCTTTGTTCCTTCATGCTTTGTGATCAGATAATGTGGTTGTGTGCCGTTGTCAACTTCGTTGGATAGGTATCTCCTCGTCTTTCTCCACCATGCTCACACTTCTATTTGTCTTTTGGTTACCAATGATTTAGTTCTCGAGTCTTTAGATTCATTGACGAAGAATCATCTTTAACTTTGTGTAACCTTTGATTATGATGAGAACTTTCATGTGTTTTTTGTATGAGCATGTGGCGAGTCTGCACGATCCATCCGCTCCGGAGCTTCCATAAGAAGAAAACATAAAACAGGTTAGTAATAAGCGGATTCCGGCACTTACAAGTTTGAACTTCGAGAGTGTTAACAGCATAGTGTGAAAACACAACTCTAATTCTTACAAAGGCCGTTTCTGAATCGGAGTCCCACAAGTGAGATAACACGATGTACCGAAGTACACCTACGATTCAGATGAGTCGCTGAGGTACACCGAAGCATCACCTCACGATTGTAGACCGTTTGAGACACACTAAGCGTAATCCACGGGGAGTTACCCAAGTGACCTGCTCTCAGGGCTGCTTGATGTTGACCCTGGCAGGAGTTTCCATTCAATCACTGAAGATCACAGATGTGAAACTTCTCATAAATTTTCTGGCAGATTGCTAAGATCTGCGTAGGACTCTAGAATATATCACTTGTGTCCTTATTGGTGAACAACAAGCGATGTCATGTCATGTGTTCCTATGAGATCTTTTGATGAATCTCGTGGCTCTAGACTCAATAAGTGCATTTTGGTTTTCTGGCGGAGACTAGGGAGAGGGTCTCCTTCTTCAATATCAGCAATCTCTAAGAGAAAGTCAATAGATTATGTAGGGTTTCCGGTGAGAATGAAACAAATCCTTTTAAGAGGAATTGAGTGGCTAGAAGGTTAGGTGCGGTCACCTTTGGGTCCATTGACGTCTTTGTCATCAATACCGTGTCATCTAGTGACAACCAGTAGCATATGTATTGAACCCGGTTTCTGCCCTAAGGTTGATTATGGAGGGCTATTTCTTTTCACCCTTTCATTATATTTCTTTTTAATTCTTCAACCCCTTCTTTCTCCTTTCTCACATTACTCCTTTTTTCAATCATACCTAAGGACTTCTAATACTAACTATGGGTATTGTCCTTGGGTAGATCCCGCCGGCTCTGGCGGATCATAGGACGGATTTCCTATCCTTAGTCACCTTATAACTCCATGACTGTCCTATTGTTGCCATAAAACCATTTTCTTGAAAATCTCTCAGAGTGTTTATGATAGAAAACATGTTTGAGACACTCCGCGAGTTTTACATTTTCAGAAACACTCCCCCTTCACATGTTCTTATATTGTTTTAACTTAAATCTGCACATAGAGGGTAGAGTTACACTTTTTGAATTGATCTGCTCATGATAGACAATTCCCCACGAGACACAGTTACGTTGCTCAGTTAAAGAGTTCCATTGTCAGTTTTAAGGTGACAACTAGCTCTAATAACTAACTTGAAGATGTAAACACTCCTAGAAAGGAGGTTAGACCCATGAAAGTGCATGTCTATCGCGAGTTTCTCGAAATGGTACGTGGATTACTCGTCAATTCATTGGTTCCGTCTGAGTCGAGCTCATTTGAGATTCAAACACTGATCATAAAACATTTTTGATCACCTTTTAATCACGTTTCTCCCCCTCAAAAATAGCATATCTATGATGTTTTTGAAACAAAATGATTAAAAGATATGTTTTTCGGAAAGCATTTGAAGAGAAACTAATTTAGCATGAATTTTGGAACAATTTTGGTTTTATACTCCCCCTTAACGAAAGCATATTTTTCATACAGAAAATTTAGAATCAATTAAGGGTTTAGAGGGAGTTATCTTGGTACCAAATGTGAGAGATTTTGAAAATTTTCGAATCAATGGTACGCAAGATGAGAAGAAGATTTTGAAAATATTTTGAAGATATTTAGAGAAAAATTATCTTCATTTGTTTTAGGATAAGTGCTCGATATTTATGAAAATCGATTTGGCGTAGCACTTTCCTTTCTTTAAAGATCGGGTTGCAAGCTGAAATACTTACAAGCCATTATGTTTTTAGGAATAGTGCTTGAAAAATATTTAAAACCATTGATTTGGATAAGAACTTTCCTTTCTTTGAAGCCGGGTCCCGAGCCGATGTGTTCGAAGCCATTATTTTGAAGTCGGGTTTTAAATCAAGTATCGAAAGCCATTATAAAATAAATTTTGAGAAGCGACATGTTTTGGAAAACATTTAAAGAACTCTCGCTCAAGCATCCGTACATGCCCGTATCATTGTTGAATGACATTTCTAGAAACGTCTGAGAATATCGATTATCGAGAGACATGTCGGAGAAGAATATTTTTGATTTTTTGATTTTATATTGTTTTTGTATTTTATGAAAATTTTCTATTTTTGTATTTTGCTTTTGTTGGTTTTATAAAAGAAATGGAAAATCAAAGATAGACGATAGAGAGAATGAAGAATAAGAGTTTACAGAATTAGAGATGAGCTGGGTTCAGAGATATTTGATTCACCTGCAACCAAAGAAGAAGAGTTTTCACAAATAATAGTGTTAGAAGTATACGATTCCTCACGGTGAGGGTGATCACTATCAACGGTTGTAGTGGTTTCTACTTCCTTATCCTGATGATTTTCACTACTATCTGTGTTGGTGCAAGTATCAAAAATCTTTCCAGTGGGAATCCACCTAAGACCAACTTGGTTGAAAACTTTTCCCGTGGGAATCCACCTAAGGTAAGATCTAGGAGTTGTTATTTTTTCAGATGCAGCGGAAGACTCATTTTTAGAAAAACTACGTCCTGAAGAGATCGTCCTATTAGGTGTCTTTTTGTTTGTCTTTTTATCAACGGGTTTGTTTCTATTTGGTGTCTTAGTGGATTGTGCCTTGGCACGAGAATTATCTTTCTTGAGATATTGTAAGACACATGCATCATGGTTAGCTGAAAAGACACATTTTTTACATGTAGTACAGACAAATTCAATATTCTTGTTTAAAACAGCAGCTTTAACTTTGTCACTACAGTCTTTTGGAAATTGATTCTTGTTCGAAAAAGACTTAGAATTCCTAGTGATGTTTTCTAGGGGCAGCATTTTCTTTTCTTAACTACTCTTAGATGCAAGCCAATCCCTAGTTTTTTGTAGAGTGTTCCTAGGTAATGGTTTACTACTATTAGTAGTGCCTTGAGATCTTGTAGAATTCATCACCCTAGATGTTGCACCTAAAATTCCGTCTTTTCAAGTCTGTGCCTTTTTCCTAGCTTCTTCTAGATAGTGATTGTTGACCATGTCGTTAGAACCAAATGATTCTTTAAGCTGGATTTTGGTCACATTCCGTGTACTATTCCTAGAAATGCCGGTGTTCACTTATGGTGTTTCAAAGAACGCTTTTCCTATTTCAAAACTTTTGATAATTCTCTTTTTAATAGGCAGGGGTGTGGGTGACTGTTTTTGACAAATCAATTTTCTCGTTGACTTTTGGAGGAGGCATAGAAACAGACATTTTTGGTTTGGAAACCGGTTTGGGAACGTTTGTTTTCTCCTCACCAATGGTTTTGAAAACTTAGTATCCACAGCCTTTCCTTTTAGACTTTCGGTGAACTCTCAAAAGATCATTTTGCTCTTGCATGTCCTTGTAGGCACGCTCATACGATAGTTTGTCATACTTGCATTCCTCGGTTTTTCGATCAAGCTGTTTAAAATAGGACACGTTTTCTTTTTCAAGTTTTTCAAGAGCTTTTTCATATTTTAAAACAATTGCGGAGGTCTCAGACTGGAGTCTTTCATGATCTTCAACAGAATATGTTTGCAAAATGATGGACATGATATCAGTAGACATAACATCTTCGAAGAGAGAATCATTCAAATTTTCCAAAACTTTGATGTGTTCAACACTTTCATTAGATTGCTTTACCAGGGATTTATGGTCCTTGACAAAGTCAACTGTTTCTTTTAAAAATGCTTGTTCAAAATGAATTACCCTCGTAGCTGATGGCGTTAACAGAGGGGCAATTTGAGTTTCAAAAAACTTTTTCGTTTCGTCATCATGACGAGTAAACCAGATGTTAGTAGTAATATTGGTTTTAGATTTGACTGTCTCTTGAAGATACCCAATTCTAGTTTTAACGTCATCTAAAATGCTTCTTGCATCACTTGTGTTAAAAGGATTGTTTGAAGACATTTGTTCGATTTTCGAAAAGGATTTTGAGACAACTACAGGAGTTGCAACTGGTTTTGAAACTGGTTTTGAAACTGGTGTTGACACTTTGTTTGAAACACTTGGTGTGGTGGAACACGTTGATTGTTCTTTTGATTAACAAAAGTAATTCCATTAATTTTGTTCCATTTGTTATAATCAATCGGTTTAAGATCTGGATTCTTTTGTTTCATTTTTGATCTACTCTCCTCATATAGTTCCAACGTTTCAAGAGAATCACGAACAATTATGGGTTCATGCAAAGTTTTTCCATTGTTCAACACATTCGAGATTTTCAGCTTTCTTGAGGAATGAAGAAGGGTTGTTACCAAGAGCCATTTTATGTGCAGTGTGAAAAATCGGATTTGCTTGATTAGAAAGCATCTTGTTTGTTTTAGCGGAATGACCTGTTGTAAGAAGTAAATTATCCAATTTTTTATAGTTTCATTTTTATCCAGAATTTCATCAAGAAGAGAATCTTCGCGTTTTGAAAAATCAGCAATCAACTGTTTCTTCTCTTTTTCAAGATCAGAAAACAGTGCTTTTGTTTAGAAAGTTGGTCATTTAGATCAGAAATTTCCTTGTTTAAAGATTTTATTTTCAAGTTCAAATTCACATCAAGTGTGTCATACTTGAGTTGCAATTGTTTTCTCTTAAAAGCGAGTCTCGATAACCAATTTCAAATTCTGATATTTTGTTTATATGAAATTCATAGGCTCTGGCGTTCTCTTTGTAACTCTCAAGCTCAGCGGTCAATTTTTTATTCGCGGTCTTAACCTCACGATTGACCTTACTCACTTTCTCAATCTCAATACCACAATTATTGATTAATGATTCAAAATAAGCACGGGTTTCCTCATCACTCTCAGATTTTTGTGCCACACATAGCCATTAGGATCCACATCGGAGTTTCGAGTTCGTATTGCTACAACTCGGATTGTCCGGTATGTATCATAAGTAGGTCTGATGTCACGAATGCTTTTCATCATGAGTAAACCGATTAGCAACATTACTATAATTTGGTACCTCATTGAGTGAATCTGTCATAAACGGAGGTGTATCAAAAGTACCACTTGATGTTGAGTCCTGGTGATTGATTGTATGACTGGAGTTTGCAGTATTGATTGCTTTATGTGCCCGTCTTTGATTCATGAATTCGTATTACGCATCAGTCCAATTCAATTCTCGATTCTTCTTTCGTGCTAACATCAACATGTACTGGATCCTTTCAAGCTCGTCGGTTGTTTGACACGCATGCCTTTGGATCAAAATATCCTGAATCTTTGTTGTGATTGTTAGAGGTAGCTTGCTGAACCGAAGTCATAAAACAGTTATTCCCAATTTGATATCCCATATTACGATTCACAATCGACACCCTTGATGTCCATCAAACCGTCCGCATGTTGCATCGATTCCCCATTTGTATACCCGTAGCAAATCCATTCTGATTCCCAATAACATCAACCATTTGTCCTCCTTGACCCATATGCATACTTGGTTGAGCAAACTGCGGATTATACGATGAAATCCATTGGTTGTTGTTATTTGGTGTAGTTGGACTAATGTTTAGGTCATTGAAGAATGAATCAAAGAAAGCAGTTTTGAGACGATCTACCAGAGTTGCCATTGAGGAAGGTATGTATGATAAAGTTGATGTAGGATCGATTCAACGATAAAGGAGTTGTGTTTGAAAAGATATTGCCGTTTGAGGTTTTTCTGAAAGTCGTACTCGTAACCTTGGTCGTAAAAAAATTTCTCCCAAAATTTGAAATTCACTATAAAATCCAATTCTAAGGTCGTATGAAAAATTTGAGTTATGACAATTTTGACGCCAAATTTGACCGAAAAAATTTGAATTTAGGCCCAAAAATTTGAATTTTTGACCAAAATTTTCACAGTTAAACCAAAATTTGAATCTCGCGTAAAAATTGAACGTTTAGTCTCCTCAAAAATTTAAATTTTACTCAAGTTTTCCCGCCAAAAAATTGAATTTTTTTTTTTTTTTTTTAAACCTTTATGCGTAGAAAGAGCTTAGGCGAAGACCAAAGAAGTTACGAGTAGGATGCTTAGGCGTAGGATCTTATCGTAGGAAGCTTATTAGGATTCCTTAGGCGTAGGATCTTATGCGTAGACTTAAAGTTAGGCGTAGGAAAACTTATGCGTAAGATTTAGCTTATGCGTAAGACAAGGCTTAGGCGTAGAATAAATACTTATGCGTAAAGTAATCTACGCGTAAGTCTAAGCTTATGCGTAAGATTAGGGTTTTGCCCAAAAATCCTTTACACTATCACAGTGTAAGAGATATCCAAAAGTCGAAGTGTTCCACAAACTTATCCAAGTGAGGGAAGCACTGAGTCACCGTTTAAGCTCGAAGAATCTGCACCAAAACGTTATGAGTAGAACCTTATGCGTAGTTTGACTTTCTTACGCGTAGAACTAGGGTTTTGACCTAGGCGTAAAAAATTTCCAGTGATTCAAACGATTTCTCTTGCACAAACAGCCTTAAAAATACTCGAATAACCCAAAAATGTTGACCTATTTCACCCAAAGTGCTTAGATAAGTTACGAGTAGAATTGACCAATGAACCATACACGAGTTTAAAAATGAAGAAAAACACGTAAAGCTTCGAACTTTTTGCAAAAAACTGAAACTTTAGCACCAAATAAACCTTAAACCACAAGAATCTCGAATTTTTAAGTGCAAAAATTAAAGCTTTAAGCGTGACAAATATGTAAAACGAGAGCCTTTACGCGTAACCCTTCAAAACAAACACAAACACTCCTAAACCATTGTTAGGCGATTGATACCAATTGTAGGACCTTACTTTTATCAACCTTATCACAAACCCAACACGTATACAAGTATAACCACGTGAAACCAAACACAAACGTTATGCTTAGAAAGAATAAGAAGAAAGGAAAGATGGTGACTTGAATGATATGAAATCCGTGTATGTGAGAGGATAAAGATAAACACAATAAGTTTTAAAGCCCCTTTTATCAACCTTATCACAAACCCAACACAAACACGTATGCTTGATTATGCGTAGAATACTAAACACAAACACATACGTGTATAAGAAAGATGAAGAATAGAACTTGGTGACTTGAGGTATAGATCGTGTATGTATATAGAGAGATAAAGGAAAGAAGATGAAAACAATAAGTTGTATATTGCTATGACCTCGTTTTTACACAACTTTACCACACGAATTCCAAGCTTAGAAGAAGAACACGTTACACATACAGTATATGCGTAAAGATTAAGAAAGCAAAGAAAGAAAGATGGTGACAAGAGATGTATATGCGTATGTATTTAGAGAGACAAAGAGTAGAAGATGAAAACAATATTTCATAAATAAAACATACACACACACACTCACTCCTCAAATGACCATTTGACGGGTATTTATAGTCCAAGGGACTTGATGCCCTAAAAGGCTTTCCATGGGCTCGGTTTGGACTTGGATTGGGCTTGGGATTCTTAAGCTTATAAACGTTAGAATAGCTTAACTCTTAACCAATTAGCTTAGCCCAATCTACGAGCCCGATGACTATTCTATCACGATATCTAACACACGTTACAAAGTTCCTAAATGTGAATGACCATCACTTCTAATAAAAACTATTAAGGCTAACATTAGTCGTAACGTAACTAGCTTATAAAAAAACAATCGTGGAAAACCATAAGGGAGGTATGAATAGTTTTACCGATTAAAACTTCGTTTTAAACTATTTAGATCGACTTATGTCAATCTATTTAATGTGTGTGTTGGATGATGATAGATAAAGCATATAATCAAGTAATGCAAAGATAAAGGGCAAGGAACACAAAACCACGACACTAGTATTTATAGTGGTTCGGCTACAAGGACACCTTCCTTTCCCTACTCCACCCCGAGTTCCCCACTCGAGAGTTTGTAAGCACTACACAACACAAGCTCCTTAATGTGGCGGAGAAGCCTTCATAATGTCGCCTACTCTTTATCCGGTACAAGGCTAGACACCAGGTTCTTCCACGAGGTAGAACCAAACCTATCACAACGTCACCTACACTTTATCTGGTACAAGGCTAGATACCGTGTTCCATTACAAAGGAGGAACTACTACCCAACACTACACCAATACACGACTACCCCAAAGGAGACGCACTCCTTATTACAACATCATAAAGATGTCAATATCCTTTAACCCAAACTATCTATCTTGTACATCGATGCACCATATCGAATGTACTCCCTTGACACCTTTCACTAATGCCTTCGACACGACCCTTTGGCACCTTTCACTAATGCCTTCAACACGACATTTCTAAGGAGCGAGGAAAGAACTATCAACAAGATAACTTCAGTAGTCTTGATGATGACGAATCTTGGCAACTCATGGACTTGAGCTTGCCCGACTGCAAGAGGTGGTGATCTCGCCTTTAAGAGGAACCTAAAGAATCACACAAACACAAAAATACATAGAAATATACTATGGATATGAGGTTAGAGATATTACAATACTAAGAGAGAGTATGTGTAAAAGGGGTGAGTAGCAAGTGAGAAATGGCTCACTATTTATAGGAAAATTTCTCTACTGTTTCATGGTTCCCACGGATCCCTCCCCATAGGGATCCGGCTAGTGCAATTCAAGGGATCTGGCAGCTGGGTCAGCTTAAGTCCGGATTTTGAGTTGCAAACCGGGTTATGGTTATGAACCATGGGTTATGGGTAATGAATTATGGATACCCAACAAGATGCAATGTATGTAGACATTGGGTCATGGGTCTTGGGTCATGAATCTTGGATAATACCCAACATGACTTCATGCGTGATATTATGTAATGGGTCATGGATTATGGATCAAGCTCCATGGGTATAGGTCATGGATTTTGGGTTTTACCCAACAATATTCAATGTATCTAGTCAATGGGTCAAGGACTTAGATTTTTACCCATTACATTACCCATTACAATATAAATATGCAGATTTCCATATTATGTAAACACTAGTTGTTATACATATGCAATTCTGTAAGATGTAAACAATATTACTTGTTTAGTGTTTTATATGAAAATGTAAGTGTGTTAGTAAACTATTGGCTCAAACCATTTACGTATTTTATTTGTTTCGTTAAAATGATTTTACGTTTGTTATCGACAAAACATTAGAAGATCGTAAAATATAAATGAACGTTTTTATGGCTTATTTGTATTAATAATCTTCCTCTTTTTGTTGATAACAAAAAATAAGACTATTTTAAGGAAAAACTAAAATTCGTAAAATTTTGAATTGGTATTCTTACTCTCTTCTCCCTCTTTTTGTCAAAACAAAAAGAGCGTCGAAAAGTAACTAACACATTGTTTTGAGAAAAACGTGTGAATAGTAATAATAAAAAATAGAGAGTAAGAGAAGAGACGGATTCTCGTCTTAGCTCCCTCTTGACGGATGCTTCCCTTTGCTAAGGGCGTCAAGTAATTAGGAAGACTACGCGAGTGTGTTGCAATTATGTTTGCAAGTGGTTTCGTCTTTTGACGAAAATTCTCCCCGTTGACAAGTGATCCCCTTTGTGAGGGCGTCAAGTAATAAATAAATCCTAAGTGAAAGTATTGCAACCATTTTTGCAATAGTTTTGCTTTGACGAAAATCTTCCCCTTGTTGAGGGTGTCAAAGTCTTCATGTGTATTTTGAAAATCTATAAAACAAAAGTTAGAAAGCAAGTATATGATGCATAATTTCCTGCAAATGAGATTCAAATTAGTGATAAAAAGTTCTTCTGTTGCACGGATCCCATGGTTCCTCCTTGGGAGGGATTCGTCTAGGCAAAAGTGTGGGATCCATATACCTGTATTCTCATGACAACAAAGTGGATGTAAAATGTGATGTTAACATCAACAAGAGTTATGTATTAAGGCACCAAACATATTTTCATAACCAAATAGCATACAACATGTAATATCATTCAATAATACGAGAAAAATGATGTATGTATATAACTCTAAAACTAAGAAAATGATCCAAACATGAAGTATGATTTCTAACCAATCTAAGTTATGCTTAAGACTAGAGCACCACTTGAATTCCTAAGCTTAAGGGTGTTTAGGTTTGTTGACCTCATCGAAATGTTAAACGTAGCTCGTCACGTATTTCATGTACTAAACCTTCAACATGTTGACAATGATAACAATCTTTGTCATGGCTAGGGAATGGTGGTGGTAGGAATGGAGTGGTTTGAGATGGAAGGTTGGATGGAGGTTCCACAAAAGAAGGAGGGATTTCTGAAGGCGGTGGAATATGTGTTGATGATGGTGGTAGAGAGGTATCTACTTCCATATGATCCGGTTGTTGTTGTTGATTCCTCATAATCCTAAATGGACTATTTGAGGGTGATGGAGAAAAGGATACGGGAGCTAGTGTTGTTTCAACACCAAAGTTTTGTTGTTGAGATATTTTCTCAATTGAGTAAAATGTTGGCAATGGTGGTGGATGAGATAGTCTAGAAGGCAAGTCCTCTAATTTGTAGAGGTGTGAGATGAGAGTGAAATGGCAAAAGAGATAGCTCTAGGTACTAGAGGTGATGGTTTAGTGTAAGTAGGGGTGTTTGGTTTAGGAGGTATGGTAGTGTTTGGCAAGGGTAGTTTTGTAAGAACAATTCTTTTGGGAATTGGTTTGATTAGTAGAGTTGGTTGTGAGGAAATTCTAGTGTTTGGGGCTTTAACGGGTGATGATTCGGTTGAAGAGATTTCGTGAACAATCCGAGCACGTTTTTTGGGAGGTCCTTTGGTATATGAGTTAGCATTAGGATCTTTCCTCATGATGAAATGATAAATGGATAGTGAAATAAGGGCTTTTAGTTGCTGAGAATGAGGTTGTGAATGGTGACTTAGAAGTACTAACAAAGGGGTTTATAAAGGGAAGGAATTGGTAAATGAATTTAAAGCTTAAGCCACTAAGATCCTTAAAATTACAATGATTTGCATGCACAAGAGTCAACTACAGAGTTGCACTGATCTAGGAAGTCAATTAAGACAAGGTGGAGTGTTTAAGTTAACAGGAAGAGCTTGAAATGATTTTTTTAGCTTAGTCTGTGAAGCCGGTTCCCACGGTTCCCTCAAATGAGGGATCCGCCTAGGCTAAACCTAGGGATCTAGCTCTCAGCAGCCAAAGAGAAGGAAGTTAATGTTTTGTAAGGTCTAGTACCTAAAATATTGAGTGTTTTCAGTCTTCTCAGGTGTCTTAAATGATATGAGACTTAAATGATCAAGTGAAATGAGTGAGGGTAGCTAATGATTGTCTTTTATGAAAAGAAATGGGTTTTTATGAGCAGCAATGGGCGATCAAAGATGACACAAAGAAATTTGCGAGTGTCAAGTGGAGTCAAATGATCCTAGAGATCAGATGGTAACTTAAAAAAAATTTGGAAAATTCCTTAAAAATCATAAGAAATGAAAACTAGTTTTTAGCCTATTTTGAGGTAAAGATGACTAAAATCAATTTGCTAAAATTGAGAGAAATATCAAACTAGGTGTTTTGAGATGAGACGATCAATATGTGACCATTGGAGCGGAAATGTGGTGAGTTTTGATGAAAAGATAAATCAAAAGTACCTTGAATGTTATCCTAAGTTATCTATGAGTGGATGTGAAACCAATCGAGCTTGAGGAAGACTTAAGTGATCCTAAAGTATCATGTTTAACTAGTATAATATGGTCTGGAAGATTTGATAGAAGTGAGGATGTTTAAAAATCTACTTCTGTTTGCCCGAACCCCTTATTTGAGGGATCCGGCTAGTTATAAATGAGGGATCCATCTTTCTGAGATAAAATACTTCACAGAAAACAAGCAACATTTTGTTCTAGGTGTCGCATACTAAAACTAATGATTTCTACTGGAAACGTACATCAATACAAGAAAAAGTACAAAATATGTTGCACATAACGACAACCTATAGGTGAGTAGTTAAAATAACAACCAAACATTAGAATAAACGTAACAAAGTAAGTTTTGCACAAATATGAGCATAAATTGTTTGATAATCATAAAATTTCTAAAATAACCATAAAAACAAGCATAGTGTCTCTTTCGTTAATTTCTTCACTTTTCTTTCCCGAATTCATGAGGTAGTGAGTTAGGCATTTGATCATCCCTTTTGTTTGCTTGAATTCTTCAGACTCATTTGGAAGAGTGGGAAGTTGTTCATAGTAGGTCATGAGGTCGATTTGAAAGTTAGAAACGGGATCGACTTCAAATTCTTGTTCGTCAGAAGAGTCCGAGGGAGCACGAGGCCTTTTTCCATTGATCATGAGACGTTTGGGAGGTTGTTTGGTAAGTGGTACCATAACATGGTTAGCAAGAAAATGATCATCAGTAATAGGAGAAGGTTGCATTGCACTAACATACTCACGGAGTCGTGTTAGGAGCATACCATAGGGAAGTACCATGTTAATGAATTTGAACACACCTACCATTCTTTTAACCTTGTAATAGGCAAGATTAAAAGGTCTTTGGTAGATGAGACATAGATCATTTGGACAAGACAAGCATTGGGATGGTCTTTGTTTCCAACCAAACAAATGACATTTTCTCTAAGGATTTCTTCCCACTTTTTGTCAATGGGAAATATCTCGGAGAGTTCCATTTTAAAAGGATCACGATGGATGAGTTCTTTGTTGCGGTTGAGACGAGATTGGTCGACTCTTTTCTTGAATATGATGTCTCGAACAATTATGGGGTCATCTAGAGGAGTGTGATAGATAGGTTTGGAGTCTAGTGCGAAGGATTGAGTAGCTATTGACCAATCTTGGAATACATACAAATTCCTTCACATGGTATGCGAAGGATTTGTGCGAATATGTTGAGGGGTAAGGTAATGCTTTGGTTGTTTATAATAAAAGCGATTGAAATACTTTCATCATTGTTTTGAAAAATTCTAACACTCTTGTAAAATTCAAAGATAAAGACTCGACAAATTTGTTCATCAATTTCTAAGAGACAATCAAAGTTGATTGCCGAAAATACTAGATGAATGTCGATGTTTTCAAGGAAACATTCCTTAACTACACGACCTACGTGGATAAGTCATTTTTCTAGTTTTTTGAAGATTTTGCGATTGGTTTTTGAAAGCCCTTCTTTCCGATAGTATCTAGAAAGGTAGTGAACGGTGTCATGGTGATCTTGTTGGGTAGCCTTAGGCATGATTGATCATAGAAAACAAATATTCCAATTAGGTAAAATTTGTCAAGATGGGTTTATGGTTTTGATTTGTATTAAAAATGTTGTTTTGAAAACCTTTAATTGTATAGAACCTTTTTGTAATGAAACCAATTTTATAATACCTAAGTTCTTCAATTGGTGATAAATTGAATCTTAATTGAAAAGTCTAAAACCATAAACCCTAGGATGAAGATGATGATGAATAGAACATATGAGTGTAATTACTTACAATGATGTTCAAGAATGAGATGCTTGAGAGTGTGAAGCCCTGTGAAAATTGAAGCAAAGATTAGGTAGTTTTTGTGTTTGTAGAAGGAGGGAAAAATAGATTATTTTGGGTTTTGAAAAGTGTATAACTGATGTCTGTGACACGGTTCCCCCGGATCCCTTGTTTTATGGATCCGGCTAGTACAACTTATGGGATCCGCGTATGCAGATAGAAAATGGAGTATTTGGAATTATACTTTTTACTTGTAATTAGTTATACAATAACTTATTTTGAAAAATATCTTATAGAATGAGGTTCCTATTTGAATAGACGTTTGGCCAAGGTGTTTTGACGGGAAAGAGGATTGTTTCTGGATTATTTGTGAGTTAAGCATCAAAGGTCTATTTTGCGATGACGGTGTAGGTTTGATAATCTTTAGTATTTTAAAGAGAATCAAAAAGAAATACTATTCCCGATGATGAGTAAGTATGGAAAGTAGTGAAGAGAGACTTTTTAGAGACTTGCGACTTTTGAAGTTAAAGTCCTAATTCATGTGTTCATATATTTTATAAGACTATATTTATATGCATGGTTTTTATCATGAAAGAAAGGTACATATCATCAATATATTCATATAAGAATACTATAAGTAAAGATAAACTTGTTTGTGGGTAAGGGAACATAACTCTAAGCTCTTTTTATGGTTTTTAGAAACCATAGACCCGAAATACTTCATGAGCTTTTAAAGTAATCCATTGTACTTAGTAGAAGTAGGTTGTGATTACTTTTGAGTTCTTCCTTAGGTGTTTGCTTCATTTTTCTTTGGATAGAAATAAAGTCTTTGGAAGAGTCATAGCAAGAATATTTCTTAAAGAGAAATTGTTAGAATAATCTAAAACAAATGTTGCAAAAATCGCGAATCGGTAGTTGGGCGGTCGACCACCCTGCAGCGAGTAATCGGTCAAGGCAGGATTAATCGGTGATTAATCAGATTGGCATTTCCTGCATGTTTTGGGTATTTCTAGAGACCAAACTAAAGATCTTAACTGATTTCAAGCCTACTATGTTTCCAAACCTCAATAAAAGGCTTCAATTCTGATTATAAGGTCCATTGTGCGTTATAAGTGAAATAAAAGATCCCCATTGTGCGTCATAAGTGAAATTATTATTTTTTTAAAGTTGACCGATTAGTCCGATTCGGCCGATTTTTGACCGATTTTTGGCCGATTTTTTTACCTGCCCAATTTTTTGACTGATTTTCAAAATTTTACAAGGTGTATGGCCGATTACCTATTAATCGGCTGATTCGGCCAATTTTTGCAACAATGTCTATCACTATCCAACATTAAAAAAAAAATTGTTTTAAGAGATTTCCTTGTTTGTATTTTTCAATCATACACGGATCGTATCAAGTTTTTAAAGTACAATAATATACTCTAAGAAACTTGAAAACGAGGCTCTAATACCAATTGTGGAAAACTAGAAGGAGGGGTTGAATAGTTTTACCAATTAAAACTTCGTTTTAAAATATTTAGATCGACTTATGTCAATCTATTTAATGTGTGTGTTGGATGATGATAGATAAAGCATATAAACACGTAATGCAGAGATAAAGGGTAAGGAATACAAAACCATGAAATGAGTATTTATAGTGGTTCGGCTACCAGGACACCTTCCTTGCCCTACTCCACTCCCCGAGTTCCCCACTCGAGAGTTTGTAAGCACTACACAACACAAGCTCCTTAATTTGGTGGAGAAGCCTTCACAACATCGCCTATACCTTATCTGGTACAAGGATAGACACCGGGTTCTTCCACGAGGTAGAACCAAACCTATCACAACGTCGCCTACACTTTATCCGGTACAAGGCTAGATACCGAGTTCCATTACAAAAGAGGAACTACTACCCAACACTACACCAATACACGACTACCCCAAAGGAGATACACTCCTTATTACAACATCATAAGGATATCAATATCCTTTTACCCAAACTATCTATCTTGTACATCGATGCATCATATCGAATGTACTCCCTTGGCACCTTTCACTAATGCCTTTGACATGTCCCTTTTGCACCTTTCACTAATTCCTTCCACTTGACCCTTTGGCACCTTTCACTAATGCCTTCGACTTGACCCTTTGGCACCTTTCACTAATGCCTTCGACTTGACCCTTTGGCACCTTTCACTAATGCCTTCAACACAACACTTCTAAGGAGTGAGGAAAGAACTATCAACAAGATAGCTTCAGTAGTCTATATGATGACGAAGCTTGGACTTGAGCTTGCTCGACTTCAAGAGGTGGTGATCTCGCCTTTAAAAGGAACCTAGAGAATCACTCAAACATAAAACTACATAGATAGATCCTTTGGATCTGAGGTTAGAGATATTACAATACTAAGAGAGAGTATGTGTAAAAGGGGTGAGTAGCAAGTGAGAAATGGCTCACTATTTATAGGCAAATTTCTCTATTGTTCCACGGTTCCTACGGATCCCTCCCTAGAGAAATCCGGCTAGTGCAATTGAAGGGATCCGGAAGCTGGGTCAGCTTAAGTCCGGATTTTGGGTTGCAAACCGGGTTATGGGTTATGGGTTATGAACCATGGGTTATGGGTAATTAATTATGGATACCCAACAAGATGCAACGTATCTCGACATTGGGTCATGGGTCTTGGGTCATGGATCATGGATAATACCCAAAGATGACTTCATGCATGCTATCATGCAATGGGTCATGGGTTATGGATCAAGCTCCATGAGTATGGATCATGGATTTTGGGTTTTACCCAACAATATTCAATGTATCTAGTCAATGGGTCAAGGACTTAGATTTTTACCCATTACATTACCCATTACAATATAAATATGCACATTTTCATATTATGTAAACACTAGTTGTTATACATATGCAATTCTATAAGATGTAAACAATATTACATGTTTAGATTTTTATTTGAAAATGTAAGTGTGTTAGTAAACTATTGGCTCAAACCATTTACGTATTTTATTTGTTTCGTTAAAATGATTTTACGTGTGTTATCGACAAAACATTGAAAGATCGTAAAATATAAATAAACGTTTTTATGGCTTATTTGTATTAACAACAGTTATTTTAAAGTTATAAATTTACCTTCAACTTACGTAAAAGTAACACTTTTTACCCGAAACTTATATCCTTTTACATTTCTAATCCAAGATTATAGGATTATACTTTTAGTCTGAGTTTTTAGAATTGACATTTTCTTCCTAATTAGTTAAAAGTAATAGTGACAGGTGTTTACAACACAAGGGGGGTCTAATGTCAAGTTTTATAAAAGTAATAATAGTGCAAAGAGGAAAGGAAGAGGACAAGGTTCGAACCCTTGACCTCAGGTTCATCAGTCAAGCCCCCAACCAACTGCTCCACACTATCTATTGTGTCTTACTATCAAACGATTTCCTTATAACCATTTCGAGTCTGTGATATATCTTACATGTTTAACAAATTATGTGTGTGTGAGTTAGGTTTTGTTTATAAAAAAAGGTTTGTGTTCCTCTTCTTTAATCAACACTGACTTTGTGAATGTGCATGCTCGAGGGCTTGATATGACGACACTGGACATGAGCTTAACTCTAAAAAAGATGCATCGCGATACGTCACTGTTGTTCAACGACAGTGGGTTTTGACTCAAAGTACTCAAGTTCTTAACAAGTTCTAATTTAACTCGAATAGTTAATACTTAAGCTTAGGTATCTTTTAGCGTTCTTGGTCAGTTAAAGTTCGATGTGCCTCATATCGTTTACTTTTAGATTCAGTGGGTTAATGGAGTAAGAATAAGCACACGATATAGAGCTTATTAGTGTTAAGTTTGTAAGAGATATTGCCTCATAAGTCTTCTACAACAAAACCTATTTTTTATAAACTTTTATGCATGTACCTACGTATATATATACACCCAAGAAAACTCATTTCAGTTGGTTTACTGTCATGTTCTTAAGTTATGTTAGCATCGTTTCATGGCCATACAAGATCACGATATGTTTTAACGCGAGTTTCCTAAATGATATGTTAACGATATGAGAAGCGTTTAGCAATCTAAAACATGTCACATCCATTTTATAGACATTACTGAACGTGACTAGGACATGCATACGTATTGAAAAAGAAAAGCTTGAGAACTTACTACACCAACAATGGTGGTAGGAAAATGAAGTGGAAACACGAACGAGGGATGAACGAGAAACAAATCCAAACTCCAAAGCTTACAAGCTTTCAAACCCGTAACGTACTAGAACTAGCGAGGCTTTAGGACTCGAAAAATAAACCACGACTTGCTCCTTTTGTTTCGTTTCGCTGGAAAGAAGCAAAAGGGAAGGATTGTTTGTGTTTTGTTTTTAGTTTTTGATAGAGCCGAATATGGATTTGCATGGGTATATATATGAGGAAAATTGAGCACCAATTTGAGATTGACTTGGGTCTACCTCTTCAGTCGTATAGTTGGAAGGACAAGAAATTTTTAGTTGTGATGCTTCAATGAACTGATTAGACGATTCAGTTTTTCAAAATGATAAGTTGTAGTTGGAGTTGTGGCAGTAGCATTTTGGAAAGACAAGGAACAATGGACAAAATTTTTGATATGAAATTTCATTAGATTGGACTAAAATAGGGGGTATAATCACGAGGTCCTTGGATGCTTGCATTTGTCCATCTCTGCTTAAAATTTCAAAAAAAAAACACGTGGGTTTATGGGGTGCATTTGACGCCATGTAAATAAAAGGGTGATTGTTGGTTTCTTTGTGTGACACAAGAATGAACCAAAAAAAATATATAAGGGGTGTTTGTTAGCTCGGTTATGTTTCGAAAAAGAAAGAAAAGGAAGAAAAAAATATATAAAGTGTAGCGGTTGTTTGTTGGGCTCGTGAGGTGGCCAAAGCACAAAAAAGTATATGGTGTCCGTTTGGTTGTTATAGGATGAGTCAAGGCCCAACAATTTATAAGGGTGTGTCGGGTTTGATTATTTCGTTGATTATATTGTCGCGGTACGCGTGTGAGCTCGTTCCAAATGAGGTATGAATCGCATCATATAGATATGGTTTGTAATTGCACTTGTTAAAGAAATTGACTCGTAAAAATGGTTAATTAACTTTAACAATGAATTACTTCGTGTTTAACATTAATAATTGACTGGGTAAATCTTCAGGATATTACAGTACCTACCCCTTAAGAGAACCACGTCCTCGTGGTTTAATTTATGGTAGTTTTCAGGTTGTCTCATATTTTTTCTTTTTTTTAAGTGAACAGTAACCCCAATGGTCCTCAATAGTAGCCTAAGGGCTACTTCTTGTGCTATAAATCCCCATTTTGAACTTATATTTCCTTTTCTCATAACACTAAATTTTTCACCTACATTCATGTCCTTAATACTCAAGATGCCGCATGTTATCACCACTGTTGCGATCGTGTATTTTGTAGTTGTTGCTATCTACTTGGCCAACGACCCAAATGAAGAAGGTTATGAGTATTTGGCCGGGGTCTTAGCGGTTCATGCTCCAATCGTGGTCCTAGCGGTTGGCGTAGATATACTTTGTGGGGTAATAGATAGTATTGCATGCACAAGTGTTTGTAATAATTCTTTGTTTTAGTTTAGTTCTTATCAAGTTTTTATGGTGATAATAAAATGTGTTATAACAAATCTATTTGTGTTCTTTATTTATCGATCTATGTTTCTTGATATTTTCCTTACCCCACTCAATAACCCGCTTTTATTCTCGTATTACGCAAAATATTTATGGTGTTGCATCCGGTCGTGATTCTTGCTCTCGTGGGTGTAGTGGTGTTTTTCGTTAGCTTAGTGGGTCAATCGCTCAACGATTCCATTTTCTACTTGTTGATATTTGTACATTAGTTCTACCGTTGTTGATTGTATCGTTATGTGTTAATATTTATGGATTCTAATGTAATAAAAATTTACGTTGCTTATCGTATTTAAACTGTTTTATCTTTCCTAAAACAAATTTAAGGCGTGAATATTTTAAATCATTCTACTTAAGAGTTTTGACACGGCACTTATACTTAACCAATGAGTACAAGATAATAAGAGATGACGTAAACGTTCCGAGAGTATTGAAAGAAATATTCATACTCATCTTTGGAGATGAGGAGTAAAACGATCAAGGGAAAATGCCATAGTGTTCAAAATAGTTAGTGAGTACACGGTTTAATGTAAACGGAATGAAACTTTTTTTTGCGAGTATAACATATCAATCTCCTTATTATAAGCTTTGCCCATGCAAGACTTGTAATACTTAGGTTCACACATAATTTTGCGAAAATAATTAAAAATCGTGACGGGTTTCGGAAGAGAACTTGATGGATGTAAAGAAAGTTGTTGAACTTCATCTTTTGTAGATGATGATTCAGTTTGTTCCTTAGTAATTCTTATTGAAATTTTTGTTATTTATTGTTTCAGAACAAAGTGTTTGATTTACTCCGAAGATTCGGTCCAGTTACAAAAGAAGATATTGGTTATCGTTTAAAGTTGTTCGAGAGAGTAAATAGTTTATGAGATGATTAAAGTATAGTGTCGGGTTCAGTAAATACCCAAACCCCTTAATCTAGGATCAGTTACAAAAGAAGATATTGGTTATCCTTTAAAGCTGTTTGAGAGAGTAAATAGTTTATAAGATGATTAAAGTATAGTGTTGGGTTCAGTAAATACCCAAACCCCTTAATCTAGGATTTGAATAGAAAATAACCTAAGTTTTTAGACCGTTAAACACTAACAGTTCACTGAGTGCATAGTCTCTCAGTGAGCCATCTTCAGGATACTCAGTATGAGGAGAAGATGAAGTCTCTCCACTCAGTAAGGCGGAACTTAAAGGGTGAAGATTGAGTCAAGAAGAAGATGGTGGATTCAGTGAGTGATGACAATCACTCACTAAATCCCTAAGAATCCTCTCTAACTACTTACACTGAAGACAAACTAAAGTAGAAGACCGAAGGATATGAAGACTGAAGAATAAGCGGGATAAGGCGGGATAAGTTTGAATCAGATAAAACGAAGTCCTTATCAACCAAAGTCAAGTTTCCCTGAATGGCAAACGATCAGGCTCAGTGTCATCACTGACCTTTGGAAAGCAGTCTTGTCTCTTACCTAAAATAGTCTTTGTAAACAGAGACAAAATACATCAGTATTTTTTCTTCTTTAAGTTGTTAGTTTGTCACTTAGGAAAGAGTTAAAACTCATACTTGTATAAATAGCATAAGAGATGGAGTGAAAGATTAAGCTTGTGAATTGTAAAAACACACATACACGCAAGCCATCTTTTCACTTCTCCAAATACAACTTAATCCCTGAGATAGCTCAGTGGGTACTTGTAGTTGTGCTCGCAGACTTAGCCCGAGCTTCGAGGAGTTACCAACCTTGTCATTTAAATCCGGGTACTATTCAAATAAAGTACTTAGGTAATGTATTCTTGTTTGATTCATTTCTAATAAAGAATATTAAGTTGAAAATTAATCTGTGTGTTTTACTTACATCTTGTTAGGAATTAGAAAATTCTATGTTAAAGTGTCGGTCACCCCAATTATAAGTCTAGCATATGTTATCTCGTACGTGTTTGTCGTTATTAAGTAGTATTATTTTGTTAGTTTGTAGCGTAGTTTAGTTTAGAGCAACACCGTGGAGGAGGACGAGTCTTTACCACTGTATCCCGATCCACAGGCCGATAGGAGGTCGTGTATTTGTAAGTATAAATACCCCTTCCATCCATGGAAGGGGTGGTGCTTTTAATCTAATATTCAACATTTGTGAAGTAACTCTCTACCAAGACACCCCCTCTCTAACTACTCTAACTCTCTAACTATGGAAAACATGTATTTTGATCTCCCAAGACCACCCGAATCATCAACACACAAAAAAATACGATCCTACAATTGTACCAGAGCCGCGGTGTTGTGTTTTGATGATTTACTATGGTTTCGATTCATGTTTGTATGCTGTTTTTTGGTACTTTATGTCGGTCGGAATACTGTTTATGTTGGTCGTAGTTTTATGTTTGTATGTTATGATGGTCAAAATGGTTATTACAGTGGTTAAAATGGTCCAAATATTCATGTGGCCTATTGTTTCTTAACATCTGGTTTGTTATACCGGGCTTTTATGGCATGCTTCTGTCAAATAAGTCACGTTAATATCATCAGTTTTTTTGTGAAGTCAATGGGTCATCTAGTCATTTTTCGTGGTCAAACTGGGTCATAATGGGCATTAAAAGATGTAGTTTTTATGCATTTTTCTGGGTTTATAATGAAGGTGGTCGGAAAATGGTCGGAAAAGTCATTGGAAAATACCATAATTCTTGTTAGCGACTTGTCACTAATCTGTCCAGATACAATGAATCTTGTAGCGACTTGTATTAACAAGTTAGCGATTTGTATAATGATGTGGCGACTTATTGAAGTAGCTACTTGGCTAGCGACTTGGCTTAGCGACTTGCTTTGAAAACAGAAAGGAAGAAGAAGAGACTACGACCACTAGACAAACAACAATTACCAAATACCAAAAAACTTTAGTACGACTTCAGGTCAATACAACAACCATCCTTAGTCTCATAAAACAGATCCAAATTCAAACATAATCCTACTTCTATCCACAACCATGACTCAACCTCATCAATGTTCAAGACTCAGCTTTATCATTTCCAGTCTCGACACATGACTTATAACAAATGGTTATTCAACAAGATACTTAATAGATCTCAGAGTATCGTGTGTTTATTTGATTCATATCCGACCATTAAATTATTTTTCACACGAGTTAAACATCACAGATCCTTAACTTTAACAATATTCGAATCATTAAAGATAGTACAAGATAACCATATGGTCTCCTCTTCTCTTTTGAGTCGTTTATTAGTTCCAAAAACTGAAACTATCTACCGAAAATAATAAGTGTCAAACAAACAATATTGATCTCAAATTATCATCTCGTGAGTTTCATTGTTATATCAAACGAATCATCACACGAGATTGATCCATAAGTCTTGATAATATACGATTATAAAGAATCAAGGTTATAACATGTTCGTTATTCCTTGTTTCTTTGTTTCGTGTAACTATATCTACTACCAACACGTTAAATTATTCATGAATCAACCCTACCAGTCACCTTGTTATGATCGTAAGGCCTTCTCGTCATCTCACCATCCCTGTGGCAGTCACATAATAAGTTCAAGCCATCCATGTGGCGAACTTAGTTTGTTCATTGGAGGCGTCAATATTGGATTGATATGTAAAAGAGGTCTGAAATAGGAGGCAGATTGATGAATGATTAGGGTTGGGTGAGAGGAATCTTAGGAATGGTTGGGGTTGAAGCGTTTTTTTTTTGTTGAAGCAGAGAAGGAGGCGGACAGATAATGAGACTTAGGGTAAAGGTTTGAGAGAGATTTGGGATTAGGGTAAATGTGATGTGTGCTCACTATATATATAACCCTATAAATTAGGGTAAGGGTACTTTTGGACCGGTTTTGTGATTTATTAGGCCAGGAACTGCTCACATGGGCCGATCAGACATTTATTAGAGTTGGGATCTTTGTTGGACTATCACGTGGGCTGGTACTCTAATTCGACCTATTGGATGAAATATTATGGTGACTTTGTGGTCAAATAAAATGGTGGAAATGTTGAGAGATCCGAATATTATTATCGAATTTTGGATACATTTGTTTCAATAGTCTTGATTATGATACTTGTCTGGAACTGATGATTAGACTGGACTGATGCGGGTTGATAACAAGTTTTTGAAATTTGATGAGTTTTCTTTTGATTATGAAATGAGATTTGAGTCATGCAAAAATTGATCATGAGACCTATCTATGAGACTGGATGTGAATAGAATGATGATTTGATGTGAGCTGATGAGATGAAGAGATTCGTTGAGATAAGAGGTTTGATACTTTGGATTATGCATCTTCACGAAAATTTTATGTCACGGCTTGAAGTGATGATTGAACGAATTCGACTACGGAGTTGTTTGGACGGTATTTTTGTTTATTTGAACTTGAAGTGAGGTTTTCCGGGAACGGTTACTTATTTCGTCTTCTTTCTTTCTACCCTTCCGCGAAGATGACTTGTTTGGCGTTATTGAGGGTGATAAAGACTTGGCTATTTAATTACGGTTGTGATTCTTTCTCGGTTAACCCACAACGTAACTTTCACTTCGGTGTCTCACACAGTTGAGGATACGTCAAGAGGTTTTGTGCATTGGGTACACCGTTTCTTTGTCACTAGGATTAGTACAAGCTTAAGTAACAAATCTGGAGAATTTTACTTCATGATCAAGTTTGACATATCGGGTTTACTTCACCATGTGGTCACAGCAACAGCCGACAGAATGCGTGAATGATGTGTTTACCAAAGTGTTTATTGGATGGTTGATGATATTGTTGATGTTGGAGAATGAATCGTTGATGAACCGCTACATGTTTCCCTTAAAACATATACTCACTGAAACCAAAGTTGTCATAACATATTCAAGCTGACGTTGTTTACGGTTTTGTCTTGATTTTGTAAAATCCCGCGAAAGAATCTATTTCTCGGTTTAAATCATAGACTTGTAAAATCCTGTGACAATGGAAACATCCTGGTAATTGTAAAGTGCATTT
The DNA here is from genome assembly GCA_910596185.1 of Chrysanthemum makinoi. Taxonomy (NCBI): domain Eukaryota; kingdom Viridiplantae; phylum Streptophyta; class Magnoliopsida; order Asterales; family Asteraceae; genus Chrysanthemum; species Chrysanthemum makinoi. The sequence goes on along the minus strand of OU343221.1, from coordinate 146,943,446 downwards.
CCGGATCTATCTTATGGTTTATTCTTGGTCTTGTAAAATCCCCGAAAGAACTATTTCTCGGTTTAAAACATAGAGTTGTAAAATCCCGTAATGATGGAACCATCCTGGAGAAAAGGAAGTGTATTGGGATTTTTTCTGATGCTAGTGCTACGGTTTTCTTCGCTTCGAAAGGGATAAAAGGGTGTACTTCATGATTGGATGTGTGTTTGGATATTCGTCATGGCAGTTTGGTTATTACATGGTTTTACGGGGTTATGTGCTTTTAACCATGGTCGGGATGGAAACCATTATCAGAGTTCACATAAACATCAAAGAGGCTAGATTTGATCTTTTAACCAGAAGATGTGACAACGGGGTCAATTCACTATTATTTATTTGAGGTTGAAGTGAAATATCACGGGCGAGTGTACTTAGTATCTGAAGGTATCGGGAATGGTTGGATGAAGATTCTTCGAGATCCTTGTTCAAGCTTATCATTAAAAACGAAGACTTAGAAATCTAGTTATTGTTGGGTGTCTTTTACCTTTTCTTTTACCACTTGGGGGAATTGGGCTCTTACCACTACAAAATAACTATCACTTTAAGGAGTTACGTTGTAGTGCTCAGTGTCACATTCAATTGTGGATTTTCAAGAGGTGATGTACGTCTATTACTTGATGGTTGGTTGGTTGAAGAGTATAGAATACTTAGAGATTCAATGGAGCATGATTTCTCGTCACCGCTCTTAGTTTCACATGTGCAAGTTTAAGTCACGAGTTCGGGTTAGTTTACTTCAGGGTCAAATTCATCATATTGGGTTATCTCCATCAGCTGTCACTACAAAGAGCCTACTAAATGATAATGGGGTTGATTACATGTTTTGCCAAGAGATTGAAAAGAGAGAGATTATGACGTCTGTTCACTTCAGTTCAGGCATCGTACTCTAAAGAAAAGAAATGTGTACGTTTCAGTGCACATTATCTTTGAAAGAAGAGAAATCTTCTTATGACGTATGAACACAACAGTTCATGCCTCGTTCTCTATAGAAAAGAAAAGTGTACGTGTCAGTGCGCTTTATCTTCTGAAGAAGAGAAATCTTCTAATTAATGACCATTCTCATCAACATGCTTCATGCTTTTTCCATGCGCTTCAGTCACAAAGTGAACCGGGCTACCACTGATTGTTTTCTCATTCCACTTGCTCGATTATAATGAAGATGGCGACATCATGTGCTTATTTTGCGGGAGAGAAGTGTGAATAGAACATTCGGATGATTTCCACTTATTTAGTCAAGAATGGCATCTCCGTATGCAATTCTTGAGGGGGAGAAGAAGTGTGAATTTTTTGCATTGTTGATTGATATTTGAGAATAAAAATGGTCATACGGCTCTAAACTCATGTAAGAACCGAGCTTCTTGTTATCGGGTCATCTTCACATGGAGTTTTTCTCCTTTAAGAGCCGTTGGTTGACATCTTCACTCGGATTGATGAGTTTATCGACAAAGTGCTTCCGGTTAATGCTTCACGTACACATCAACATGATGATTCCGAACAATCTCTCTGTTCTTGTTTGATGTGACTGGTAGTTTGGCGTTACCATCTTGTGTGTTCGTTGCGGCCTTATTGCTGATTTCCTTGATGAACATCTTTCTGTTCTTGTTTGATTGGGAGAGATTTTAGTTAAGGGGATTTGCAAGATGTAAGTTAATTGGGATGCTTTTTGGTGGGATGCTTTTTGGTGTGAGTTGAAGATGTTAACTATCTATTCCCCAACTGGATAATCTTGAAGAAGGTCTACAGTCTGTTCTACATTTTCTGCTACATGTTAGAAGACTAAAGACGAGTTGCATTTAACGATCTAAAGACTTCTTCTTAATCTGGGCATCTATCAAACAGATTGTCGGTCTAGGGGAGAGCACTAATTGGGAGAAAGTTATAAGTCAGATTCAATTCCCAATTAGACTTGCTCATATTTTTAGCAGTGACTCCTCGAGACGTTGATATTGACTATTGTTGGACATTTGACACAAGGTGATTACTTCGGAGTTAATCATTTATCACTTATTTGAGATTGAAGTTGACTTTCACAAAGGCGTGTTCTTATTTGATAACTTGCTCGGGCTTAAGAATTTGAGGTGAAGACTTGGTTTATCTAGTTACCAGCAGTCGAGGTGGATGGTTGAAGACCTGGTTAACTATCACTATAGGAGTTACTTTGTTTTACTCAGTGTCACACGCATATGACGGTGTGGATAATCGCAAGAGGTGTTAATGTCTCATACTTTGTTTGGGTAGTGTGTACTTAGAGATTTGCTTGAAGCATAAATTCTCTACACCGTTCTTCCATCATTAGGTGCAAGCTTAAGATACAAATGTGGGGAAGTTGACTTCAGTTTCAAGTAGGGTATATCGGGTTTTCTTCTTCAGTAGTCACTACAAATCATCTTCATAAGGGTTGATAAAAATAGTCAGAGAGAGTCTTCGCAAGTTGATCCCACAAAGATTCAAGTGTTCTTCTTCTCAACAAATTCTAGTATCGGCTTATAATGATTGCTGACTCGTGTGTCAAAACCAGCAAGGGGAAGGAGACACACATCTATACGCGAGTAATCTTGACGAGCTTAATACTTCTAAATGATTGAAGATATCCCGGGAAGACTATTGTCATTACCGCAGAGAAACTCAAGATTTGACTCATAGCGTTCAGTGTTTTTTTATTCCAACTATGTGGGGGAAGAGATGGAAGAGTTAGTTTCTGATGATAAAAGAGGTACACAAGTGTGTAATGATGCTATCGCATTCATCAGAGGAGAGAGATTGTGTACATGGGGATGCTCAGCTGTCTCACTTGAGGGCTTATATGTTGATTCAGAGATATAATCACTTATTCCGAGTGGACATCCGTAAGATTGTCACCGCAGAGATAATCGTGATTCGGCCTGCTTCTTCAATGTTATCGGTTATTCTCTCTTGGGCATTCGGGTACTTCGGGTTCTTGAGCTTCATACACTTTCTTTAGGGGAGAGAAAAGTATACATCGGGGTTATTCTTTAGCTATTGGTTAATCCGCTACTTCGATGGTATAAGTTTCTTGTCTTCGGTTTGTGTGTTCGGGTTCGTGAGCTCTAGTCTAAGAGACTGACTGCATCAATTCAACTACGTGGGGGAAGTGGTCTCTTGACACCTTTTGGAATGGATTGCTTCAGACGTCAGTAGAAAAGAAATTTGAGAAGATTGTTTTATGCGTGGGATGATACTTTGCTGTTATTCTTGTTGATGATATAACCCCGAATGGAGAACCTTGATTATCGTTCTTAAATGGAGCAGTGGGATTTATGATAATGGTGTGCTTTTTGTGCACCTGGCTAAGGAAAGCTTGAAATAGAGCTTCGAATCTGCTCATCTAATGGATCTTCGGTTTGGGGGGAAGCTGCCAAAGTTTTTTTTCTCAAGGGTTCATGTTCTATCTTCTATTCTGAAGCCTCGGAAGCTTTGGTGGTGAAAGTTTAAGAGATGACGATTCTCTTCAACAACGGGCTGCTTGATATCCTTATCTCGGTAGTCGTATCATCATCTTCTTATACTATATCATCTACTCTATCCTTGTATATAGTTATCAGAAAACAAAATAGAAAAATATAAAACCTTTAAAAACCCATAAAAATCAGAAAATTTCAAAAATACCAAAAATATGTTTTCTCATGACATGTCTTCTGGTATCGATAACATCTACGATCTTAGAAATGTCATTCAATAATGGCACGGGACCATAGATGAAGTTCGAGCAGGAGGTGTAAATATTCTTTTCTAAACATGTCTCCAAAAATGGCTTGCAGTTACCTCAGACTGTAACCCGTACTTAAACCATGGTTTGCTATTATTTTCAGATAGCAACCCGTCTTCTGAAAGGAAAGTAGCGCTAAACCATTTTCAAATATTTCGGGCACTTATCCTAAAAACAAAACAAGGAAAGTATGTCGAAGGACTGCTGTTCCTACACAAATGTTTTTCCGTCTAAAATTCTTCAGAAAAATATTTGGTGTTTTTCAAAATGGTGGTAAATGAGTTGCTTTAAAAACAATCAGATTCAGAGTTTTTGTAAAATTGAAAACTCAACCAATGACTTCAGCGCGTTTAAACTTTTCATAAAATGAGTCATGGATTGAGGGGGATAATGTTTTTTTTTCAAATCTACATCATCTAATGGGCTTTCTTAAATTATCCTAATATGCTTAATTAAAAATGATGTTAACCTATGTTGAAGGACTAGGTGCCTAGGATATGATTGCTAGGATTAGATGATTAGTGTTTGATGAACACATTTTTCCCATACATTTTTATGATCTGATTGTTATGTTGGATTGACTATTATTAGTCGATTGCTGTTTGGGTGATGTCGACCACCATATATCTGTATGTGTGTTCACTAACGTATGCAGGTATATTGGTATATAAGAATGTTCCCGATCCGGATCCCACAATTGAAGATGATTGGATGCCGAAAGGAAAGGGTAACTATATCTTGGGTTGACAAATGAAGAAACGGAGCTTAATTGGACTTCCATGGAGAGTTGGCATAAATGCAACGTAAGAGGTCTCACTGCATCAGCAGATGGTTTTCTTCTAAGTGATTGAAGAAACGGAGCTTAATTTGACCTCAGTTGGCATTCAAAATGCAACGTAAGAAGAAGTCTCACTGCATCAGCAGATGGTTTTTCTTCCAAGCCCTACAGCAACAACAACAGAAGCTTCTCAACCACCTAACGTATCTTTGTGCAGGATACCATTTTTAAACAATTTTGAATAAGTTGATTAAATTGTTTTTTAAAATGGAAAATATTGTTTTGAAAATATATTGGACTAATTTTTGAAAATCACCGGACTTCTTTTTATCAAAACATTAGTCACTCAATTATCGACTTCGGTCATCGATTGAGGGGGAGAGTGATTTAAAATAAAGTATTTTCAAACAATATATCTTCAAAAGAGTCCGTTTGTATGAAAATAAGTGGTGATCTAAAGATTTAATGTTATGTCATGGTATGATTTTTTCTTTAGAATCAAGGTCTTTCAAAATGAAATTTTTTCTGTTCTTGTTTGATTGTGAAATTGTTTTGTTTTACTTAAAGATCTCATAAAACAAATCATACCTGACACTAACAATCTTTAATGTCTAAATCTGTTCCTATCTGTCATCTTTCAAAATTAATTCTTGCCACGTCTTTCCCCTAAAATTTTTCTAACTAATTTAAATCTTTTGGGATTACAAATCTCAAATGGTTTGAAATTTTTGATCGGGGAGAGATCGTGATTTAAATCTCAAATCTGTTTTAATGGAATTGGTTTTAGTCCTTCAAAGGCACTCCTGCCTCCATGTGCCAAACGATTTCAAATACACAATGCACATGTTGAGGAGGAGGATTTATCCAAAAACCAGATGAGTATTTAAACAAGGCCACATTTTCTCCCATGTTTTCTAAACCTAATTAAATCACTTGGGATCCAAAATCTCAAAGGGTTTGATATTTTTGATCGGGGGAGAATTTGTGATTTAATAATGAAATTTGATAAAAGGTGATCGTTTTTGATTTAATTGTGCAGGCTGCTCTCTCATATGTGCTAAACGCTTTCGAATCTCGAAGCACATATTGAGGGGGAGCAAAACCATCGAGGTACAAAAGTTTTTTAAAAGAGATTTTAAAGTACCTTGATTGTGTTTTCAAATGGTTTCTTAATGGCTTTTGTGATCGTGAATGTGCTTCAAAAGAACTCTTGCCTCTATGTGATAAAATGATTTTAAATATCCTATGCACATATTGAGGGGGAGAATTTTACCAAAGAAATTCAAATGGCTTTTTCTAAGGAAATTGTGATCAAGAAATTATTTCAAAGAAATTATTTCAAAGAACTCTTGCCTCCATGTGCCAAACAATTTTAAATCATATGCACATGTTGAGGGGGAGCATTTCTAAAATGATCAAAACTATTAAGGTACAAAATGCTTTGATCTCGTATCACAAGTACCTTGATTGTTTTCCAAATGATTTTTCGATTGGTTTCAAGGAAGAATGAACTGTACCAAAAGACCGACCATTTTACTTTATGTATGGAGTTATAAGGATGGTGAGGTTAGGTATTAGTTCCCACGATCCAGCCAGAACCGGAGGGATCTACCCAGGGACAATCCACTAGATAGTGTAGAGTCCTTAGGTATATTGAAAAAAGGAGAAAAGTGAGATATGGGAAGAGTGCGGACTGAGACAGAGCTAGTACTGGAATAAACCCAACAAGGTTCTAGTAATGAAGTCTCGGTAAGCACTGAAGGGGTTGAAGAATGAAAAAGAAATAAATGTGAAAAAGGGTGAAAAGAAATAGCCCTCCATTAATTCAACCTTAGGGCAGTAACCGGGTTCAATACATATGCTACTGGTGGTTACTAAGGTAACGCCGGTATTGAAGACAAGACGTCATGGACCCAGTGACGCACTGCACTAAACTTCCCAAACCACTCAAGTTCCTCTTAAAAGGACTTGTTTAATTCTCACGGGGAACCGACATTATCTATCGACTTTCTCTTAGAGATTGTTGATATTGAAGAAGGAGACCCTCTCCCTAGTCTCCGGCATAGGAAACCAAATGTGCACTAATTGAGTCTAGAGCCAAGAGATCATCCACAATATCTCATTAGGACACAAAATTAATGAAGACTTGCTGTTTCACACAATGTGGAAAGTAAGTATATATTTAGAGTCCTACGCATTATCCCTGTGGTATTGCCAGAACATCCGAGTGATATGTAAACATATTCACAATGAAGATGGAAAGCCTTCTGGAGCCAACATCAAACAAGCTCCTGGTAGGTGGCATGTGAGATCTATTCTATAGATCAACCATGTGACAACTGGATAGAAACGATGGGGCGATTCACTCGTGAATCAACCTTGGTCCAGGAATGGAATTGACGAATACTTTTGAAAAAACCGTTCGATGTGCAAACCTTCTTTTCTCTAGCACGTCGAATGTGTACTTATGTTTTCAAATTCAAAAAGTATCTCTGATTGAAAAATACTTTTAGAACAACCGTTCGATGTGCAATCTCTTCTTTTCGCTAGCACGTCGAATGTGTACTCATTCTCTAATACAAAAGTATTTTGATTGAAAATTGATCTTTCTCATAAAACCTTCGTGTATGCAAAACTCTTTCTTCTCAGCAATACGCGATTGTTTTTCAAATCATTTTTCATCAATCAGTGAATCTCAATTCGCTGGTTCACTCACTCCGTGTTGTCTTCTTTGAGACGTTCCGGTTTGAGAACAGCTAGAACAGCTGCGAAACCCTGTCAAGGAGATTCTTAGGAATCCTACCTGATCACAGGCAGTATTTATACTGATCAACGGGGAACCGTGGGCCGTGTACCTCAATTCAGCGAAAGTGATCAAAGACACTTTCGTGTGTTTTATTGCTAACTGTTGTTTGCAGGTACATTTGGACGGTTGCAGCTGATCAGAATTGAGGAGTCAATCCAAAGCCGCATGCTCACAGCATCCACACTTAATTTGAAGAAATCATGACTGGTGCATATCTACATAACCTGGCTCTGATATTTCATACTATGCTTCTGCTTCGCTGTTGCAAATATCATGAACCAGTAAGGCTTCCGCTACTCTGATGGAAAGATGTCATGATTCAAAAGTGTGAGCATGTCGGTCCAAAAGTCACAACTTCACATGATGGCAACACAATAAAGGGTGATCCAGAGATTTACTGTGGCTGATGATCTCAATGAAAGCTCGAAGATCATCAAAGATGTGGATCAGTTCAAAGACCTCCACTCAAAGTACAAAATAATCGGACTTTGAAGAATCGCTACAAAAGCACAAAGATTGCGGAAATTGAAGAATTGATGTCTACGAGCTCAAGAACAAAGACAAAGATAGAATGCTAGGATGCAAAATGTATTTCATGGGGTGACCTCCCTTAGGGGGAGATTGTTAGGAATTAGAAAATTCTATGTTAAAGTGTCGGTCACTCCAATTATAAGTCTAGCTATGTTATCTCGTAGACGTGTCGTTTGTTACGTTTATTAAGTTTTATTTGTTAGTTTGTAGCGTAGTTTAGTTTAGAGCAACACCGTGGAGGAAGGACGGGTCTTTACCCACTGTATCCCTGATCCACAGGCCGATAGGAGGTCGTGTATTTGTAAGTATAAATACCCCTTCCATCCATGGAAGGGGTGGTGCTTTTCAATCTAATATTCAACATTTGTGAAGTAACTCTCTACCAAGAACACCCTCTCTCTCTCAACTAACTCTCTAACTATGGCAAACATGTATTTTGATCTCCCAAGACCACCCGAATCATCAACACAATAAAAATAACGATCCTACACATCTTATCAGTCATAGATTCACTATTAACTTGTATTTAATACTTAAACTGTTTTACGATAGTGAATAGGGAACAACATATAGCTTATAAAGCGGCTTGTAAAACCATTTATTGAGCAATAAGGAAGATATTTCAAATTAGTAGTAAAATCGTAGTTTGTGATTTAGTAGCAAGGCTGTTCATAAGATTGTAGTAAAACTTGTAGGGTAATTGTAACTTAGTTTACAAAATGCTAGAAAAACTGTTTGTTTCTAATGAAATAGAAGTATGGTAGCGAATCGGTTTGTTACATAAGAGTAGTTTGTAAAGTGATTTGTAAACAGTTTATAGGACAACAGGAGGACAACTCATAAATTACCAGTAGGGTCGAAATTGTAGTACGAAATTTTGTAGAATGACTACAAAATAGTTGGTAAAATAGTTGAAATCAGTTTGTGTGTTAGATAGGGTAGTCGATAAGATGTTCATAAAGATAGTCGATAAGATAGTTGAAAATAGTTCGTGTATCAGATAACATCACAGTTTATCATTTCATAAGAGGATAGCAGGGCGGACAGTTGGTATTCTCTCGGGATGAGTGAAGAATTAGGTATCCATTCCCAAAAATAGTGGCTTGGGTTACAAGTCAACTCTAGGTATGTTTCTGATTCATTATAAGTTTAGTGATTCGTTCATTATTTATGTTCAATAAGGGAGTTCCCTTCGTAGATGTCGTATTGTGTTGTTCCTAGAATGGTTAAGGATGTAATCCGGTTCATCAATTGAGTACTAATTTGGAATGGAGGTGACACTTGTTACAGCAGTAGTGACGGGGCAACCTTGATTTTCGAGGTTTGAGAGAATGATGATCGGACGAGATGGTGAAAACATAGCTTTGTTACGACCAATTAATAGTAATATATAATAATTTATGTTTAAATCATTATGCATCATTTGCTAAGCAAATCTCCATGTGGGAAAAATGTAGGCACAAGGCGTAAATTAGTAGAGTGTAAAATATTTTGAGAGCGTAATATTGCAATGGGAAAGTGTTCCACTTTGGGAGAAAGTATTATAATGAGAAAGTATTGTGATGCCAGTTTGTTAGGTGTAGAAGTAAACCTTTATACATTTTTATGATTTTCAATGTTCATGAACTCACACAGAAATTTTACCATTTTTAGAAATCAGGTAGGAAGTCAACCGGACATAACACTATCATAATACTCTCAGTATCGCAAAATTCACCTCTAAGTCGGACATAGGTGATCAGGCCATGTCCCACTGTCCCTGGTTGAATATAGGTGATCGGCCTATATTTACCCGAGGTTCAATGCATTTTGAAATACTTAGCTTAGTCATACTAGTAACATGTCCCAATGCTCTTAGAAAAGTTGTTCTGAAAGATTTAAAATGAATATTTCATTTAGGTGGGGGGAGAAGGCGTAGCGCTATGGTACATAAACATACGCATAGGAAATATAAGATCATAGCGCATAGTAAGATTAAGTGAATGATAATAAAGTATATATCTTATCAAGGATGACTTCAACAAGTCATAAGTGAGGCATCCGCTTGCCACGCAGGAATGTGTCGGTCATAGGTTAAGTTTTTGCAAAAGTAGTTATAGTCTAGGTTTTAAAAATATCCAGTTCTCTATAACCGATGCTCTGATACCAATCTGTAACACCACCAAAAATAGTTTGCAGCGGAAGTAAATGTTACTGGGGTGCTACTCGATTGATATCATAACACAAAGTATAGAATAACAAATTTCCTTAAAAGAATTAATTTATTCATATAAAAAGAGTTTACAATAGTATTTTTGTAGGGAAATATAAGCCCATAAAGGAATTTAAGTGGTCCCGAATGTAAATATCAGAGTCATCTATGACCATGCCATGCCAATGCCCAAGCGCCTCAAAAGTTTAGCTATAGCCTTTTAATCCTGAAAATACATGCTAAAAAGGCAGCACAACGGTTGAGTGAATTCATAGGTTTAACAATAAAGCGGTTGCTCACAAGATTCCAAGTTTAAATAAAACAGTGCGCTAATCCCATGAAGCCGAAACCTTAAGTATGATTGAATGTCGACAAATATATAGTCCCAGGTGACCATCCCAAGGCCATCCAAAGTTCCTCAAATGTAATGCGTTGGTCTGCCTAACCAGGTCAGAATGAACGAGGGAGTTCAATCCCAATAGATCTATTTACAATATTCGCGCTCACTCGCAAGTGACTAACGGTTCATGTTCAGTGGGGACATAGTGATATAAGCATAACTTAGGCAATAATAACAATCAAGAAAAACAACATCCAGTTTTCAAGCAATTGTGATCATAAAAGTAGTAGTAGCATGTATTCTCCCCCAAGGAGTTTATAAAACAGTTAAAAGAGTAAAAGTGGGGCTATGTACCCACCTGGTGAGCATGAATCGATAATATCAAGTACGAAGTGGAAAAGGCTTCAACGCAAAACCTAAATGTAATATGGCATGTTTCAGATGATATGTTCCGATTATGGTCTTGTATGATATGATAAATTATGGATTTGATTGTAAAATACTAGTATCGTTTCTACTTGTGTGAAAATGCTTAAAGTTCGAATACAAAACATTTAATATTTAATTTAACTTATTTTCATCTTAGAAAAACCATATGTTATATATTTGAAATGATTTTGCAAAGCCTCGCTATTTATAAAGTCATCGTTTAGAAATGATAATAGTTTCCAAGACGTTTACTTATACGTGTTTAATGGTCATAACGCACTAGTTTAAGTATAGACTTATAGATATTTGTATATATTAGGAGAAATGTAACTAGTTTTTAAAAAAACAATTATTCTAAATTTATAAAATTTACCTTTAACTTACGTAAAAGTTACACTTTTTACCCTAAACTTATACCCTTTTACATTTCTAATCCAAGATTATAGGATTATACTTTTATTCTGAGTTTTTAGAATTGACATTTTCTTCCTAATTAGTTAAAGATAATAGTGACAGGTCTTTACAACACAAGGGGGGTCTAATGTCAAGTTTCATAAAAGTAATAATAGTACAAAAAGGAAAAGAAGAGGACAGGGTTTGAACCCCTGACCTCAGGTTCATCAGTCAAGCCCACAACCAACTGCCCCACGATATCTGTTGTGTCTTACAATTAAACGATTTTCTTATAACCATTTCGAGTATGTGATATATATTGTATGTTTAACAGAGTGTGTGCATGAGTTGGGTTGTGTTTATAAAAAAAATGTTTGTGTTCCTCTTCTTTAATCGACACTGACTTGTGAATGTGCACGCTCGAGGGCTTGATATGACGACACTGGACATGATCTTAATTCTCGACAAAGATGCATCGCGATGCCCCACTGTGGTTCGACCACAGCGGGTTTCGACTCAAAGTGCTCAAGTTCTTACAAGTTCTAGTTTAACTCGAATAGATAATACTTAAGCTTAGGTCTCTTTTAGCGTTCTTGGTCATTTAAAGTTCAAAGTGTCTCATGTCGTTTCCTTTTAGTTTCAGTGGGTTGATGGAGTAAGAATAAGCACATGATATAGAGCTTATTATTGGGTTAATCACTAATCGACCCATCTCAACCTAAAATGACCCGGTCAACGAAAGTCAAAGTCAACATGAAAAAGTCAACTCGCTAGAAATAACTGCCAATAGCAGTAAAGAAACAGTTATATGACAGTTACAAACATAACTGCCATATCTTGAACCATCACAACGGTTCACTATGTACCGTTTCACTTTGTATAAATAGAGTAGAACATGTAACGATTACATTCATGACATATTTATAGAAAATAGAGATTATTTCATACTTTGGTATATCATTGATTAAAGATCCGTAAAACTGGGCCAACAATTGGTATCAGAGCCAAAATCATCATATACCATTTTTGTTTTAGTTTCAGAATCAATTAGAACCCACAAACAGTCTCGACAAAAAAAATCGCAAAACAATCTGAACACAAAATCAAAGATATCATTTTTTGTGTTCCATATACTTTGTCGCATCAAGGGAACAATCACACAAGTGATTACTCATACCCGGCAACAAAATCATTCGCACTTTTTTTTTCAATCGACACCGAATCTTTAATCCACATATGATTAAAAATGGATTAAACCGTTTACAAATTGATTCAAACAAAAACTAAACAAGCGTCATCAATTAGGGCACAAATCAAAGATTCGAATTAGAACAAACACACCTGTTTATAAACGGAATCAAGCCCAGAAGGATCAATTGAACCCCAATTGATTCATTTGAATACTCCAATCATCAAATTACTCACGGATTAGAAAACCCCCAAATCAATCCGAAACCCTAGGTTTCAATTGGAAGAATATTAGTGCTCGCGAAGAACACTCATACCGGAGAAAAAAGAAGAGTCGGTCAAAAACACAGCCGTTAAACAGCCGGTCAACCGTCGATTATCGGAGAAGGAGAAGATCAAAGTTATCTTCCTAGAGAGAGAGAGAGACTGAAGACAGTATCTCAGAAAGAAAGAAAAAAAGATACGCGTGTGTTTTTTATCTCAAACAAGAGATAATAAGTTAACAAATATACAAAGGTCGCGTACAAAAGGGCCACACACAAGGATATTTTATTTATTAGGGCATCGGGTTAAACCATCAACCCCTCCAGGTTCCAAAAGATTAAAAACACCACCTTACATTTTTACTTTATATATTACTTTGATATATATTGTTTTATTTTTGATAAGTTATTTTAAAAAATTATTAGAATCTTATCATATTTTGGATAGTATATCTAATCTAGTGATTACACTGCTTAAAATACTGATTAGGAATAATTTGTAAGGAGTAATTAACCTTAGGTTATTTATTTTAAATTTATAATCTCCAAGGATAGTTTAAAAATTGTTAAAACTATACCTAAAAAAGTTTTATACCCATTTGAGGAAGATAAAACATTAAGAGCTCAATTTTTAAGAAATAAGAATTTTTTTGAAACACTTTGTGTTAAAATTCTTCGTTGGAGATTTATTGTCATTATCAATTTAAGATATGACGAAAGGAAAGGAACCTAGTACTAACATTTCGAATAGTACACCCCAATTTCAATGCCCAATCCTAAAGCCCGCGAATTACTCATTATGGGCAATCCGCATGCAAATCATTCTCGAAGCATAACTTATGGAAACAATAGAGCCGACTGAGTCGACTCAACCCAATAAGACAAAAGAGAAAACCGCTATTGCTTTCCTTTATCAAGCCTTACCCGAGGAACAATTACTTCAAATAACAAAGCACAAAACCGCGAAGGACATTTGGAATGCTTTGAAAACCAGACACGTTGGCGAAGACAGAGTTAAACAAGCAAGAATACAAATACTCGAGTCCGACTTTGAGATGTTATATATGAAGGAAGACGACACAATCGACACCTTCACCACAAAACTCACAACACTCATAAACAAAGCCGCTAGTCTAGGACACACCATAGAAGATGAAACCTTAGTACGGAAACTACTAAATGCTGTACCCGATAGGTATCTGCAAATAGTCGCATCTATAGAACAATATTCCGACCTAAGTGAAATGACTATGGAAGAAGCAATTGGAAGACTTAAGACCTATGAAGAAAGGATTAAGTTTAAGAAGGATAAACAAGTGAACAATCAAGAGACTTTGATGTTCACACGACATAAAGGACAAGGAAAACCTTTTAGAGAATATGGTCAGGGAATATTTAACCAGTCTCAAGGCCGAGAACAAGACAAAACAATTATCAATCTCAAAGGGAAGAACGAGTGTCTTTTGAAGAAGATACAAGAGACAAATCTCAAGTCACATGCTACCGATGTCACAAACTTGGATATTATGCATATGAATGTCAAAATAAACACAAGAATCAAGTCAGAGAACATTCCAATTTTATTGAAGAAGATTTAGAGCCAACATTACTTATGGCGACTATAACTGAACAGAAATGATACAATGAGAAACAGCAGAGATTGCAGTAACTACAGAGATTGCAGTAACAGCAGAGATTGCAGTAACAGCAGAGAGTGCAGTAACAGTAGAGAGTGCTAAAACAGCAAAGAGTGCAGAAACCGCAGAGAGTGCAGAAATCGCAGAGAGTGCAGACACCGCAGAGAATGCAGAAACAGCAGAGAATGCAGAAGGAAGCAAAATGGAGTTATGTGAGACGACTACAAAAGACTTAAAGATCTACGTCGCAGCGATTGTGATTAAGGGGGAGAATATTGGGTTAATCACTAATCGACCCATCTCAACCTAAAATGACCCGGTCAACGAAAGTCAAAGTCAACATGAAAAAGTCAACTCGCTAGAAATAACTGCCAATAGCAGTTAAGAAAAAGTTATATGACAGTTACAAACATAACTGCCATATCTTGAACCATCACAACGGTTCACTATGTACCGTTTCACTTTGTATAAATAGAGTAGAACATGTAACGATTACATTCATGACATATTTATAGAAAATAGATATTATTTCATACTTTGGTATATCATTGATTAAAGATCCGTAAAACTGGGCCATATCATTGATTACATTCATGAAATATTTACACGCGTATCTTTACTGTCTTCAGTCTCTCTCTCTCTAGGAAGATAACTTTGATCTTCTCCTTCTCCAATAATCGACGGTTGACCGGCTGTTTAACGGCTGTGTTTTTGACCGCCTCTTCTTTTTTCTCCGGTATGGGTGTTCTTCGCGAGCACTAATATTCCTCCAATTGAAACCTAGGGTTTCGGATTGATTTGGGGGTTTTCTAATCCTTGAGTAATTTGATGATTGGAGTATTCAAATGAATCAATTGGGGTTCAATTGATCCTTCTGGGCTTGATTCCGTTTATAAACAGGTGTGCTTGTTCTAATTCGAATCTTTGATTTGTGCCCTGATTGATGACGCTTGTTTAGTTTTTGTTTGAATCAATTTGTAAACGGTTTAATCCGTTTTTAATCCTATGTGGATTAAAGATTAGGTGTCGATTGAAAAAAAAAGTGCGAATGATTTTGTTGCCGGGTATGAGTAATCACTTGTGTGATTGTTCCCTTGATGCGACAAAGTATATGGAACACAAAAAATGATATCTTTGATTTTGTGTTCAGATTGTTTTGCGAAATTTTTTTTTTTTTTGTCGAGACTGTTTGTGGGTTTTAATTGATTCTGAAACTAAAACAAAAATGGTATATGATGATTTTGGCTCTGATACCAATTGTTGGCCCAGTTTTACGGATCTTGAATCAATGATATACCAAAGTATGAAATAATCTCTATTTTCTATAAATATGTCATGAAATGTAATCGTTACTGTATGTTCTACTCTATTTACAAAGTGAAATCGATACATAGTGAACCGTTGTGATGGTTCAAGATATGGCGATTATGTTTGTAACTATCATTCTCTTTATTTCTTCTTTATTGGCGATTTATTCTAGCGGTTGCTTTTTGACTTTGACTTTCGTTGACGGGTCATTTTAGGTTGATGGGTCGATTAGTGATTAACCAAGCAATAGCGGTTTCTCTTTATTTGCTTCGTCATATCGAAATGTTAGTACTAGGTTTCCCATAAGTTATTTGCTTCGAGAATGATTTGCATGCGGATTACCCATAATGAGTAATTCGCGGGCTTTAGGATTGGGCATTGAAATTGGGGTGTACTATTCGAAATGTGTTGGGTTTTTGGTTCCTTGAATCATGAATTACGTTAAGTACTGGAACCACGGACAGGTTTGATATAACCACGGATAGAAGAATGTAACCGCTGATAAAGACAACCACGGCTAGTAGTAGTGTGTAACCACGGATGATATACTGTAACCACTGCTAGTGTTTTGTATAGTCGGTTTAGTTTATTGTATTAGATAAATATGGTAAAGATATTTATCTTGTAGATTACGTATTGTATTATGTAAAGGACTCCTTAGTCTATAAAAGGAGGTCCTAGGTTAGATTAGATATGTGAAAGTTTTATATCTAAGGTCGATACACTTCAAGGTTGCAAAACTCTAATACTGTAAGAGTATTCGTATTAATAAATAATATTGAGGTGTTGAATGTTAACTGTTCTTCTTCTTAAGATTAAGTGTTAAATTCCGCGTAATACTTAATAAGCTTTTATTCTAAGTCGGTTTCTATATTAGATCGTTTGCTCAACTGGGATCAACAAGTGGTATCCGAGCTTGTGATCTAGAAACTGTAATCAAGAAGAGGTCAAGTTAAGTTTTGCTCTAGGAAGATAAGATGTCGTGAAACTCACATGGTAACTGCTTCAAAGGTACCCATGCTCAAGCATGGCGAGTACCAAATCTGGAGGATCTTGAATAAGGCAATATATTCGCATGATTGATTATGATCTCTGGGATGTTGTGGAAAAAGGTGATACTCTTCCTAGGAAGGGTGATGATGGAAAAGAAATTACTATTGTTAGTGAAATTGACAAGGCTAAGAGAAAGATGGAGATTAAAGCTCATAGTATTCTCTCTATGGGAATACCTAATGAATATGCTTTGGATTTGGAACAATATGAGTCTGCTAAAGATTCTTTGGATGCTCTTGAGACAAGGTTTGCTGGTAATCAAGCCACCAAGAAGTCAAGGAAAAATATGCTTAAGCATCAACTAGAAAACTTCACTGCTCTTAGTGGAGAAAAACTTGATGGCACTTACAACAGATTCAAATCGGCCAATTGAAGTCATTAGACTATTATGTTATTCAAGAAGATATAAATCTGAAGTTCATTAGAAGTTTATCACCTGAATGGGCTGTTCATACGATTGTGTGGAGAAATAAGGTGGACTTTGATAAGATGACTCTGGACAATATCTATAACAACTTGAAGTCTATGAGTAGAATAACATTGTTGGTGCATCCTCTACTAATCAGAACATTGCTTTTGTATCCACTAATCACAAGAGCCCACAAGATGTATCCACTGCTGCCTATGGTATAACCAAGGCTATTGCAAACAATACCCTGTTTAGTGATAATGTCGAGTGATGGTGCAATTTGTGCTTTTCTGGCGATTTAACTACTAGTGCATGTTGAATCAAGATCTGGATCAAATTGATCCCGATGATCTTGAAGAGATTAATCTTCAATGGCAAATGGCAATGTTGACTCTCCAAGCAAGGAAGTTTCTGAGGGGGACTGGAAGACAAGTTAAGTATGATGGTCAAAGGAGAGTGGGTTGACAAAAGCAAGATGGAGTGCTTTAACTGCAAGAAGAAGGGTCACTTTGCAAGGGAATGTTGAGCTCTTAAGAGGATTGAAGGTGTTAAGAAGATCCTGAAGAGTCTCGCTCCTCTTCACATTAGTGGCTCAAGATGGTATTGGTGATTATGACTGGAGTGATGAAATTGAAGAAGGACCCAATGCATATTTTCTTGCTAGTGAAGCTTCAAAAGAGCATAACTTTGCTCTCATGGCCTATGCTTCATCTTAGGGTATCTAAGATTCTACCTTCTTTTTAAATCATGTCATGATAACTTAGAATCTCAAAAAGCTATCACAGAGAGTATGAGGAAGGAAGTAGAAAGACTGACTATGGATAACTTAGGTTATAGAGTTGGTCTAGAGAGTGTGAAGAGAAGCTTAAATCATATTAAATGTGAGTTTGAGTATGTAGATAAGATCAATATATTAGGTGGTGAAATTGATCTTAGAATAGAAATTAAAATGCTTAAAGAGAAACTTGAACTGGCAGAGAGTGCAAAACAAATGGCCCTAGATGAAAAAGAAAAACATGTTGTTAGGGTAGCTAAAAACACAATTTGCTTCATTATGGTTCATAAATCTATAGAGAGTCATCTAATGAAAAGGGTTCTGGATAGGATACAACAATATGCCACCACCCACTCTTATGCAACATGCACCACACCTTTAAAAGAACTGTCATTTAGTAGTGAATTCAGTTTTAACAAACCTGTTGAAGGAATAAGTAAGACTGAAACACCTAAGATAAGTTCTGATACATCATCTGAAGCTCCCATCATTGAAGATTGGGAATCGGGTTGAAGGAAGATAGTAAAGTATCAACACAGCCTGAAAAGTTAGAACCTCTTAAGAAAGTTGATACTAGACAACCTAACCTTGTACCTAGATTTGGAGCTCAAATAACTAAGAAAGTGGTAGAATACAAGGAAGTACCTAGGGAACAAATGAAAAGATATATACCTAGGGGCAATCAGAGAAACTTTAATGGCCTAATATCTAATAGGTTAGGTAATGAGTTTCAATGTGTCAAGAAAGCTTGTTATAATTGTGGTAGTTTTGAGCACTTACATAGAAATTGTTATAAAAACATACCACAAGTGTGGAATCATTGGTGGAGGGTAAATCACCAAAACTTTTCAAAGAAAACAAACCCTCATCCTAACCAAAACATGATTCCTAGAGCAGTGTTAATGAGGAATGGGAATACAAAATCAATTGTCCCTGCTTCTCCCAAATGGGTTCCAACCACTGCTAAGCAAAGTGTAAACACGGCTAAGCAAAATCAAACCAGTGATAAGCCAAAAATCACCACAGATAATAAAGTTTTAAAAATTCCAAAGGTGATAACTGATGGTTGGAAATCATTTTTATCTTTGTGGGCCTCAGCTAGTTGGCAATGGAAACCTAAGACCAAGGTTTTACATCATGTCAACTGTGCATCAATGGACCTAAAAAAAATTGATTATATTGATGCCGCAGAAATGACCAAGTCGATTGGCTTGGGTCACAAAAGGAACTAATTTGTTTAATTTCATGTGCAGGGCAATCTACAAGATGAGCTAAAAGACAAAGGAGTTTTGATAGTGGTTGCTCTGGGCACATGACTTGGGATGGGAGCAACCTGGAAGATTTTGAAGCTTTTGATGGAGGTTATGTGGCACTTGGCAATGATCCAAAGGGAGGAAAGATACTTGGAAGAGGCACAATCAGAGCAGGGAATTTGGACTTTGAAAAAGTCTACTTGGTCTGAGGACTTAAGTACAATTTATTCGGTGTTTCTCAAATGTGATAAGAAAAGCTGGGTACTTTTTGGTGAGAATGAGTGTGTGGTGTTGTATCACGAGTTTAAGATTCACGATGAGAAGTTTATACAACTTAGGGTACCTAGGAAGGAAAATATATATTGTTTTGATCTTAAAGATGTAATTCCTAATAGGTCCTTAACTTGTTTGTTTGCTAAAGCATCTGTGGATGAGTCTAAGTTATGGCATAGAAGATTAGGTCACCTCAATTACAAAACAATCAATAAAATGGTTAAAGGGAACTTAGTGAGAGGGTTACCTTCTAAGGTTTTGAGTGTAAGGAGGTGTGTGGCACATCCAAAAGAAAGTCAAATAGAGGAGCACTTGAGCATACTAAAATTATGAAGTAAATTATATGCTTTCTAAGGTTTTTGCATATAGGAATCACCACAAAATGTACACATTATAGTGTTCCTTTATTTCCTTATGATTCCTTTGCCCACTGATCATGAGTTTGATGAGGATTACGCACCAAATGAAACCCTGCTTTGATGCATCTCTAATCCCTGATAGAATACACATGTAGTGATAGTGTATCTCAATCCATTTCTAGTCAACCTCAAACCCTTTGATACAACCATTGTTTTCACTAGGAGTTGAAGGGCTGAGTTACCTCAGGGCTAGTGCTAGTGGTGTTGCTCATGAGGCTGTCACAGGTGGTGAAGGTGACGTGATTGGAAGGGCTCCCTTCTGATACATGCAGATCTTGATCAGGATAGTGGAAACATAAATAAGACCCAACCTTTGGCAACTCCTAATGTGGAGATTTCCTTGGAACTTAACACAGGTGGAGGAATCCCTAGCCACTTGGCTAATCAGGGTGCATAGATGTTAGGGCTCGGTCGATGCTATGTTTTCTATATCAAGGATTCACCTCTCGGGCGCTTAACATTTCGAAGTGATGAGGATAGGTTGGAACCTGAACATGAATTGATGGATTCTGAGTTTGTACATGCTGACTTTTCCAATGAACCACCTCTCGGACCAGTTCACACAGGATTGAAGTGGGAGGATATTCTTGAACGTTTTAATGAATTGACATCAAAATATGCTACAATGGAGGCTACAATTTCGGGTCTACAGGGAGTTGCTTTGTTTCAAGGTAAGGATATTGGAGATTGAAGCCGCAGGGGTTTTGGTTTTGGAGATGTCAAGGCACTGGATTCTTTGCTTTCAGGAAGCTCGGAGACAGAAAAAGAAGGTGGACTCCTCTTCACTCAAATATGGAGGATGTATCCAAACAGGGAGGTGAGGCAAGAATTGAGGAGGTACATTAATGTATCTATGGAAGAAGATGTTGATAGTGGAGATCAAACATTTTTGGTATCCATAAAAGATGGGAATGAGGCAGTTCTTGAAAATGTGAAGAAAGTTGTAGAAGATGTAGTACGAACACAAACACGATGATATGTCTAAAACCACGGTTAGTACTCTTCTAACTTGCTAACAACATATGAGACATGGCAACTATAACCACTACAACTATGCCTACTACTATCATACCTTTATATCATAACCACTTCCTGTTGTCACAACTCTCTCTGTATCACCACCTAAGTCTAAAGAAGTTGAAAAAGAAGCTGCTAGTACATTGATAAATCTAAGCAAAACTTCATCTATTTCTACACCTATTATACTTTGTTTTATCTATTGTCACATAACTAAACTCAAACCCAGAGGAAAAACTTTAGTTATTGGTGAACCTCTGAAGAAGAAAGTGGTTCAATGGATGTTGGAAAGGTAAAGGGTTACAGATACGAGTTGAAGATTTAAATCTAAGGAACAAGAAGCGTATGATCAGAGTATGTAAAGAATATGGTTCTTTGAAGAACAAACTTTAAGAAAAGAGAAAAAGAAGAGGAAGCTAGTCAGAGAATGTTAGCTATATGGTATGAATCACAAAACTTTCTTGAAGCTTTTCAACAAATAAATGATGAATATACTGCACAAGAATGGAATTTATTGGATGATAAGGAAAAAGCTAGGCTTTTGGGTGAATGGGCAAGGAAGGTTGGTAAAGAAAGGAAGCAAGTTATAAGAACGAAACCTCTTTCAATGGCACAGATGAGGAATGTACTAATGAAATTATTAAAATTCAAGCATTCACATTTATGAAAATCTTAGTAAATGTTCATTTGAAAGAATTCTTGAGATTTATGAGAGATGTATGAAGATTAATCTGATGTTTCATCCAATGAATTCTGAGAAGGATGAAGAGTGGATTAAGAAGCATGATGAGTGGATGCAAAGTAAAATAAAGAGAAAATCAGAGATTCAAGAGACATCGATTCTAAAGGTTGAAGAAGTTGCAGATGTTAATCAAATTGTTTCTTATAAGTTTTACCTTAATGATGGAAGTGAAGGAGTTTGGAAAATTCAAAGACTCAACAATGAAGTTTATGAGTATAATAAATTTTCACAAATGCTTCAGAATCTTTGGATACTTTACAAGAATAAGTTTGGTGAAGTACATCCAAATGATTATCATGAGAGACCGATCTATTATAATTTGAAGATTTTATTTGAAACAACTCAGATGAACTGAGTGGAAAGGACTCTACAATGGTACTGTAACAAGATGGTTTTATATCAAACTTGTGGAGTTCATGTTTTAAGCTGTTTTGGAAAAGTTATTCACATGCTTGTAGAAGGTGATTATCCTCATTGAATAAGTATCCGAGAAATTATTGCTCGATGTTGAAACACGGTATTATCAAGATCTTTGTTACCCTATTATGTCAAGCCTATGATTTGTTGAAGAAATATGAGACAATTCTTAAATCTCATAAGTGTTTGGCTACATCCTCCATTTCAGATGTTTTGATCTTAAAGGAAACTTGATAATTCTGTTGGAATGTATCAAGTTTAGGGAGAGGTTGTTGGGTTTTGGTTCCTTGAATCATGAATTACGTTAAGTCACGGAACCCGGACAGTTTTGATATAACCACGGAAGAAGAATGTAACGCTGATAAAGACATACGGCTAGTAGTAGTGTGTAACCACGGATGATATATTTTAACACTTCTAGTGTTTTGTATAGTTGGTTTAGTTTATTGTATTAGATAAATATGGTAAAGATATTTATCTTGTAGGTTATGTATTGTATTATATAAAGGACTCCTTAGTCTATAAAAGGAGGTCCTAGGTTAGATTAGATATGTGAAAGTTTTATATCTAAGGTCGATACACTTCAGTTGCCCTATCTGTAGAGTATTCGTATTAATAAATAATATTGAGGTGTTGAATGTTAACTGTTCTTCTTCTTAAGATTAAGTGTTAAATTCCGCGTAATACTTAATAAGCTTTTATTCTAAGTCAGTTTCTATATTAGATCGTTTGCTCAACTGGGATCAACAAAATGTTAGTACTAGGTTCCTTTCCTTTCGTCATATCTTAAATTGATAATGACAATAAATCTCCAACGAAGAATTTTAACACAAAGTGTTTCAAAAAAAAATTATTTCTTAAAATTTGAGCTCTTAATGTTTTATCTTCCTCAAATGGGTGTAAAACTTTTTTAGGTATAGTTTTAACAATTTTTAAACTATCTTTGGAGATTATAAATTTAAAATAAATAACCTAAGGTTAATTACTCTTTACAAATTATTCCTAATCAGTATTCTAAGCAGTGTAATCACTAGATTAGATATACTATCCAAAATATGATAAGATTCTAATAATTTTTTAAAATAACTTATCAAAAATAAAATAATATATATCAAAGTAATATATAAAGTAAAAATTTAAGGTGGTGTTTTTAATCTTTTGGAATCTGGAGGGGTTGATGGTTTAATCCCGATGCCCTAATAAATAAAATATCCTTGTGTGTGGCCCTTTTGTACGCGACCTTTGTATATTTGTTAACTTATTATCTCTTGTTTGAGATAAAAAACACACGCGTATCTTTTTTTCTTTCTTTCTGATCAACTTTGAAGATAACTTTACTGTAAATAGAGATTATTTCATACTTTGGTATATCATTGTAAGAGATATTGCCTCATAAGTTTTCTACGACAAAACCTATTTCTTTATAAACTTTTATGCATGTACCTACGTATATATATACACCCAAGAAAACTCATTTCAGTTGGTTTACTGTCATGTGCATAAGTTATATTAGCATGTAGTTTTTTTGTTGATATTTCTTCGTTGCATGGCCACACAAGATCACGATATGTTTTAACGCGAGTTTCCTAAATGATAGGTTAACGATATGAGAAGCGTTTAGCAATCTAAAATATGTCACGTCCATTTTATAGACATTACTGAACGTGACAAGGATATGCATATGTATTGAAAAATAAAAGCTTGAGAACTTACTACACCAATGGTGGTGGGATAACGAAGTGGAAACGCAAATGAGGGTCGAACGAGAAACGAAGCCAAACTATAAAGCTTACAAGATTTCAAACCCGTAATGTACTAGAACTAGTGAGGCTTTACGACTCGAAAACTAAACTACAACTTGCTCCTTTTGTTTCGTTCCGCTGGACAGAAGCAAAGGGGAGGGATTGTTTGTGTTTTGTTTTTAGTTTTTTATATAGCCGAATATGGATTTGCATGGGTATATATATGAGGAAAATTGAGCACCAGTTTGAGATTGACTTGGGTCTACATCTTCAGTCGTATAGTTGGAAGGACAAGTAATATTTTGATGTGATGCTTCAATGAACTGATTTGACAATTCTGTTTTTCAAAATGATAAGTTGTAGTTGGTGTTGTGGCAGTGGCATTTTGGAAAGACAAGGAACAATGGACAAAATGTTTTGATATGAAATTTCATTAGATTGGACTAAAACAAGGGGTAAAATCATGAGGTCTTTGGATGCTTGCATTTGTCCATCTCGGCTTTAAATTTCAAAAAAAAATGAATAACGTGGGTTTATGGGGTGCATTTGACGTCAAGTAAATAATAGGGTGATTGTTGGTTTCTTTGTGTGACACGAGGATGAACCACAAAAAATATATAAGGGGTGTTTTTTAGCTCGGTTATGTTTCGAAGAAAGAAAGAAAAGGAAGAAAAAAAAATATAAAGTGTAGTGGGTTTTTTTTTTGTTAGGCTCGTGAGGTGGCCAAATCCCAAAAAAGTATATGGTGTCCGTTTGGTTGTTATAGGATGAGTCAAGGCCCAAAAATTTATAAGGGTGCATCGGCTTTGATTATTTCATTGATTATATTATCGCGGTACGCGTGTAAGCTCGTTACAAATGAGGTGTGAATCGCGTCATATAGATATGGTTTGTAATTGCACTTGTTAAAAAAATTGACTCGTAAAAATGGTTAATTAACTTTAACAATGAATTACTTCATGTTTAACATTAATAAATGACTGGGTAAATTTTCAGGATATTACACTACCCCTAATCCCTTTTGGTTTTGGTGGCTTTGCCACAATTGGTTCTTTGCAACTGTTTTTTGTTGTGTCCAGCTTTGTTGCAATTTGTACAATGCATTTGAGCACCTACGTTGGACACTTGAGTACATGCTCTAATCTGGCCAGAAATCCATACCACCAACAGGTTTTAGAAGCAATTGGTTGTGTGCCACAAAATACATGTCTGTGTCAAACCATGCTGGGACATAAGACTCTGCTAACCTATTCATCAAAAATATTACCTTTGTGGCATGAACACAAGGTATCCCTTGTCTCACCTCAAACACATTATCACCATTAGGTATAACATGCCAAAACCTGCAATTAATGGTTATTAGTGTGAATCAAAGCATGCCAAAACTAAAGTGTAATTAAATGGACATAAACCTTTGTTGATCTTTGAGCCCTTCCAATATTTTCTGGATGCTAGGATACACTCCAGGGTTCCACTTCCTACTAATCCCCCTCATCTTTTGTATCCTTTCAAGTACAATTACTCTAATAGAATCTAACATGGTTATCAGTGGCTTATGCCTAACACTCACGATCACACTATTAAAGCATTCACTAAACTCATTCTCTACTACTTCACAACCTCTGTCAACCTCAAAAAATGTTCTGAACCATGTCTTGGGATTCTTATCCATGAGATACTTATATGCATTTGAGTTAGCCCTTTTTATCTTATCCATTATCTTATTGAAAAGCTGAGGGTATGAGGCTTTAGATGCTGCCCTAACTCCAACCCTGTGTAATGTTTCCTAAATCCTTCATAAATGTGTCTTGCACATTACCTATGCTCAGCATATGGCATGACATTCTTTACAGCTTCAATAAGACCTTACAAAGAAATGTTAGTGTGTTAGATCAGGTTTAATAGTATACTAACAACTAAATAATAAATAAAGAACAATTTTGCATACCTTATGTTGATAAGACATAAGATTTAGACCTTGACCTTTAACTTTACCCAAATCTTCTTCAAGAAACTCCAAAAACCAACTCCATTTATCTTTGTTTTCAACAAGAACCACTGCCGAAACCACTGGGTAAATATGGTTATTCCCATCTCTCCAATTGAAGTAAGAATTTCACCTTGTTTAGGACTTTTCAAAAAAACAGCCATCTAATGCTATTACTGGCCTACACGCAACTTTCAATCTACTTGCTAGTCCAACAAAACACACATAAAACCCATCAAAATAGGTTTTGTTATCTGGGTTGACAGTCACTCCCAACTTCACACTCGACCCAGGATTGGAATCTAAAATAGCTTTCCCATATTATCTTAACATAGCATAATGTTCTTCTATAATTTTTTCATACTCTGTGAAAGCAAATTTCTTTGCATTTGTACATTGATTGGGTGTAACCTTACACTTATACTTTTTCATCACTTGGTCAGCTATATCACTCAACTTAATCTCAAGGTTAGCCCTAATATTAACACCAAAGACTGTTCCTATCCACTTATCAATGACCAATGAGCTAAACTGGAAATTCCTAACATATGTATCCTCATCTTTTAATGAGTTAACCTGAAACATTTTCTCAATCATCCAACTAGCATAACATCTCCAAGGACATGTTGGCACCTCATCCATACTAACACTATGATATATGTTTTGCTTCTTTTGTTTACCTTTATCTAGATCATACACCTTTGGAGGTCTTTGTCCATACCTAGCCACAACTCTGTTTGAGTTACTCCTTTCATACCATAGTGAAAAACCATTAGCCAAAGCATAGAAGGTCAAAGACTCTTTGAACTTGTTAATAGTCATATACTTTTCACCAGCCTACAATTGATAAAAAAAACCTGTGTTAATAAACTTCATTCATAAACAACATAAAATTGTGGAATTTAACTATGCTTTTCACCTTGGGTTTCCTCAATCTCAAGTGTGTACTTTCATCCTACATGGAATACCTTTCAACAAGTGTTTGAGAAATAATGAAATGGTCTTGAGTTTTCCATTCTCATCAGTAGCCTTAAGCTTTCTCAATAGATCTTCCATGAACAAATCATGTTCAGTCATAGTGTCAGCACCAACAGAACTAAAAGGGACACTGTTTTCTACATTTGGCTCATCCATGTTTGGAACTAACTTAGCTTGCTTCTCTCTATTAGCTTTGATCCTATTTCTACCCTCAATCAATTCCTCTTCACTAGGTTTAAGATAATCAACTAACTTATCACTTTTATAGTCACTATCATAATCAATATCATCTTGAGTTACCTTCTATTTGGCCATACCAACACCACTAGTCCTAACTTAATCATCATGTGTTTCATTGACCTTTCCTTTCCCTTTGTCTGTTTTATGAGGCTGCTGAGAAGATTCACCCTCATACTCAACCACTATCTCAGCCCAAGATTTCATCTCATCTAAGGTAAAAGCATTGCAAAACCTTTTTTTGGACTGTCTTTATTCTTAGAAACACAAGCATCCATAACAGTTCTATTAACTTTAGCTAAATATTCTGATAGATCCATATCTAAGTGATCCAGATACACATCAAGCTTACAAACACAACAGCAACATCAAACATGTACTCTAACTCCCTATCATTACTTACTCTAACTAAACCATCCTCCAACTTATGATTTGGGGCACTATAATACAAACCTTGAAAGTAGTTTCCATATCTTTCTTCTAAAAATTCAAGAACTGTTTATATGGCATCCTTGCAACTGACATCTCAAGGATAACACCATCATTATACCTAAGAGGTAAATGTAGGAAACACCTGTCTTTGTGTACATCTAGTCATCTAACATGTGCAGAACTATATGAAGTATCATTCTGTTACAAACACAATATACTCAAACTAGGGTTTTATGACTATATTCAACAAAATAAGAATCAAAACACAGTTAACACAGATACTCATAAAAGAACGCCTAAAAAATCATAATTACATACTTGACTAATCAACACAAACATAAAAACTTGAAATGAGACTTATCAGTTTGTGAAATTAGGGTTTGTGTAAAGAAGTAGAAGATAAGTGTGTGAATTAAAGGTATGGGGAATTGTTATTAGTACAAAAGGAGGAAACGAAATATTAAAAAAAAACAAAAAAAACAAAGGTCTTTGTTTATTGGCAAAACGAACCCAAAAAGACAGATAACGGGAAACCTTAAACCTAACGGGGAAAAGTGATTAGTTTGTGTCACGTTGGTGGCACCTCAAATCAGGTGCTACAATAGGATAATTAAGAAAGTTAAATGTTTTAACAGGGAAATTAAAAATTTGTTGCCTAAAAAAAATGGCAATTTAGTTGAATTTTTAGACCATTTGCTCATTAAAAAAACTTTTAAATTCCCAAACTGTCATTTTTGCAATGTGGTTAGTAAATGTATGGCAGAACAAATGTTTCTTGAGTGATTCGTAACTAAAAATAGTAAAAACATACTAAGATTGCTATAGAGGTTAGGACCCTTTTATGGCTTATGAAATAGTTCTTTGTAACAAAAATTATTATATCCTACAGTGAATGCATTATAGCCTATATGCGTATATGTATTCGAGTCAAGATGAAACCTAGTGATATTATTATTTTGGGCTTTGAATACAAGGCATAGATTCAACTTTATACATAGAACATGCGGTGCAGGCGGCTATCACCACCAATGTATCCTTACTCCTGCAAACTACCGCCAAGGCGCCAACAAACAATGCCTCCTCTTATTCCCCGTTGCTTCGCACATGTGTACGTTTTTTAAATGGCTCAAAAGAATGAGTGACATCAACTTTTGACAACTATAAAATTTGCAAGGCACAGACCTTGAAACAGTGGTTAAGAGAAAAAATTTTTATCATAACTATAAAATTTACTCATAAGTTTCTGGAAGAATTATGATATTCTTATCTTATAAGTGATCATCAATTAATCAAAATCATTCAAAGCCCTCAATATATAATATTGATTAATTGGTGTATGGGACTGGAATTCACATGGATCTTACCAATCTAATTTTTGTAGGTTTATGTTTTGATTTAGAAATATTTACCAATCAAATATCTGAATATGCATTTGAATGAGTATAGAATAGATTAGATGAACTTGAGATAATCATAAAAATCTATAGCTACAAGAATCTGAAGTGTGATGGATATCACTTGAATTATGCCTATAATCCTTGAAGGTCTCGAAGGTCCGATTTAATATTGAACTAACTAAAACCAAACGTATACTATCATTTCGCATAGTTAATTTTTTTATTTTTGGTTCATGTTAGTTCCAACAGTATACACCCCTAGAAAAATTAGAAATCGATATCCCCCACCAACCGTTTCCACAGCCAAATTGAGAAGGTAAATCGTGTAACCTCATAAGAGATATGGTACACGATACGAATCCATGACTTCTGCTTAGCGACACACGTGAGCACGTCCCCCAACATTGACCTAAGATCGTAAAAACTATCATAAGTGCTTATATGTAATGGTTTATTGCTTATAAGCCTTATCTTCGTACTTCATTCATCTTTGGTACATTTAATAGTGACGTATACAATAATCTTATTTAGGGATGCCAATGGATCGGTCTGATCGGATATGGATTGGATGGATCCGTATCCGTATCTACTAAATTTTATCAATATCAATGACCACCCTTTAGGTTTTTATTATCCATATTCATATCAATATCCATTTGATTATAATTCATTTATCCATATCCATATCCATATCCGTTTAGTTATAATTCATCCATTCATATCTTTATCAATAAAAAATAACATTTCATTTTCATTATTTGTTTATTTTTGCATCGAAAGTTAATTTTAGTTTTTTATTATGCATACAAAACCTATTCGACAATTTTATAAATTATGATGTACGTGTATTATGTCATTTCGGGTGATATGTGGGTAGTCCATGGATTCATCCATATCCGATCCACTATATATTATATACGTCCATATCTATATCCATATCCATTATTTATCTATTTGGTTCATCCATATCAGTCATTGTTGGATTGATCGGATAGATATTCACTGGTTCGGATTTTCCCATACCTTATTCCTCCAAATTAATAAAGAGAGTAAATTGGAAAAATCATCCATGAATTGCATGTTCAGTTCTTATCTTTTCAAAAATGTAGCGAACGTCCCTATAGGGAATTTGGGCTGCATATTCAGGTCTTTGACCAAAATTAAATGACTAAAATACCTTTAAACTCCTTCCTTTCTTTCTTTCCCACTAAATTTTTATTTCTTTTTATGCAAAAATCATGAACAACCAAAAACATTAAAAAAAATCATCAAATTCAAAATTAAAACACAATCATATTCAAATAATAATAATAATAATAATAATAATAATAATTATACTGCTGCTGTCAGAGTTCTTTCTTCTTCAGGTGTCAAGCAATGTAGGAGGAAGATTTGTGACGGTCATTATACTGCTGTTGTCAGAGTTCTTTCTTCTTCAGGTGTCGCCCCTTACAATGATACTACCCTTGAGGACCTAAAGGCTAAGCATCCTTTCAAGTCTGCCGCTCCTTCACCTCGATATACCTATTGATCATCATAACCTCATTGCATCTCCTGCTGTGGTTCTTGATATGATTAAGAGCTTCCCTCGTGGGACCTCTTGTGGCCGAGATGGTTTACGTGCCCAACACCTTTTGGATTGCTTTAGCGGCGCTGCTGTGGCTATATCTGATGAGTTAATCAATTCCATCACCCAGGTGGTAAATCTTTTTCTTGATGGTAAGTGTCCTAAGGCTTTAGGCGAGTATATTGCCAGTGCTCCTCTCACGCCGTTGATCAAGCTAGGTGGTGGTATCCGTCCCATTGCGGTGGGGACTGTTTGGAGGCGTTTAGTCTCCAAGGTGGGAGCTTCTATGATTGGGCACTCTTTGGATGGATACTTGAATTATCTGCAGTTTGGAGTTGGGGTTTCTGGAGGAGGGGAAGCCATTCTCCATGCCGTGAATCGGCTTGTTGAAAACCGTGGAGGTGATGTGGGTCTTTCAATGTTGTTGGTGGATTTCAAAAACGCCTTCAATCTGGTGGACCGTGAGGTTATGTTACAAGAGGTTCGCCGCCATTGTCCTGCCGTATCACGTTGGGTTGAATTCGCTACTCCGCCCGACCCAGATTATACTATGGGAACACACTTTATGGTCACACCAAGGCGTGCAACAAGGTGATCCTCTTAGACCTCTCCTTTTGCGTTGGTGCTACATCCTTTGGCTCGCAAGATCAAAGACTCTTTTTCTCTCCCCTTTCAAGCTTGGTACCTAGATGATGGTACGATCATTGGAGATACTCTGCTTGTTGGGAAGGCCTTGGAGCTCATTATGATAGATGGACCTCGTTATGGTTTGCACCTCAACGTCGATAAAACTAAGGTTTTCTGGCCAAGGGAAGACCCTAAGCGGACTCGAAGGTGTTTTCCCTCCTAATATTGCCCGGCCCCTGCATGGCGTGAAATTGTTGGGTGGGCCTGTTGGCGTAGATCTTGAGTTTAGTAGTAAGCTTGTTTTGAAACGAGTGTCTAAAACCATTGAACTTATGGACGCTTATTGCTAAGCTTAATGATCCCCAATGTGAGTTCGCTCTCCGTGCATGTCTGGCATTTCCAAGCTGTATTTCTCTATCGTACATGTCCCCGTGTCTTTGAAGCGTGCTCAGATTTCATTCGATGAAGCACTTCGCTCCTCTTTGGGCGAATTGTCACTACCTCGGGCGGGGTTTGGAAATTGGCAATGGAGACTGGCCACTCTTCCCTTTGAATTTGGGAGGCTTGGCGTTTACGATCTTTGGCGATGTTTTGAACTATGCCTTCCTTGCTTCTAGACTCCAATCGGCCACCCTACTGGATGAACTTCTTGGCGTCCCCGGCATTGGTGCTAATGGATCTTCCTTTGATGATGCCCTACATGTTTTAACGAGAAAATGGAGACCGACCTTTTGGGTAGCTCTTGTGAAATTGCTGGCCCCAAACTCATGAAGAAATTGGCATATTTATATTTCGCACGTGTCACCAAAGAGGCTGAATCCACCTTCCGCTATACGCTAGACAGATGGCCCTATGGAGATCGCAAATGGAATACCATACTGTGACCGCTCGAGTGGTCCCGATGAGCTGGGCTGGAACAGACTATGAATGCCAGAACTTACAGATGTGTATTATGTTATCGGCTAGGCGTTCCCCTCTTCTCAGTTCAGATGTCGTGTTCAACTTGTTCCAAGGTTTTCACAGGGGATATTTACGGGGACCATGCTGTATCATGTGCTGGTACTATTGGTATTAAACATCGGCACAACATAGTGCGTGACACTTTGATTGATATATGTTCTCGATCGGGGGTCTCAGCTCGTAAAGAGGTTGACATCGGATTGGGTGGAGATAGGGAGCAAGTCTTACGGCCAGCAGATATCTTGCTCTATTCTTGGGATGGTGGGCAGGACGTATGTGTCGATTTGACCGGGTCATCCCCCCTCACACAAACTAGTATGATGGACTTTGTGCGGTCGTCGCGTGATGATTGGCCGCAAAACGTAAGCGCACCAAATCTGAGCCAAATGTACGAGACATTGAATATGGGTTCACCCCTTTCTCATTTTCCTCCTTAGGAGAACTTGAGGCCGATGACCTTACTTAAGCGGATCGGAAGTTCTCTATAACTCAAGACATTGAGGCTGGCGCTTGCTCCATATCTTTAGTAGGATTAGTTTTGCTATTGCTAAAGGTGTGGGAGCCCAGATTGTTTCGAGGCTCCCCACTAATTTCTTGTAATCCATTGGTTTTGTTTCTAAAAAAAAAAAAAATAATAATAATAATAATAATAATAATAATAATAATAATAATAATAATAATAATAATGATGATGATGATGATAAAAAATAATAATAATAATAATAATAATAATAATAATAATAATAACAATATTAATAATAATAATAATAAATAATAATTCCTAAACAAAACTATAGTTATATCTCCCAAACACCTAACTTATAATTATCTTAAGAGTAAATTACACCGTTCGTCCCTATTGTTTGCCCAAAATAACACCGCAAGTCTCTTCGTTTTTATTTTTGCGCCATGAATCCTTATAATGAAGTTTGGTAACACAATCAGTCCCTATCTCTAATGGTCGTGTGACATATTGGTTTTCATAAACACACAAACACGCAAATCTATAGGGCGTATAATATGAGTTTTAGAGAGAGAAAGTGAGATGTTCTAGAGAGATAAAATCTAAATGAAAGGTGAGATTAGCAAGTGAACATCCAACCCTCTCCCTTGTGGGGAGAGGGCTGTTTATACAAATGACTACGCCCTCCTTCGGGTTGTGCATCAGGCATATAGTGGGTAAAGACCCATCCTTCTTCCACGGTGTTACTTATACTACTAGTAATCTAACTAATATACCGTTATATGTCTACGAGATGTAATATGCTAAACAGTTGTTGGAGTGACCGACACTTCTACATGGATTTTCTAAATCCTAATAATCTCCCCCTAAGGAAGGTCATCCCAAGAATTACATTGAAATTCCTAGCACTTAATCTATAATCTTTAATGCTCGAGCTTGTAGACTTTGTAGCTTCTCAAGCTTTAACTTTGCATTGTATTAGTGATTCTTTGGCTTTGAGTGATAAGGAGCTTTCATTGAAATCATCTGCAATACATAATCTCTAGATCATCCGATGTAGAATTGCCAACATATGAAGTTGTGACTTTTGGACCGACATGCTCACATTCTGGATCATGATATCTTCTTATCAGAGTTGCGGAAGCTTCTGTTGATTCATGATATTTGTAGCGGCATAGCAGAAGCATGGAGTAAAAATATCATAATTACTTGATGAAGATATGCACTTATCATGATTTCTTTTAGATGAATCTGATGTGTGAGCATGCGGCTTATAAATTGACGCCTCAATTCTGATCAGCTGCAACCGTCGGGTATCCCTGCAAACAACAGTTAATAATAAAGAGCATGAAAGTGTCTTTGATCACCTTCGTTAAATAGGTTGCAAGAACCACGGTTCCTCGTTGATCAGTACAAGTACTGCCTGTGATCAGGTATAATTCCGAGGAATCTCCTTGACAGGGTTTCGCAGCTGCTCTAGCCATTCTCTAACCGGAACATCTCAAAGAAGACAACACGGAGTGAGTGAACCAGCGAATTGAGATTCACTGATTAATGAAAAATGATTGAAAACAATCGTGTATTGCTTAATATAAAGGGTTTTGCAATACAACGAAGGTTTTTTTGGAAAATAAATTATCAATCATAAATACCCTTTTAATTTTGAAACATTAATACACAGTCGATGTGCTACAGAAAAGAATTTTTAAGCACAACGACCGGTTTTTCAAAGGTATCCGTCAATCCATTCCTGAACCAGGATTGATTCAAAATATGAATCGCCCCATCATTTCTGTCCAGTTGTCACATGTTTGATCTATTGGATAGATCTCACATGCCACCCACCAAGAGCTTGTTTGATGTTGGCTCTAGAAGGTTTTCCATCTTCATTGTGAATGTGTTAACACATCACTCAGATGTTCTGGCAATACCACAAGGATAATGCGTAGCACTCTTAAAATATATTCTCACTTTCCACATTGTGTGAAACAGTGAGTCTTCATTAATTGTGTCCTAATGAGATTCATTGGTGATCTCTTGGCTCTAGACTCAATTGTGCACTTTGGTTTCCTATGTCGGAGACTAGGGAGAGGGTCTCCTTCTTCAATATCAACGATCTCTAAGTGAAAGTCGATAGATTATGTAGGTTCCCCATGAGAATGAAACAAGCCCTTTTAAGAGGAACTTGAGTAGCTTGGGAAGTTTAGTGCAGTGCATCACTAGGTCCATGACGTCTTGTCTTCAATACGGTGTTACCTTAGTAGACACCAGTAGCATATGTATTGAACCCGATTTCTGTCCTAAGGTTGAATTATTGGAGAGCTATTTCTTATCACCTTTTCCTCATTTCATTTCCTTTTCATTCTTCAACCCCTTCAGTGCTTACCGAGATTTCATTACTAGAACCTTTTTGGGTTTATTCCAACTCTAGCTCTATCTCAATCTGCACTCTTCCCTTTTCTCACTATTCTCCTTTTTTCATCATACCTAAGGACTTCTACACTATCTAGTGGATTATCCCTGGGTAGATCCCTCCGGCTCTGGCGAGATCGTGGGAACGAATACCTAACCTAACCATCCTTATATCTCCGTGCATTAAATAAATTTGGTATGTCTATTGGTATTGTTCATTCTTCCTCGAAACCAATTGAAAACCATTTGAAAATCAATCAAGGTACTTGTGATATGAAATCAAAGCATTTTGTACCTTAATTGTTTTTTATATTTAGATATTGCTCCCCCTCAACATGTGCTTCAAGTATTTGAGATTGTTTTATCACATGGAGGCAAGAGGACATTGAAATCTTAGATTAAGAGTAACAAATCCAATCTTTGATTAATCATTTTCTAAAAATATCATCATCACTTCCCTGATCAAATATAGTATTTTAAACACTTTGAGTGGAATATTTTGGGAAAGAATGAGGTTTTCACTTGATTGCTCCCCCTTGATGTGTGCATCGATAATTAAAAGATTTTTAAGACAGTTTAGAGCTTACAAGGGGGATATGAAGAAAATTTCACGATCATAGTAGCCAAGGAAACCATTTAAAATCTCAATCAATGTACTTTATGAAAAGAATATTATGCTTTAGTACCTGGATAGTTTTAAATAATTTTTGAAATGCTCCCCCTCAATATGTGCTTCGATATACGAAAACGTTTAGCACATATGGGGAGAGATGCCAATTTATTGAGACTTGAAGAT
Source organism: Chrysanthemum makinoi (assembly GCA_910596185.1). Classification (NCBI taxonomy): domain Eukaryota; kingdom Viridiplantae; phylum Streptophyta; class Magnoliopsida; order Asterales; family Asteraceae; genus Chrysanthemum; species Chrysanthemum makinoi. Next base: position 146,907,863 of record OU343221.1, on the reverse strand, counting down.
CACATTTTATTAGATTGCATATTTATATCACATTTTCTCCCCCGATCAAAAATTACAAATCTTTTGAGATTTTGGATCTCAAGTGATTTAAATATGTAAAAACCTTGTTGGAGAAAAATGTGTCCGATTTTATTTGATCTAAAACGAAACACTACAATGCTCCCTCTTAAGAAATAGAGGGAAGCTACAAGCCATAACCTATCACTACTATATACATTATAGTTATTATTGTTCATAGTACAACCACCACATTACACATAAGAGTTAAAAAGGATAACCACCACAAGAAGATATCATCATTCTGTTCTCTGCAGTAGCTTATAATGACCTTCGCGAACTCTTCCTCCCACAAAACTTTCTAGACTACGGAAGATCTTCCTAGTCTTGAGCCTTCTTCCTATAGCAAAAATGAACTCTTGACACCTTTTAACATCATGCACCGTCCAGAACCTTGTATTCTCCCCCGGCTTCATCTTGAGCTTAAACTCTTTGACCCTCGAATCCAATTCCTCTTCAACAACTTTTAGCGTACCCTCACTGAAATTGTACAGCTTGCATAGTCTCATTAGCATCCTTGATCCATATTTGTCTGTAAAGACAACTGCTCTTGGAGTATCAATAACTGAGTAGTCAAGTCTGAATTCATACCATGTGGCTTCCCATTGAGGCTTGGTGAGATTGACTTGAGTCTGGTAGCTTTCCATTCCAAGCTGAAAGTCACCTACTCTTTGTCGTATCACTAACCCTCTTATCCATAGATTGACTGCTGCAGTGAGAGACTTCTTTTCACGAATGGGCAGATGATCAAGGTGGCCTTGGAGGTTCAATAGATACAGATCTTCAAAGTCACTTGGAAACAAATGCTTGAAGTCGTTTTCTTCAATTACATGGTCTTTCATGTCAGCTCTTCTGAGAACGATCTTCTTCAGATAATCATAATCATATATTGGAAAGATTTCCATGTTGACCACACTTAGAATTCACAGTTTGGACCGAACGGCTCTTCGCTTCTTTTCTGCACCATGTCTCTCAATTTAGAACTTCTTCTTTTTGAACCACCAATGAGAGATGCCGTATGAGGCAGCAATATCATACACGTGTTCCTTTTCAGTCCAAAATTCATCGGGTACCATCTGCTCAAGACCTGGATATGAATAAGTTGCAGCCTTCATCTTCGAAATAGATAAGGCTGGTCTTCTTTCTTGAGTTCCAGCACGTAGATAATCCAGATCCCGATTGAAGAAGAATTCTGATTGAATAGTCTTCTGTCCGGTTCACCACCAAGAGGAAGAGGGTTGTTGACGTTGAATCGACTGATATTTTCATCTACTTAATATGTCAACAGCTTGTAACATTCTTCCATTTGGTATTGCAGATGAGCGGCATCAGAATGAAAGACTTTGACAATCTCATAAGCTGGGCCTTCAAGATCCTTTAGAGTGATTGATGAGATTCCCTGCATTTCACAATACCATTTAATGAAGCTTCCCATGTCACCAGTAATATGTAAGAGTGATTATTCTGAAGGGGCTTCATGGTTGGCTGCGATAGTGGTTGCCCAGTTATTGTCAGGAACAATCAAATCAGACTCTGGAATGGCCCAAGATGGTTCAGTAGATTCAGGTTGTTCTTTGGGCCACCAGCTTTGAGTCATATCTTTAGACGGTGCAGTCCTGGATGATTTAATGTGTTTTCCCCCTATGTATGCATCCCACCACTCTTCATCATCAGAGAGCTTAGGAATGTGTTTGGTGGAAGCATCATCATCTTCTGAATCTGACTCTTGCACAACGAAATATTCTTCATTCATCACCTGCTCTTTTGGAATGGGGGTGAAGGTGGGTGTAAACCGGGAGTCAACCGTGGTCCATGCAGAAAAGGAAGAGTTCTTTGAGGTCTTCTGTGACCATTGCCCTGCTGAGGAACCAGGTTGGTTTGAGGGTTCTGGAGGTGAAGTTGGTGGAATGGCCTTTTGAGTTTCTGTTGTCCCTGATGATCCACCTATCCCAGACGACCCAGCTCCACCAGTTGGAGGAGGAGGAGGAGGTGGCGGTTTAGGAGCTCCAGACATAGATTCAAGCATAACAACTCTCCTCTGCTTCTTTCCCTCCCTTTTACGAATATCTTCCGAGAACTGCAAATGATTGTCATGATTGATAGAGTTCCGGAGAGCTTCATACAACTTCATGTGAACTTCGTCCTCCTTATGCTCATCTGTTTCAAACATTCTATCGAAGAGGACTGATCTCATATCCGAAGTAGGTAAATCCTTGAACCTCTTACGAAGTGGAGCTTTCATTGCCCATTCAACAGCATCCTTGACTTTTGCTTCAATGGAATTAATTACTTCGGTATCAAAATTGAACCTCTACAACTTAGATGGACGATGATCAAGGTGATTGATAGATTCTGGCAGGTGGTGCTTCTCGAGAGCTTCAATTCGCTTTAATGCTTCATCAAGAAGTTGCTCCTTTGTCTTGTTGGGAAGATTTGATGCTGGTGGTGTGACTGAGTCACTAACAATGATGACGGTGGAGGGATGGTAGTTGTTGTATCAGAGGACACGGGTGGTGGAAGTGCGGTTGATTGGAGTGGAACAGGTGGTGGAAGTGCGGTTGCTGGAGGTGTTGTTGATGTAGAGACTACTGGAGCCGACATAGGAGGAACGTTTGATGTATCCTGCTGAATAGTGACTGAGAACATGGATTCAACCTCTTCATTTTCATCATTTTGCTTGTCCGACTCAGCATCTGAGGGTCTGTCCTTGATGAACTGGTCACCATATGTTATGTCTGCATCCAGGTTCTTCAGAGAAGATAGGGATCCTGTTGACATGTTTGCTTCTTCAAGACGCACTTGTTCATCAGATCTTGGCTTTAGAGTGTCCTAAAGGATTGAGTGTGTTTTTTGCAGTAGTTCATTCCCGCCTACCTCTGTGCCTTGTCTGTCAGCATCCGTTTGTTCAGTTTTTGGTTCGTGTTCCAGTACAGTTCCCATAGTGGTCTCTATCTGCATCATTGTCAGAGGTTCAGATTCGTGACTCTCTGACTGGGTGTCACTGGAGTCAAGAGTGTCCTCTTGTGTAGCAGATTCTTCTCCCTCAGCTCTAATTTGCTCTTGTGCAGCAGATGATTCAACATTTCTTTTCTTGAGCTCAAATTGGTTTGTAGTCTTTAGAGTTGAAGTGGAGATAGTCAACAACATCTGAGCATCTTGTTCCACCTATTCTCCAGCTTTCCCTTTTCCTTTGCCCTGTGCAACCGGAGTGGTTTGACGTGGTATAGATTCTGGTTCCTGTATCATAACCCCTTTCCTTGGCTGTCTCTGAGACACTTCAAGACTCTTCAAACTCTTTTGAAAGCCTTGTTGGAGAGCAGCATCGTCTTCATCCATCAATGTCATCTTTTTCTCGGGTTCCTTGGACCCTTTTCCTTTCCCCTTCCCTGTGTCTCTCCTTTTCTTTTTCTGCTTCTGTGATGGTGAATCAGCAGACTCTGACCTTTCTTGACTTTTCTTAGGGAGGCTTGCATAAGTTGACTTTGAGGATGATTTGGTTCGTGATACATATTTTGTTGATTTGGGTGGTGTGGGAGTTGGATTGGGTGTGTCTTCAACAGTTGTGCCTGATGCCTTTTTCATATATTTCTTGAAGTAGTCGGCTTTCTTAATTCTATCTGTGAGAAGTGCTTCAGGGATTGGCATTCCAAAGATCTCTTTGTTCAAACCTTTGGCAACAAATTTCAAGCTACCAAGAACAAATTCATCACCGGCTTCATGGAGAGCTGACTCACTTCTTGGAGAGAACTGATGTTTCTGCTGCAAGTGCTGGATAATGAGCTTCGAGAACCTTATGCTGGGAATCAACCTCTTGTCTTTGGATTTCTTTCCCTTGACTTGATTAAGAAAGTTTTGTTTGTCAGTGATGAAGGTTTCCATAGCCAAGGAGAATTCTTCCCAAATGCATTCCGCAAAGTCAATGTTTACTCTTTTAACTATTCCCCACAGAATTTGTAGCATTGGAGCCCTCACCCTCTCAAACCCCGAAGTCTTACCAGTTAAGCAAAGGTTGAGAATGGTGATAATAGCTCTCCATGGTTGATACATTTCATTGGTGATGACCCCCGAGATCTTTGTGATCTTGCCTGGGTATCCCAATTCTTCAACAAATTCCATTAGCTCTTCAGCTGTGTGTGGAGTGACGAATGGATTTGCGGGGTCTCTTGGAGTTATTTGTAGAGCCTCCCTAAGAGTGTCTGCGGAAATGTCATAGCACTTTTCTTCAAGTTTACAAGTGTATACGGTTGTGATCTTGTCCCATTCTACAGAATTCCAGAATTGTTGCAGGTACATAGAAGGAATCGTGCACCGCATAGTTAAGGCACCAAAAAAGTTGGTGTTCTTCAAAATATCAATTGCTATTCGGTAGATGGGATTAGGTTGGTTTCTTTCCACGTCCACATAGCAGTTGCTTCTAGCTACTTCAACCCATTCCTCATAAGGAAGAATTTCCTCATCAGTAGGTACAGTAGGTGGTGCAGTGGTAGCAAGATTCTCAGAAGATGTGGTGCCTGCCATTGTATTTCTGTAGAGCACACATTCAACAACAATATTCGAAAATTTGTAATGTTAGACAAAGTCAGCAGATCAACCTTATAGCAACAAAATATCTTAGTCACTAAATTAGTAATTCATGCTTATGACATAGCATACACATATTAGTGAACATGAGATTAATGAGGCAAAGGCACATCAAGCAATGGACACTCATAAACACCACATAGAATTGACAGTGAATGAAGGTCAACTGTACAAAGATATAGCAGGTATACGATCAACACACAAGACCAAGGAAGTATAATGATGGATACAAAGTAATCAGCATATACGACAAATCGCATAAGATCAATCATTATATGGACAAACCACTTTGGATCAAACCGCATAGAAACAAGTCGCATGGGTCAAACCGCATGGGTCAAACCGCATAGTTAGACAAGTCGCATGAGTCAAAACGCATGCATCAAACCGCATTGGTCAAAGTTCTGGTCAAATCGAGGTCAAAACGCTATGGTCAAGTCTCATGTGACAAACCGCACACATCAAGTCGCATAGGTCAAAACGCTATGGACAAATCGCATATATCAAAACGCATACAACAAACCGCACACGTCAAAACGTATGGGACAAACCGCATATATCAAATCGGATTCATCAAGTCGCATGTGACAAAACGCATAAGGAATATAAACAGACAAAACGCTTTAAACATTTGAAACGACAAATCGCGTCAATTATCTTAAACGACAAATCGCTTTCAAGCAAAATCTCACAAACCGCTTTCAAGAACTTGAACAGACAACACGCATACAAGCATGATTTATCAAACCACTTTCTAGAATACAACTCTTGATACAATTTCAATGAGCAGATTTAAACCAACACATTTATCAGGCATACACAAACATTAATATGCAACATAGACATATATCTTAAACACACACCATTAGCATAAACAATCATTTACTCCACAATCCATTAACAAAATCAAAATCACAACGAGGGGTACGAGAACATAAAAGGGGAGTAAACACATAAACTAAGCCTATACATAATTATATCATCTTAACAAATTCCACACAAAACCCAGTTAGATTTTACAATGAGAACAAACCTAGGAATTTTAATCGAATGGGAAAAGGTCAAAGAATCTGCACAAATGATGAGACTTATAAGTGTAAATCGTGATGGGTAAATGACAAATAGATGATAATTTATGAGTTATAACATACCACAAGTGAACGAGTTACTCAAATCGCTTCGAAGAATGAATAGAGAGAGAAAACTTAGTTTGACTAGGAAATGGTTAGGTTTGACCAAGTATACAAATCGCATCCTTATATACCCTAGACCAAGTTTACTCAATTGACACATTTAGTCCTTGTGAAATGACAACTCGCATAGTACACCAGGATATGACAAACTGCATACTTCCATACATACTTAGACAAACCGCATACACTAAATACATATCTTAACATTATTAGGCAGATTCTATATCTCTAACTGACATACAATGACAAGCAACATTTCAAAGACCATTAAAAATCCTAATAAGTCATATTACTCATGATGAATGCGTACAAGAGATGCACAAGCCAATTCAAACAATACATATAATGCAGGAAGCATGATGACATGTATTGAACACATATCTTTACACCAATTAGAAGCACATGCATATCACAAGAAATCATATAGAGGCAATCATGCATAATGAGATCATGTAATTCAAGAAATCATATTGAATTAGGAATAGCAGTATGAAATTAATTCTCCCCTTCAATCAGTGACACGAATAGACATGAGTGAACATTGATTGAATTAAACTCATTTATGAACCCAAAGCTTTATAGGTACATAAGTGTAGATGAAAAGTATACATGTTTTTTAAAAAAACATTTGAACTTCTGTTCGAACTTCATCTAAAGACCCGTGTAATTATTAAATGACATTTCTAGGACCGTAGATGTTATCGATACCAGAAGACATGCATTTAAATTTATTTTTGTAATTTTCTGATTTTTCAATTTTTTGTGGATTTTAAGGAATTTAAATGAAATATCTTGTACATGTATAATAAAAAATTGTTAAAGAAAAGTCTTTTTTTTTTTTTTTTTTTTGGTTTTTTGTTTTTTTTAATAATGTATCAAGATTGGATTAACCATCAAGTGATGAGGTACGAGTCCTGAGCTGAGGTGATCAGGAGTCATAGTACGTGCATATCAATTCTGAAATGTTGAAGCTCCTGAATGAAGAGGCTTCATTTCTGTTGGAAACCAGGTTATGATGTTCATGATTGAATTGAGCATTGTACCTGTAAAGGAATGAGGAGTATCTGCACTAATAGCACATGTAGAATAATATTCAGATGGGTTAGTGGCAAGAGTATCCCGTCCTTTGGATGAATTACAGTCAGCCTTTTTGATGTCATTAGTGGCCAGTATTCTGATGGGAATCCATTTGAATCCAACATTCTTAAAGATTTTTCAGTAGGCATCCACTTAAGGCAAGAGCTAGGAGTGTTATTCCATTTGGATTCAATGTTCTTAAAAAATCTACCAATAGGCATCCACTTAATACAAGAACTAGGAGTGTTAGATCCCTTAGTCACAGTAGAAGTTTTAACCATTTCCCTATTCTTAATTTTAGACATTTTGCTGTTAACTGGTTTCTTAGGGGAGTGGTCAAACTTATGATACTTCTTAAGTGCACTAGATGATCTTCTTACATCCCTGGTCTTAGAAATTTGAGCTTTAACCTGAGCATTGTCTTTCATTTTATCAGAATGAGTTAGTGAAGTGACTGATTTTGGCAAAACTATGTTCTCATCAACTTGGGAGGCAAGCCTTAATTTTGAGGGTTTAGATCTTTCTGAAATAAATGCATTAGGCTGCCTAACTACAAACCGTTCTTTAGTGATGTGTGAAATTGGCTTCCCCAAGGTTGATGGTTGTGCAAACTTAGTGTTCACACCCTTCCCTATAGTTTTTCTAAGCTCATTTTTTAAGGCAACTATGGCAAAACTCTTATCTTGAAGTTGAGCTTTTCAAGAATTGAGTATTTGTTTGAAAGTTCGTTAAAAATTTTCTTATCAACCACATTGTTAGTCATGATATACTTTATTTTTGACTCAGCCTCAGTTACAGAACATTTATTAACATTATGTTCTATAAAGTCATTAGTTTGCACAGAAGTAGTCACAGATGTATCATTAATAATAGTTACCAAAGGTTCTGCACCCGATGCTTGTTCATTCACCATTCTGCACTCGGCATCCACTTTCTGAGAGACAAGAGTTTTTGAACATCTTGTTGCATCCATTTTTTATGTGTCTGTCATTCTGACTTCAGAAATACCTGATGATTCGGCTAATAAGTTACCTAACTCATCACAATTCTCGATTGACTTCACCCAACATTCATTCATTTTATCACTGTTCAGGGTAGCTTCCTCAATGTACTTCTTCAAATTGTCCATAAAATGGATAAATGTCTCAATAAACTCATTGATTTCCATTCCAGTGTGTCTTTTGAAAGACATTTCAGTCATGTGTTGATCATAGTCTGACGAATATTCCCCACTGATGAACGACTGAAATTTTTTGTAGATTACTTGAAGTGCAGCACTGGAACTATCCTTTTGAACCTTCTCTTTGTCAAGTTGTAGTTCCAATTGCTCTAAGTTTAACAGCAACGTTCCTGTTAATGTGAATAAGTCCTGACATAAGAGAGCATTACATATTCGTTCCATTGTAATGGGTAGAAGTAACATGAGGTGAGAGTGAAGTTGCTGATAGGGTACAATGCAGCATTCCTTTTGCATGGCATTCTGTAGCATGAATAGGTGTAATTCTCTCTTATTGGACTCTGAGCATGAAGATCTCAAATCATCATTGATAGATTCAATCATGTTTAACCTTTCAGAATAACTAATACTTTCTTTGTTATCCACAGCATCATATAATTTGAACACATTTGAAATTACAGGATTAGTAGTGTAAGACATTGTGTTAATATCACATGTCAAGTCTCAGTTTTCAACAAAAATAGCAAACCATTAAACACAAACCGATCCTGTCAAGTCTCTTCAGACAAACCGCTTCTGACAAATTCCACAGATCACAAACCGCTTCAGTCAAATCGCTTCCTACTCAACTCGCTTAAGTGTCAAAACGTTTAAGTATCAAATCGCTTATTTGACAAAAAGCATAAGTGTCAACTCGCTTAATTAACAAAACACTTAACAGACAAATCGCATAACACACAAACCACATAAATTGACAAATCGCATAGTACACAAGTACACCCACTACTTTGTCCTTTCTTGTCGTTTTGTCTCAATAGACAAACCGCTTCTTTGACAAACAGCTTCACAAAAATAGGACAAACCGCATAAACATAGTGACAAACCGCTTGATTTGGCTGTCAAACCGCTTTAAAGAACAAATTTATGTGTAACAAACCGCTTCAAGGAAACTTTCAAAAAACCAAACTTTCTCACACCAAAACACTACAACCAAGATGATTGAGACCTTCTAGTTCAAAACCTAAGCACTTATGATGATTATAAACACTAAAGTACTATCAAAATTCAAACATTAACACTAGAAATGATCCAAATGGTGAAAACTAATCTAAACTCATTCAAACTCAAAAACCTTATGAAAACCACTAGAAATCCAAGAACATGAAAGATGAATGATCAAACCATGGCTCTTGATACCAATTGTGACATATTGGTTTTCATGAACACACAAACACACAAATCTATGGGGCGTATAATATGAGTTTTAGAGAGAGAAAGTGAGATGTTCTAGAGAGATAAAATCCAAATGAAAGGTTTGGTTAGCAAGTGAACATCCAACCCTCTCCTTTCTGGGGAGAGGGCTATTTATACAAATGACTACGCCCTCCTTCGGGCTGTGGATCAGGCATAAAGTAGGTAAAGACCCGTCCTTCTTCCACGGTGTTACTTATACTACTAGTAATCTAACTAATATATCGTTATGTCTATGAGCTGTAATATGCTAAACAGTTGTTGGGATGACCGACATTTCTACATGGATTTCTAAATCCTAACAGGTCGTTAGCTTTCTTCGTTAACTCCCACATGTGCGTTACATGTGTCGTCCATTTCTAACGATCGTTAGCGTTTTTCACGTTTTCGTCCGTTTTTCATTTTTTCGTTCGTTTTTTCACGTTTTAATCAGTTTTATCACGTTTTCGTCCATTTTTGCACGTTTTTTCACGTTTCGTCGGTTTTTGCTCATTTTCGTCTTTTTTTGCTCCTTTTCATTTGTTTTTGCTCGTTTTCATCTATGTTTTGCGTGTTTTCATCTGTTTTTACATGTTTTTGTCTGTTTTTGCGCGTTTTCATTTATATTTGCCCGTTTTGGCTCGTTTTCGTATGTTTTTGCTCGTTTTCATCCGTTTTTTCTTGATTTCGTCCGTTTTTACACGTTTTTATCTGTTTTTGGGCTTTTTCGTTTGTTTTTGCATGTTTTTGTTTGTTTTTCACGTTTTCGTCCATTCTTGCTCGTTTTTGCTCGTTTTCGTCCGTTTTTTCTCGTTTTCATCCATTTTTGTCTATTTTTGCAAGTTTTGGTTTGTTTTGGGCATTTTCGTTTGTTTTTTCACGTTTTCATCCGTTTTTGCATGTTTTTACATGTAAACAGACAAAAACGTGCGAAAACGTGCGAAAACGTGCAAATACGAATGAAAAAGTGGGAAAACGGACGAAAACATACGAAAACGGATGAAAACGTGCGAAAACGTGAGAAGATGAACAAAAACGTGCGAAAATGGATGAAAATGGACAAAAACGTGCCAAAACAGAAGAAAACGTGTAAAAACGGATGAACACGTGTAAAAATGGACAAAAACGTGTAAAACAAACGAAAATACGCAAAAACGGACGAAAACATGCAAAAACAAGCGAAAACGTGAAGAAACAAACAAAAATATGGAAAAACAGACGAAAACATGCAAAAACGGACGAAAACGTGTAAAAAATAATGAAAACGTGAAAAACGAATGAGAACTTGCAAAAACAGACAAAAACGTGCAAAAACAGACGAAAACGTGCAAAAACAGACAAAAACGAGCAAAAACGAACGAAAACGTGAAAAACAAACGAAAACGTGAAAAACGAATAAAAACGTGCGAAAACGGTCGAAAACGTGAAAAAACGAAGAAAACATGCAAAGACAAATGAAAACATGCATAAACGGATGAAAACGAGAAAAATGGACGAAAACGTGCAAAACGGAACAAAAACGTGCAAAAACAAACGAAAATGTGCAAAAAGCAGGCGAAAACGTGCAAAAACGGACGAAAACGTGCCAAAACGGACGAAAACATGCCCCAAAACGGACGAAAACATGCAAAAATGCTAACGGTCGTTAGAAATGGACGGCACATGTAACACACATGTGCGAATTAACGGAGAAAGCTAACGACCGTTAGAGATAGGGACTGATGGTGCTACCAAGCTTCATTATAAGGACTCATGGCGCAAAAATAAAAACGAATGGACTTGCGGTGTTATTTTGGGCAAACCATAGAGACGAACGGTGTAATTCTATCTTTCTCAAATACCCTTTTATTAACCAATTTCTTCATTAAAATAAATGAACTTGCATTTATGTAAATTCTACAAGTCAAGATGAAAAAACATTAGATTCTTCTTCGATACACAACACTCGCGACCACCGTTGGCGGTTGCGCTGACACACCATTAACAACTAATACAATTTGAGAATTGTTCCAAAACAACGAGTAAAAATCTTATATTCATGAAAAACCCTTTGATTTTAGGAAAAAAAATACCTTTGATTTGCAAACAATAATCAAAGATTTGGATCTAGCAAATCTAGGGCTTTTTGTGTTGGTATGTGTGTTTTTTATGGTATCGTTTAAGGTTAAGTTTGTGTATTAGGTAGTGAGATGAGAGTTGAAGAAGGGAAAAAAAAAATTATGTGTGTTTTTTAAAGGGTTTTTATAACTTGTGCCCTAAGACACTGGTTAAGAAGTCAGGGACTCACAAAAATGTATTTATGAACCTACAAAAAGTACGCAAAAAAGAATCAAATCATTCATGGCACAAATAAAAAAAATGTCTTTATTGTGTGTCCTTGAGTACTTTTTTGTGAGTTCCTGACTTCTTAACCTGTTTCCCGAGGCACAAGTTAAAAAAAAAAAACATTTTTTTTTAAATAAAGGCATGATTTTTTATGAATTTTTTAAGGTGAAGAATTCATCCTGGTTTAGTATTTTGTATTAGAAACTATAAAACTTCAGTTAAAAAGAAAAAGAAGACGATGGTAACTTAGTCATTTCATTTTGTGCTCAAACGGAATATGCAGCCCAAAGTTTCTCACAGGGACGTTTACTACACTTTCAAAAATTTGGGGACTAAACATACAATTTGACCAAACGATGGGGAAACTTTTTGCAATTTACTCTTAATAAAAATGCTTAATTCCATATATAAGCAATTTAAAACTTTAAATGACATATTTACTCACCTAAAAAACATTACGTCACGTTTGGTTTAGTGGTTTGGTTCATCTTTGTCATATTTACCCATTTTTTTATATGGGCTATTAAGGGCCCGTTTGGTTTAGTGGTTTAGATTGGGTTTTGACTTTCAAATTAGGGGTGAGCGAAAAAACCGAAAAGACCGAATAAACCGAAAACCGAAACCAAACCGAACCGAAAATAACCGAACTGAACTAATAACCGAACCGAACCGAACTAGTAATTCGGTTCTCGGGTTGGTTATGGGTTTGGCAGTTTGAACCGAAAACCGAATTCATATAAATATATATTTTTTTTTTATATTTATATATATATATTTATATATTTTTATGTATATTTATATATAAATAAATACTATTAAAAGGTTATCATAATATAATAAAACACTTTTTATGCTTGAAATATATTTTTTTGCTAAATATTTATGTAATTATTATTTTTTCTTAAAAAAATAGTGAAATTCGGGTTATTCGGGTCAACCCAAGAACCGAACCGAATTAGAATTCAACCGAACCAAACCGAAAACCGAATTTGAATTTAGTTTGGTTCGGTTCTCGGTTTGACCTAAAAAAAAATTTAACCGAACAAACCGATAACCGAACCGATCAACACCCCTATTTCAAATGAAGAATCTAATGTTTGGTATATGCTTTTACTGTAGGTTTTTATACAAAATTCAAAAAATTCTTAATGTATCAAATCTTGGCAATATTGAGTGGTATGGGATGGACTTTTTATATTTTGTAAGGCCACTATTAGATAATTCTTTTTTAGTTTAATTATATTACTTTCTCTCAACTTAATTTCTCTCTCTCTCTCTCTTACTTGGATCAGGTTACGTATCGTTGTCGTAGGAAAGTAGTCTTGATTTAACCTTTTACTTGATTTTCTTATGTGTCCTTAGATTCTTATTTCTTAAGCCAAAAAAGAAGGTCAAAATGCAAAGCTAAATAATGTCCCATATATTCAACACCTTTTGGTCCGGTTTCCATATCACAACTGTTAAAAAGTAAAGAAATGTTGATACTAAACCAATGGCTTGACCAGCACGACTTTTCAACACGTCTCTTACTAATAAGCTGCTCATCATATATCACAGAGGTATAGAAATTCAACGATGATTCCGTAGTCACACAAACATGAACGGCTGCGGATAGAAATATAGCTAATGAAGTTGCAAAAAAAATACTACGTATATATCAAGAGGAATCTACTTATTAGTGTTGTGGCTGGTCCCCTATAGTATGTTCCAAGTATTTTAACATAATGATCAAGAAAAAATAACAGCCTATGAAATTTAGTATAAGAAATGAGGTGACGCTCACCTAAAGGTAGTGAAAATTACTCATAATTAATTGTATGCTGATTTTTGGCGTCAAAAATGCTACTGGAAAATCCTAAAGAATCTTCTAATCTTTTGTTTTAGGAAGAAGACTATGATCTACTTGAAAGCTAATCATAAATCGCGACATAGTAAATATCTCACTGGAAAAAATGAAATAGAGTATTGTTTTTCCAATGTAAGTTCTAAAGTAAACTAAAAGTAAAGTAACTCCCAACATTGTGTTTCATGGGTTATGGTCCCAATACCATCTTCTTTCCAATGTAAGTTATGTATACCAATGAAGTCTATGGTGAGTCGGCCAGCACTTGATCTTATAACGGGCCCTTTAAAGAAGGTTTCACTTGAGGGCGGTCCTGGAGGATAGAATGTTGCAGCTATGCCACCGATGTCACTGTTTGAATCACCGAAATTGTATATGGACGGTATGTTGCACGAAGGAAAAGGCGCCATAAAGCATTTCCACGCACTATATGTGCCCCTGTATCAATCAGAGTTTAATACAATGAAATGTGTACATAGTCATGTAAAATATGCATTTGCAGGCGAAGTGATGCAAGATCAATAGTAGATGGTAGGACATACCTGATAAACTTCGTTCAAGCTCTCACCTATATCACAATTAACCTAAAGTCAGCACGCAGCAGCATTTCGAACGCCGGTTTTAGATCAGCAAATCCGGATTTGAATATCAGCAAGCCAAAAGGCGGTGGAATAATCTGGTACCCAGAAGTTGTAAATACAAACATTATACATAATCAAGAAACTAATAAGCAATTCAAACTTGAAATTCACATAAGATGAAAAAGTACCTGCCATTTCAACATTTACAGTGATTCAGTAGCCTTGGTCAGGTCCACTGGTACGTAAAATATGCGCTTACGCTACTAATCACCATCTTACGCTTTGAACAACCTTATAACATGACCTTTTTCAGTTACGAAAGAGAAAATAACCAACAAATCTAAATTGACATTTACAGAATTCCTTCTAAAGATAAATAATTTCAAAACTTGGTTATTTAGCATTGAACTTGCTCGGTTTCGAACTAGCTAATCTTAAACTAAAGGTCTTCTTCATCAGCTTGAGATGCTTCCATTAAAACTTTGCCCGCCTTCTTAATAGCTCATATTAGCAACTTTATTCGATGTCATTCATAACACCTAAGGCATTAAAATCCAATTTTTAATTATACATAAACAAATCGATATTCATGTAACTCATGAATCACATAAATAAAATTAAATAACCTAAATCCCAAATATTTCTTTAACCATTAAATCACAAATTTTAATCAAACCTCTTGTAACAAAAAAACATACATAAATCCGAACCCGAAACCTTCAAATCAGATTAGTAGGCTGCGTCTTTTTTTTCCCACCCTTGAAAGTATCAAAAGGGTATAACCTCCGAAATTCAAAAAAAATGCCAATATGTCATCCTAACCACAAATAAAAACAGACCCAGTGTGAAACTCTTTTTGACCACATACTCTGTAAAGTTATTATAAAAAGAAGGTTAATAACGAGTGACAATTACGTGGGCTACAAAGCTGGGCCGAAAATGTGACATTAGTGGGCTGCAAGCGCTGGAAATCTAAGTAATAATATTTTAATCGGTCTTTGTGCTATGTTATATATAAGTAACAAGTAGGAGGCCCAGCCGCGTTGCGGTCGGTCTTTGAGCATCTAAATTTTAAGGCAGTATGATTTGCTTCTATTGCATAATCAACATTGTTTCAATAATGTACTCTTCCCCTCCCGACTGATCAATTGACACCAGATTTAGCAAAACAAAAAACATATCCAAACACCCCTTGAATAATGAAATAACAATATATAATGTACAAAAGAACACAAAGGATTATTGCATGGTATTTTATTCCTAAGTAAGAAGCTGTAATGGAAGAGTGTCATACCATTAGGAAAACTAAACAAAAATATGATTTAGCTACTGGAGGAGAAGCTTTGACAATAGATTTTGACACTGAAACAAAAGGGTATGATGTTTGGTATTGGTAACACATTATCAGTAATGAAATTTTTGTTACTTGGCCTAAAATAGAAAAATAACTAACCATAATAATACAAACAATATTAGAAGTTTTGTTTGCGTCAACGTAAGTGGCAGCAGGAAAATAACTATCATGAGTTCTTTGGTAACTTAACAGCCCAACCACACCTGAATCTGTATGAAACGCAGAGGTACCATTCCCCATATCATTGTTAATAGAGTTGGCTTCCATACCAACAAATCCTCACCAGCAGGCACATAATATGAATATACCTGCGCATTATAAATATTAACAAATTTAACAAACTCCTACTATAAAAAAAGGTTAACACAACCCCAATGGCGTACCTTAGTTCATCTTGGCAGGCTGCAACTTTGGGCACAGCCCTCAACCGTGTAGCGCAAGATATGCAGAACCATATTGTAGTCTCTTCAATATTTTTTACACTTGTTGGACGTGTAAATCGACTGGCCTGTAAAGGTGAATAGGATCAAGAATAAACCAATGGATCCGTGTTGCTTGCTATATGTATGTAGTAGCTAAACATGCAATGAATGGTTCAAAAAGTGTGAGAAAAAAAAGTTACACAGTTTCTAGAGGGCTGACCACATTAGGTTAGTTATTAAAATTAAATTTGTGTTTCAAATAGGCATGACTTCTAAAAGTATGATAAGTGACCCGGTGCACCTGAACGGGAATAGTGGCTGGTCACAAAGTTTCAACAAACGGAAGCAGTCCATCATGGGTCACAAAGTGGCCTTGTGTATCTGTCTTATTAAAGTCGGCATACAGAGTCGTAACCATTTAATTCTCTTTACCGTACTCAGAACCTGAAGAATACCGGAAAGAATAAATAACATGCAAAAAAATAACACATCTAACATACATTTTGAAACCAACGACAACCAACGTATGATTAGTGATATGATATGAAGTATTGAACTACATGAATTGTTATGTTACACGTGGTTCACTTTATCTATAATTTATCAATCAGACCTTTTTGTTGGGTTCAGTCAATACCAAACCCCTTAATTCTATGATTTGAATAGAAAATACCCTAAGTGTTTATGACCTTAAACAACAAGTCCTTGGTATAGTACTCAGTGAGTCATCTTCGAGACACTTAGAGCGAGACTTGAAGAAAAGTCTCTTCGCTCATGTGAGGAACTCAATGGGTGAAGATTGAGTTAAGAAGAGATGATGAAAGCTGATGGTGATGACAATAACTCACTGAATCCCATAAATCCTCATCAACTACAACCACTGAATACCAAGACCGAAGAGAAGAAGACTGAAGAATGGATGGGACAAGGAGTGACAAGTTTGAACATATAAAGAGGAGTCCTTATCTGCCATAAGTCAAACTTTCCTTGAAAAGATAACAACTAAGATCAATGTCATCACTGATGATTAGAAGGCAACTTTGTCTGTTACCCAATATAGCCTCTTGTAAACAGAGACAAAATACATAAGTATTTTGTCTTTATAGCTTACGTCGTCTGTCTTTTAGGATATAATTAAATTCCATACTTGTATAAATAGACATAATGTAGGAGTGAAAGTTAAGCTTGTGCATTAAAAGTGTAAACACACACAAGCAACTTTCACTCCTCCAAATACGACTATGTCCCTGAGATAGCTCAGTGGTTCCTGATAGTTGTGCTTAGACTTAGCCTAAAATTAGTGAGGAGTGCACACCAGACTTGTCATTCAATCCCAAGTTTTGTTCCGCAAAAACTTGGGTAATATATTCTTTTGATTCGTTTTAATAAGAATATAAACGTTGAAAAATCAATTGTGTATTTAATTTACTTATCTTGTTTAAACTGATTTTTCAAATACTTTGCTTAAGTCATGGATCACTCTTAGCCTAAATTACTATTTTGCTATTTGTGATACGGGAACAACAGGTGGTATCAGAGTCGGCTGATTTATAAAACACTTTTAAGCCGCTTAAAACGTTTTTAAAATCAGGATCCTAACATGGCTGAAAGTGAAGTTCCCCAACTGGTGGATAAAAAAGGGTGGAGCATATGCTGTTGTTGCCCCTCGACTTGAAGTTGAAAATTTTAACAAGTGGAAAAAGCGTATGCTTTGCTACTTAACTGGGATAGAACCATATTACATTAAGTGTATTAATGATGGTCCATTTGTCCCTAAGACTGCTGAAGGTTTACCAAAACCAGAAGCTCAGTGGACCCAAGATGAGAGAAGGGTGGTTAATCAGGACCAAAGACTCAAAAGCATCATTATATCATGTCTCCCTGACGATGTAATGGAATCAGTCATTAGCTGTAGTACAGCTAAGCAAACGTGGAATGACTTGATTCATAGCTATGAGGGTCCCTCAGATACCAAGGAAAACAAGATCATGGACCTGAAACTTGAGTACAATACCTTTAGAGCCAAAGACTCTAAAACCCTCTCAAACTTACACTCGTTATAAAACCTTGTTGAATGAATTATCAAATGATGGTGTCTAGCTGTCTAAAAATGAAATAAATGTAGGATTTGTCAACAGTCTCCCTGAGAAATGGTTGAACTTCTCTCAGGGACTTAGAAATGTAAATCACATTCAAACTCTTGAACTTCCTGAAATCTATGGGAAGTTCGTCTATGAAGATAATCTTATCAATAGACGATACCCTGATTTAAAGAAGTCTCAGAAGGTTAAAAAGGACAACCACCTCAACACCCATTTCAACTTCTTTCTTTTCAAACACTGTTGTTCAGGATTTTCAAGAAAACTCTGATGATGAGGCTGATGAAAGAACTATTGAGGAGTACCTGAATGACTTACACATTTAGTTTCAGGAAAGAGCACTCATTGCTAATTCAAAAATATTTATAAGAAGAAACAAAAAAATTTCAAATGCTAAAGCCAATGAGGACATTGAGTGCTTTAAATGTCACAAAAGATGCGGTTCTGAATTGTTTTCAAAAGCTGTTTGGAGAACCCTCATACAAGCCCTCAGTGTCAAATCAGTCCTTAAGTTTTAGCAAGTTTCAACCCAAGCTCTTTCAGTCTACTCAAACTTATCAAAATAAGTCTGACCAAAATAAACTGTTGATTTTGAAGCAAAATATGGGAAATCTAATGCCAAACTTGTTATTCTTGAGGCCACTTCCTCAGAAACCACACAAAATGTTAAATCTGTGCAGGGAAAAAACAAGGGCCTTGTAGCTGAATTATTTGACTGGGATGAAGAGCTAGTTTCCTCGAATGATGAAATGGTGCAAGTCAGTGCACTAATGGCTCTTTCAGAAGAAGACAAGCTTGCAGTTGGAAAGAATCATGCAAGAAATGATGAATGGGTTAACATCACTATGAAGAAGGTAAACATCTTACTCTCCATGGATGATGATTCAGACTGGAAATCTTTCATGAATTATATAAATGTTGATCTTATGTTCGTTGAAGAGCAACAATTAAATATGTTTTCCAAATTTAACAAGTTAAGTTTTTAGTTAAATAATTGTAGAGATGAACTTCTTATTTTAAAACAAGCCAAACTGGAGGCCGTTACACTTCAAATTCAAAACTCTGAGTTATTAAAAAACAAAAATCAAGCTCTTGGGAAGAACTTAAGAAAGAAAACAAGTCATTGAAAGTTGGACCACTAAGAACCCTAGAGTCTATGAAATACATTCAAACCCTAGTAATAAAGGAGAATACTAGGTGAGGATCAACTCACTGATCCACTCAGTGAAGGTCAAAATCCCAAACCTTTTGTGTCTGGCGAATTACGCTCTCTAGTCAATAGACAATGCCTAAACCCAGTGACGGGGTTGAAAAGGTAAACCCTGATAGTAAGCTACATAACTTTGATTCTGGAAGAATACTTGAACACAGAAAGTCGGCGCACTCAAGAACATGCTTGGACTCCACGATGTACCCAGTCATACGAATCCATCGAGTGCGAGATCCAATCACCACTTTCACCCCTGATATCTCTTCAGGGAGCTGCACCTAACTCTGAGCTTACTCTATAAAAATACACCCCATACTCTCCTAGAGAAAGATCGGGCCTTGGTAGAACAATACTGAAAAGACCTGAAAAACCAACCAAAGAAGATTTAGTTCCTACTGAGAACTGAAGAAGACCAAATCAAACAGTTGACTGAACTTGTGAGGAAATTGAGTGAAAAGATGAACTTAGCTAATAATCAAAGAACCAAAATCAACCTCCTCAAGTTCCTCCAAGTCAAAAACCAACTCCAATCCCAAATAGAAGTGTGAATTGTGCCATTATACAAGTCATACCACTTACAATTGCTACAAAATTCTCTTTTGCATGATCTGCAAAAGAGAAGATCACAGAACGTATGATCACTTGCAATATGCAAAGTCAATGAATGAAGCAAATTATACAAACCTTGGTCACCAATATGCTTCATCATCCAGGCAGGCTTAAAGGCCAAAAGCTGAACCTTTTCCTTCTTGTCCACTTTGTGGTTTCAATGATCATCATCTTGATGATTGTCTCATGAACTCCTACAGTGAAATATGTAGAAATCCAGCACATGAGACATCTCAACATGACATGGTCATACATGCAAGGAGAAGCACAAAAATCCCGACCATCATCGAGTCTTCCCGGTAAGTAAATGCAAAACATGTGGTAGCATTGTTCACTCAACCACTGACCATGAGTCCATTGCAAAATTCAAACAGTCCATCAGACCCAAGCCCACTAGTAAGTGGATTAGCAAGAGAAACTAACTCAGTTTACTATTTCTGTAGAGACATGCCGGGGAGCTGTTTGGCATCTAGATAGTGGATGTTCAAGAGCATGACTTGTGTGAAGGAATATCGCACAAATATGTAGAAGAATCGGGACTAAGGTAGTATTTGGTGATAACTCATCATGTCCCCTTGAAGGTTATGTTCATGAAATTTGTAATGGTATAGTGTTCTCTAGAATTGCTTATGTTAATGGTATGAAGTATAACATCATGAGTGTCGGTCGGTTGTGTGATGCAAAATACATAGTGTAGTTTGATGATAAACAAGGTACTATTTTTAATACCAATAAAGAAGTTGTTCTCATAGCTCCTAGGAGATGATGTATATGTACTAGACATGTCAACTCTCTCTAATAGAAACTTTCTCTTTGCGAGAAAACTCTTGAAACTATCAACATTTTATGGCACAAGAGACATCTCACGAATTTTAAAATATCAACTTGGCTAAACAAAACAAAGTCCTTGGTTTACCATCACTTGTATTTGCAAAGGATAAACCATGTTACACTTTTGTGAAAAGGAAAAACATCCGTGAGCATCTTTCAAACAAAACAAAACTTCTCAATCAAAAGGTGTCTTCACTTTGCATATGGATGCTTTTGGACTGTAAGTCCTAGATCAATCCAGCATGAAAAGTATACCCATTTCATTGTTGATGAGTTCTCAAAATACACTTGGGTATATTTCCTTTCCAAAAGAGTCGGTGGTGATACAATAATGTCATTCATCAGGAATGTGGAAAACTAGAAGGGGGTTGAATAGTTTTATAGATTAAAACTTCATTTTAAATTATTTAGATCAACTTATGTCAATTTATTTGATTGTGTGTGTTGGATGATGATAGATTAAGTATATAAACAAACGATGCAAAGATAAAGGGTAAGAAACACAAAACCACGACATGAGTGTTTATAGTGGTTTGACACAGGACTTTCCTTGCTCTACTCCTTTCAGAGTCACCTACTTGAGAGTTCGTAAACACTACACAACACAAGCTCCTTAATGTGGCAGACTAACATAGGTGCTTCCTATACCGAACATTCATGAATACAGATTGTGAGAGATGGTGGCCCAAACCTAGGAGTGTGGCTTCTGGCGGAGAAGCCTTCCAACATTAAGCCTACTCTTTATCGGTACAAGGGAAATTTAGACATCGGGTTCTTCACGCGAACCAAACCTATCTAGCGTCGCCTACACTTTATCGGTACAAGGCTGAATCTTGAGTTCCATTACAAAGGAGGAACTACTACCCAACACTACTAATAACTATCCCAAAAGGAAACACTCCTATAACAACATCATAAGGATCTCCAATCCTTTAACCCAAACTAATCTATCTTGTACATGATGCACCATATGAATGTACACCCTTATTTTCACTAATTCCTTTGACCCACGACCCTCGGTACACTTTCACTAATGCCTTTGACACGACCCCTGGCACCTTTCACTAATGCCTTTGTCTTGACCCCGCCCGGCACCTTTCACTAATGCCTTGACAGGACCTTTTTACTTTCACTAATGCCTTCGACACAACACTTCTAGAAGGGAGGAAAGAACTATCGCAAGATAACCCGATGTAGTTTTGATGATGACAAAGCTGCAACCCATGGACTTGAGCTTTCTCTCTCTTTAAGAGGTGGTGATCTAGCCTTTAAGAGGAACCTAGAGAATCACACAAACACAAAACTACATACAAAGATCCTTTGGATTTTGGATCGGAGGTTAGAGTTTACAATACTAAGAAAGAGTATGTATAAAAGGGGTAAGTTACAATGAGGAAATGGCTCACTATTTATAGGCAAAAACCTCTACTATTCCCAGGATCCCAAGGTCCCTTACTTGAGGATATGTCGGTGTAATCCTAGGGATCCGTGGACGCTCCTCACTATTTGGGTTGTGGGTCGTGGATCATGGGTCATGGACTTTAGGTCATGGGTACCCAAATAGATACAATGTATCTAGACATTGGATCATGGGTATGGGTCATGGACCATGGATAATACCCAACATGACTTCATGCATGATGTTATGCAATGGGTCATGGGTTATGGATCAAGCTCCATGGGTCATGGGCTTTGGGTTTTACCCAACTACATTTAATGTATGTATCTAGTCAATAGGTCAAGTATTTAGATTTTTACCCATTACAATATAAGTTATGCACATTTTCATATAATGTAAACAATAGTTTGTTATACATGTATTTCTATAAAATGTAAACACTATTACTTTGTTTAGTGTTTTATATGAAAATGTAAGTATGTTAGTAAACTATTGTCTCAAACCATTAGCGTATTTTATTTGTTTTGTTAAAATGATTTTACGTTTGTTATCGACAAAACAATAGAAGATCGTAAAATATAAATAAACGTTTTTACGGCTTATTTGTATTAACAAGGAAGATTGAAAACCAAATGACATTAAAGTAAAACAAATCAGAACTGATAATGGTATTGAATTTAGGAATCAGGAGCTTAAGAGTTTCTGTGATGAAAAAGGGATTTCCCAAAATTTCTCATCTCCTTATACCCTTGAACAAAATGGGGTAGGCGAAAGAAAAACAAACTCTCATTGAAATTTTGCTAAAACCAAGCTAAATGGCTCAAATTACTCTCAAAGCACTTTTAATTTGAATGTTAAAGACAAGCATGTTATACTTTCGAGAACAGGTCTATCATTGTCAAAAAACACAACAAAACTCCTATGAGTCTTCAAAGGAAGACTCCTCATATCGACTACTTTCATGTGTTTGGGTGTCCTGTGTTCATTCACAATCACAAGGATCACTTAGGTAAATTTGATGCAAAAGGCGATGATGGCTACTTCTTAGGTTACTCACTAATGTCTAAGGCTTCGAGTGTTTAGAAGACAACAAGTTGAGAAACCTTCTATGTCACCTTTGATGAGAACTCACAGAAAGCATCAGGTTCTCTAACACCTCTGTAGAAGAAATAGGAATTGATGACTCATCTAGATATCCTCTTGATGAGTTCAACTCTGAAAAAAAATCCCCCATGTCAATATCAAGCAGATGTTGACATCTCTTACTACATTTTACCTCACAACCTCCCTTAACCAACCATCGATTGAATTCATTGATACTCCATCGATCAACTGTCTTTGTGATAGGTCATCTTGAACCAATGTTGGGGAACACGAAATTCAAGTCTCAATCTGAACAACAAATTACCTCATCTAATGAACCTATTTACATTGCACCCGACCCTGAACCCATTCCTCAATTCCCAATGACCTCATCAAACTCAGATCCAAGACCACAAAAAAGTGGACAATATCTCAAGACATTGAGCTTGTGAATATCATTGGAGAGCCCACTGAAGGCATGCTCACTACGGGCATGGCGCTAGAGATTATCAGCTTCAACTAATGAGTGTCTGTATGCAGACTTTCTCTCAGAAGTTGAACCCAAAAGTGTCTCAGAGGCTTTGAAACATCCTAGTTAGGTTCAGGCTATGCAAGAAGAACTTCATCAGTTTGATCGAAACAAAGTCGTGACATTGATCAAATGTCCCCAAGATGTCATAGTCATAGGAATGAAGTGGTTTTGAAACAAAAGCGGAAGCAATATTTGTCATCAAAAACATAGCCATACTTGTAGCTAAAGGATACAATCAACAAGAAGGCATTGACTATGATGAGACATTTGCTCACATTTGCTAGAATAGAAGCCATCAGGATCTTCCTTGCATATGAAACATACATGAACTTCAAAGTCTACAAAATGGATGTCAAAAGTGCCTTCCTGAATGGTAAACTTAAGGAAGATGTTTATGTTCAGCAACCCCCAGGCTTTAAAAGTAGTTTGACACATGCAAGTTTGAAAAAACCCTATATATGAATTTGAAGCAAGCTCCCAGAACATGGTATGAAACTCTCTCAACCTTCCTGATCCAAAACAAGTTTGTCAGAGGAAAGATAGACAACACCTTGTTTATCTATAGGACAAAACAAGATGTGATACTAATCCAAGTATATGTTGATGACATCATCTTTGCCTCAATAAATTATACATTTTATAAACAGTTTGAAAAGCTGTGATAAAGAAATTTGAAATAGGTATGATGGGTGAACTCACAACACTTGGACTACAAATCGAACAAGTGACAAAGGTCTCCTTGATCAAGAGAAATACACCATAAATCTCTTGAAGAAATATGAGATCTACGATTGTGCCTCGGTGAAGACTCCAATGGTCCCACCAAATAATCTCGGACCCGATCTCACTAACCGTCAGTCAACTAAACACTTTAGAGGAATAGTAGGGTCAGCGTGTATCTCACTACTTCTAGACCGAGAAATACAATTTTGCGATATGCGATTGCAAGATTCGGTCGACCTAAGGAATCTCATCTCACTGCAGCCAAAAGAATCCTCGGATACACGAAGGGTACCCCAAATCTTGGACTTTACTATCCTAAATGTTCAGGATTTGACCTCAAAGGTTACTTTGACTCGACTAAGTTGGTTTGCAACATGGATAGGAAAAGTACTTTAGGGTCCATCAATTCATTTGAGGAAAACTTGTTAGTTAGAGTACTAAGAAGCAACAATGATGACTATATGTCCTGGTGGCTGAATACGTAGCACTCTGGGGATGATGTGCCAATGTGCTATGGATCAAAAGTCAACTCAGTGACTATGACATCCATTACAAGATGACCCATCTTCTGTGATAACACCGGTGCTATTGTTATCTCCAACAACCATGTCCTTCACCAAAGAACCAAACACATTGATATCAGATACCATTTTATCAAGAACCATATCATGAAAGGAGACATAGAACTTCATTTCATGAATATATTTGGTGATATCTTCACAAACCTTGGATGAACCTACCTTGAGAAATTTGGTGGGAATGCTTGACGAAAGTGATAACACGCTAATCAATCCCAATCTCAGCAGTTCTCTATTGTAAAGTCACTGGTCCCTGAATAATTATCCCCAAAAACACAACTTCTCACTGAATGAGAAACTCATTCAGGGTCCCTGACATTGGATATAGAAGATATTAAATGAGTAACTAAATGCTCTCATTATTTGATTAATTAATGTCCTAAGTTGGCAAACAAGCCAATTTAATATAGGAATATATGTTTCTTAACCCTTACATCATCCATGTCATAGGACCCTAAAATCCTCACCTTATCCCACTTGGCATTTAATGCCCATACACACAACAAATATCCTAAAGATATTTTATTGGTGATGTCACCTCTACAAGTCTTTGCACTACTTTGTGCTCTACAAGCTGTTCCTTGACTTCGGAAAAAAACTGCGAGTAATGGAGTGGAAGCATTAAATGAGGAAAATGAAACGTTTTCAAAAACTACTTTACAAAACCTCACATGTGCAAAATCAACCCTTTCACCACTCTATAAATACCCCTTCCCAAACACAAGAAAACACACACACAATTGTTTTTGCAATCAAACTCTGTCAAATTATTTCAAAAATCAAAACAACTATGTGCTTTGTTCTAAATTGGTTGAAGCTTAAATTACCTTTCATCTTTGCTAACCACATTCAAAGGTTTTCTTCAAATCTCAATCTTTCAAAACAACTGGTAATAAAATTAACTCTTTGATTTTCTTGTCAAAACCAAACCTTAAAAACTTTTCTGAATATAAATGGCAAGAACTCAAAGCATTTTGTTTGCACCACAGTGGGTGGGAGGTTTAGAAAGTGTTGAGTTTAAAACCAACAATGTTATAGGCAATTTCGAATACCCCAATGATGTCCCAGCCTATAAAGGAATCATAAAATTTTTGTTTAACTGCCCACGGAAGAATGCCTTTACAAATTCACCCTCTCTATTGTACCATAACTTCCTCGGGGAGTTTTGGGCATAATGATGTACTGACCCGTCACCCTCATTGATGAGAACCGGCAAGACCCTCGAGGGTTTCTCATAGGTTTGATCCTAAATGGGGAACAACAAATGACTTTGGATTTCAAAACTTTTGCTCACTATGGGGCAAGACTACAATAATGGTGAATATGTTGACACCTTGACCCGGTATTGAAATTTGGGTTGTAAAAATACTTTAGACTAAAGGATTCGGACAAGACCCCTTCACCAAAAACTTATTTCCGTGGCGGAAGATCCTGTTCACTTTGTGATTGAGTTCTGGGAAGAACTTTTCATCGGCTGAGCAGTTAATTCTATTGATTGATGATGGCTTCTTGCCTCATGTGAGGACCACTCACCGACATTGGAGAGATCATTTATAGTGATCTCGTAACCAAGATCGAGAGCAAAACTAGGGTGAAATTCGTTTCATACCCTAGGTTTTGTCTCTTATTAACTTTAAAAGTTACTTGGGTTGTAATTATACTGGATTATCGCTTTGGCTGCACCGCCACCCTCAGTCCATCAAATTTTCAAAGAACCCATCCTAGTCACTTGAAATTGTTGGCGTATGTGGTTCTTTGTAAACAACGGAGGAATCAATGTCTCCAAATCATGCTCCTAAAAAGAAATGGGAAGTATCAATTTGGGACTAAGACCAAACCCAAGTCTGGGCCACGAGGCTACGGAACAAAAGGCAAAAAGAAGCCCCAAAATGATAAGACACCAAGGGTGACCAAGCAACACAACCTCGGTGACAACGAAGGACCTGATAAATCGGTCGGTGCCCTTGGTCCTAACTACTACTCCCAAGATCGAGAGGAAACATACAACCCGCTAGTAGGGGAGTGCCTTCATACGCACGATGTGGACGTGCATGGAAATCTTAAGCTTTTTCTAAGGGCACAACCAAGAACCCAAGACTTAGGGGAGACAAACAACCCAGCGATAGGGATCTCAACTTGCCATTGTCCCAGAATAGTACTAGGAATCTCCACGGTGCTTGGAAGGGGCAGCGAGGGACAAAGACCGAGAGGAATCAAAACCCCGTGATATGGAACTCATCACCAATCGACTAGAAGGCACTAGGAAACACCGCGATTAATGCGAAGGGTCCTTGGGAGACAAAGACTTCGAGGGGACAAAAACCACCCGGCGATATGGAACCCATCACCCACATGGTTTCTAAGTGTTGCAAATGTCCAAGAGCTCTTAGCTGATGATGAGCTAGATATTATTGTGATGAAGAGGAAGAATTTGTTGTTGGTGATGAATGGATGTTGATGTTCAACCAGCGAACAAGAACATCAGCCTAATCAAAGAGATTGAAAGTCACCTTTTCAACAGCGATGACTCTTACGCCTCTTCAGAACTCTACTTGACATCTTCTGTCCTAAAGACCTAAAGTAGTATGATAACATTCTTCCCCTCACTAAAATACAATTGGTGAAGTTTATGAAAAAATCTACTCAGAAGTTGTAAGGCTGAATTGTCAACGATGAGTTATGAGATCGACATGTGGAGGCTGCTTTGCAAGTTATCTTACGATCTCAAAGCATGGCGTGGTTGAAAGCTTTGATAAAGCGTTGACCACATGGAGAACATGTACCACTCTCTCCACTTTACGGATGAGCATGAAGAAGTTCCTCAAAGCTTTAGGGATGCTCACAACAAACTGACCGAGATCAAGAAGCGATTAAGGAAGACCTGCATTTGAACAACAAGGTGCTTGAGGATCTTGAGACTTATGTGAAGAACTCTTCAAGCTGGCCCAACTATCACCATGCTCCACAACTCAAATGTTGAGGTCTCCGACTCATCAGTGGAAGCGATTAGGTCCCTCTTTGTGTTCTTTGGATAAAAATGTTGCAGTTGCTAAGTCTTCCTCTTCATGGCTTGGAATCTCGGGCCTAGAATGGCTGCTTGAAACATCTTAGGCCAATCTTGGGGAGAAAGTCACGGTCTTCAACGGGGATACTTGGAGATCAAGTCTATGGTCTCACGAAATCTGTCAATTTCAAAGTCAGCGGTTCCTCACCCTCAGTTCTTAGGTTAACTCTTGCTATCACTGATGGTCAAAACGCGATTGAGGAGAATATCACTGAAGAAACTCCTTCTCACACTGAGGGGGAGCCAAATCCAGCAGTGCCAATCTCCCAAGTCCAACCAACAACATCAACACCATCATTAACAACACCACCATCTTCATGATCCCTCACGGCGTCACGAACTATCGGAATGCATATGAGATCAATGTCAAAATGTACTTACTGACTGCGGAGCAAATGAGTGCCTATCTTGAGAAGGAAGAAAGAGCCAAGAATTTTGAAGAAGAAAGAGCAAAGAAACATATAGTCAGTTGTTCATGAAGAATTTGAGAAAATAGGGATCGATCAAAACCTTTGGAAAGTGGACAAGCAGGTCTAAATTTCAAAGCTACTCAGAATGCTGAACTAAGTGCTCTAAAAAAGAAAAGGGCTGAAAGAGAGAAAATATTGGCTGAGATCAGGCAGAAGAGAAGCGATCATTACAACTGGGTAATGACGAACAGAAAGAGGCCTGAACCCATAACTGACATCAAAATTCATGCCAACACAAAACCTGCAGTTTTCAGTAGGTCCTGACAAGCGAACCTTTGAGGTTCATGATCCCTTCAACTTTTCAGACTTTGGGATAACTAAGTTGGATGAATTGGGTCCAATCATAGAGAAGAAGAAGAATACCATAGTCAAGAATCTCATGGACTCACTGAGAAAGAAATATGAGAAACTAAGACAGATGCCTGAAGAACTTGGCATTCAGTCTCTTCTTCCAGCACCAGCAAATCAACCTGCCCCACCATTGTGAGAAAATAGTAAGATCATGGATCGTGAACCAGAGATCAAGATCTATGGCCTGGACTGTAATAGATCCCTCCCTGATGAATTCGGGGACCCTGCTTTCAAAAGGTGGAGTGATATACACAAGGCTGGGATTGAAGCTATGGTTGGCTTTCTAGTGGCTGCTACTCAAATCCAGAGTCCAGAAAATGAAAGGTTAAGCAATGACCTTAAGGATCAAGATCAGTCAACACCCTGACCAAGACAAGCTGAAGTCCAAGAAACCTAAAATTGAAGCTCTTGGATATCAAATGGACTGAACTCACATCTGCAACAACAACACTACCTTTATCTTTTTTGCATTGTAACTTAGGAACTTGTTATATATTTTTCAATGAACGATGTTTTATGTTACTCAATGTTCTTTAGTTGGTTTGTAGAATAGTCAGTATGAGAAGAAGACCTTTGCTCACTCACAGTGTACTTAGAAACACTTAGGCTATTTGTATATCCAAATAGGGGGAGACTGTTGGGTTTAGTCAGTACCCAAACCACTTAACTGTAGGATTTGAATAGAAAATACCCCTAAGCGTTATGACCTTAAAAACTAACAAGTCACTGAGCGCATAGTCACTCAGTGAGTCATCTTCAGGACACTTAGGACGAGACTTAGAAGAAAAGTCTCTTAAAATTTCGGTGAAGCGAACTCAATGGGTGAAGATTGAGTTAAGAAGATGATGGCCGATTGAGTGATGACAATAACTCACTTTGAATCCCATAAATCCTCATCAACTACAACCACTTTGAATACCAAGACCGAAGAGAAGAGTGAGAAGAATGGATGGGACAAAAGAGGTGACAAGTTTGAACATATAAAGAGGAGTCCTTATCTGCCATAAGTCAAACTTTCCCTGAAAAGATAACAACCAAGATCAGTGTCATCACTGATGATCAGAAAACAACTTTTTCTGTTACCCAATATAGCCTTTTGTAAACAGAGACAAAATACATGAGTATTTTGTCTTTATAGCTTACGTCGTCTGTCTTTTAGGATATAATTAAATTCCATACTTGTATAAATAGACATAAGGTAGGAGTGAAAGTTAAGCTTGTGCATTAAAAGTGTAAACACACACAAGCAACTTTCACTCCTCCCAATCTGACTTGTCAATCCTGGTGAACTCAGGTGGTTTACGGTGCTTAGAGCCTAAAATTAGTGAGGAGTGCACCCATACTTGTCATTCAATCCCAGTTTCATAAAAACTTGGGTAATATATTCTTTTGATTCGTTTAATAAGAATATAAGCGTTGAAAAATCAATTGTGTATTTAATTTACTTATCTTGTTTAAGTGATTTTTCAAATACTTTGCTTAAGTCATGGATCACACTTAGCCTAAATTACTATTTTGCTATTTGTGATCTGGGAACAACTTTTTGTTAATGGGAATGACGTTGGTAAAACGACTTGCCTCGGTCAAGAGCTTCTCAACTGTTACTATATATACCCAATATCACCTATCTTGTACCTGTATGCTATCACCACTGTTAGCTTTATTTCCATTTTCCCACTCCTGTCCCTTGCACTATCTGTAATTATATAATAGTTAGAAGAGAAACATGTCTCAAATTGTCCAAACTTGTTTAGGTAGATAGTTACTATTAAAAAAATAGAAAAAAAATTTGTACGAATCTGTCAAGTATATGATGCTTTTAGTATTGAAGGAAAGTTAAGAAAGAACTCTAAGCAAAGTAAAACTATAAAAGGTGCATACTATGTGTAAATGTCTTTCCTAAGACAGATTCGGTCAACTACCTATTCGTATATAACGGTAGTTGTGAATTTCGTTCCCATAATGTCTTTATCGACATCAAAAAGTCTATATAGCTTAATAAATGAACATTATACTATTTTTTTCATAGAATATCCTTATCTACCTTTCAAAGATAAAGGTAACTGGACAGAAACATTAACTTGCTCGTGCTAATGCAATGTACTTTAAAATTAAGATTTACATGAGCACACTAACCATAGCTAGCTATTTTCCCAACAATTGTGAACATGATGGGTGGAATGGTTGTTCTTTTGCAAATAAATTCACCAAAATAAATTTTTAATGAACCACAAAACCAAATGAAAGAATATAAATGAGACATGAAAAAAAAATTATTTTACTATACACTTGATGGATGATAAGGCAAGGCAAGAGGAAGATGAAACCAAGGAGGAAGACATAGAAGGTGAAAACATAAGAGTTGATTCCTTCAACACTTGCTAAATTGAAAGGACATCAACCTAAATGGCTTTATTTTATAAGATAGAAACATCATACTCATATTCGCAAATTCGAACCTGTGGCTCGATCTACATGATGCGCCCATTTTTCAGCCATATCATTAAGTATATAATTGATTTCAAATTTACCTTTCCCGCTGATCACCCCTTTTGCAGCACAACAATTTAATGAGTTTTAAGCTGATGGCTCATTCTTTTTGTGATACTGATATACAAATATCGTCAAATACTATAGGCTGTAGCGAGTTGATTTTGATCGTGATTATCGTCAAATACTAATAGCAATAGAGGACATACCACAATACCCGCGACTCAATAGCATGAATCCGGATCAGTATGTCCACACCAACCTTTCATTGATTAGTAAGATTATTTTAGGTTTTAAATTACCTCTGTTCTCTCTCCTTTCATGCATAAGATCCACAACCTACAGTATAATATTTTATCGTTATTATAACAGCATAAAAGAAAGCACCAACTTGATTAATCCGAAATTTCACGTTTACCTTCCTCCTTTTGGAGTTCAAGTAAGATGTCAAGCTGAATCTTGGCTTTCGTGACTTCCAACTAACGCCATTTTCTTGGCTACACAAAGAAAATTTGCAATATATATACTTAGAATCTAACAATCCTTGCCTAAAAACTAACAATCGATGATTGCAAGTCATCGAAATTGAAACTAAAACAAAGTGGTTCCGAGTTAACCCACCCGGCTAACCCATTTTGACCCAAAAAAATATTTATATTTTTGAAGTAACCTAATTTGGAAACAAAACCATACATGTTCCGGCCAAACGATGTTGTTAACTAATATTTGTATTTTCTTACTTGTTCCCGACCCAATCAAGATCTTGTGAGCAGTGGCAGTGGCTTTCATGATACACTAGGAACCTCAACGATCACACGGCATACAAAAAACAACATTTATTAAGATGAAGGTCCAAAATCATACAAGTATGAAGCTTTTCAATCAATTTGTTACGGTATGTACTTCTTGCCGAGCACTGTTCTTCCAACGGTTGTGTAAAGAGAGCTTTCTAATGTTATGCGAATTCTCTATAATATGTCTGCATAAAAAAAATTAGTTGTCAGTGTTATTAATGTTAACCTGCTCACAGGGGCTGTTTGGATTCGTTTTGAACGACAACAATTCAAACATGAGTTTGATTCACAAAAATTGAAAAACAGAAAACAAATACCTTAAACAACATCAATAACAACAAGTCAACCTGCAAAAGAAATTAACAAAACACCCAAATTAACAATACGACAGAGGAGAGTTATTTTACTTACCGAACTTTCTCACATAACAACAGGACTCATCTTCACCATTCATTTTAAAATAAATTAATGGCTGAGATTAAAAGCATTTTATTATTTCACATATTTTTTATAATTTAAATATCTCTTAAACCATTAATTATTAAGCAAGAATATTTACACCGTCGCGACGAACATTTAATTATCTTTCTATAGACGGCCAATTTGATATACTTTCGAAAAAAGAAAAAAATCCGTTTTTTCACGTTTTTCGTCTTTTTTTTCGTTTTTTTACGTTACTGAAATTTGCATGAAAAAGATCATATATGATTAAACACTAAATTGAATATCACATGTGATATCAGTGTTAAATCATTTATGATATGTAATGTTGGGAATTATGTGAAAGTCTGGATTATGCTGAAGTGTTTCTACTGAAGTAAAGTGTTTCTACTGAAGTAAAGTGGATTCTGCCGAAGACTTATTCTACTGAAGTATAATAGTGACTAGTTGGTTTCTGCGGAAGTGTTTATTCCGTGTTTAGTTTGTTTAGTGTGGATATACATGAGCTTTATTAGGAAGTGATTGTGTATATCTTATTTAGTTTTAAGTTTATCGTTTCTTGGGAAGCGGTTTAGAGATATTGTTTAGGGTTCCTTGTCTATAAAAGGAACACATTAGAAAAAGTTAAGTCGATTGAAAAACTCAGTTTTAGTTAATATAAAGATCCATAGAGGATCAAGAAGTTCTTAGTTATAACTTGTGTTTATATTCATTGCTGAACATAAGTTGTAGAGATTATCTTTTATTGTGCTTGTGATTACATAGGCATACATAACGATCCACGAGCTCAAGATCTATCAAGGTCTTTGTTTGTTTCAACAAGTGGTATCAGAGCCAGGTTTGAGTCTCTACGATACTAAGGACAAGCTTTTTCTAAACACCAATACAACCATTACAATAACATCATGCAGGTTGATCTTGGCTGAACTTACCAACAACCAAAACTCCACCCATCTGCAGCAACTAAGCCTTTCTAATAGCAATGCTAAGTTTCCTTATCTTAAAAGGGAGGAATATGATCTTTGGGCTATGAAGATGCAGAATTGGATTTCCAATATTGATTGGAATCTATGGCAAATAATTTTGAAGGGAGCAGTTTAAAGAGAACTACCACGGATCTTGCTGGGAACATGATTAATGTTCCTCCCAAACTTTGAAGAGTTGCTAGCAGTTCAGAGAGAAACAAAGGTCAGAACTATTCTTACGCAAGCTATTCCTGAGGATCACTTGAGTGATTTTCACTTCATGCATGACGCCAAGGATATATGGCTAGCTATTAAAGCGAAGTTCGGTGGGAATGAGGAGTCTAGAAGGCTGAAGAAGTCCATGCTAAGACAACAGTTTAGGGACTTTCAGATCTCTGAAGAGGAAGGAATTCACAAGGGCTATGATAAGTTTCACAAGATCTTAAGTCAGTTGAACCAGCTTCAAGCTAAGCCGGATAATGATGACTGTAACTCTAAGTTTCTGAGGTCATTGCCTCCATCCTGGCTACATGTAAGCATAGCCTTAAAAGCTAAAGGTGGTTTGGACATGATGACCTTTGATGAACTTTACAACAAACTTAAAGCTCTTGAACATGATGTAAGAACCCCTTTTCGATCATCTTCTTCGCTACTCATCTTGCCTTTGTTGGAGCCTCTACTCCAAAGTCTAGCTATGGTCCAAGTCCATATCCATCATCATCTAATTCTGCTCCTTCATCAAGTTCTCACTCTAAATCAAGCAACATTATGGAAGATGTACTTGGATCATTCTTTCTTGATTATGATCCTCAGAGGAACTAGCTTATGAGGATTTTGATCAAGTGGACCCGCTTGAGATGGAAGAGATGAAGTTGAGGTGGCAAGTGGCCATGCTTTCCATGGATATCAAGAATTTTGAAAGAAAATTTGGAAGAAGGTTTGGATTCAAAGGGCGTGATCCAGCAAGGTTTGACAAGAGGAAGGTTAAATGCTTCACATGCCAACAGATGGGGCACTTTTCTAGAGAATGCAAAGACAGGAAAGCTAGTGATGAGACCAGATACACTTCTTATCAGCATGTCGAGAAGGAGGCAGGAACATCAAAGGGATCAGTGCTTTGGTCACTCTGGATAGCAATGTGGATGGAAGCAACATGAGGAGTCGATAATGATGGTCTGATAATGTTGGGTTGATTGCTACGTACTTAGAGGATAGGCATGATCAGATTGCCTTGATGGGCATCTCTCAGATACAAAACTGTTTGTTTGGTTGTAGTGGCGTTATAATGAACTTAAACATGATATTTTGGAACCTAAATATAATGAATATTATGTGGAAGTAGAAGCTTATAAACAGGCTTTAAAAACACTAGAAAGACAAAAGGTTTGGTTTTGAGAAAGAATGAAATAGCTTATGGTGTTGAAAAGATAGGTGTAAATATAAGTTAATTATATAAGTCAATTCTAACTCTAGCGTTAGGGTTTTAAAATATGTTGGCTTAGAAGCTAGGGGATGACACCGTAAATCTACACCAGCCAAGCTAGCTAATTTTGTCAAAGAAGGCCAATTACATTATGTCCCTGGTCCTATTAGAGGTGAACATATGCCTATTGATGTGTCCAAAATTAAAGACTTGGATGGATCATATCATCTGTATGGCAAAAGTCGAGACATGCGGACCCTAATACTTCTTCTAATGACTTTGTCTCTTGTGTTAACAGTGACAAGTCCAAACAAGGTCTACAGAGTGATTCAAATGACAAGTCTGACCTTCCCAAGTCGACCTTCTCAAGTCGACCTTCCCGAGTCTACACCCACTTGTCCCAAAGACTACCAATAAGAGTGTTAGATTCTTTGCCAAGGAATCCACTTCCAAGACAGTTGCCTCTGAAGACTTAGTTTTTAATTCTTTGCATAATAGTAATGTTAAAAACAATTCTTTTCATGGTTTTGGTTTGAATACTTCTTCTTGTAAGAATACTTCTTTTGGTTTGAATAAATCTTCTCTTCAGAAGAAATGTTTTGTGTGTGGAAGTAAATCCCATTTAATTAAGGATTGTGATTATCATGAGCAAAGAATGAGTAGGTATGGTGACTCTAGGAATACTAGGCCTATGTGGACCAATGTGAATGAAATACCACCTTATGTTCCACAAGCCTCTAATTATAATAAATCTTTTCCTTGGAGAAGATCATTTGGAAAACCATATGTTCAATCAACCAGTGTATATTTTAAAAATGGTTTTGGCCTAGATATATAAATCCTATGGTGATGGGAGAGGTGCTGGGATGCTACTGTCAAGACCTCAGGAGTTGTTCTTGGAATAAACATAGACCTAAGTTTCATTGGAAACCCAAGAACAATAGTGGATCTTATCTTTCTACAGGTATAACTCATATGATCCACAAAGCGAGGTTCAAGTCGGCAATGACTTGAGCCTCCATAGTGTACTAACTTTCTGTAAATTTTGTTGTTGTTGTAGGATCATCCCCTTAAGCATAAAGATGTTGGAATTGTTGGCAGTGGTTGTTCTAGAAGTATGTGAAACAGGGGACATGATGCATAACTTTATACATATTGAAGGTGGAGGCAATGTAACCTTTGGAGGAAGTGATGGGACGATACAGGGAAAGGGACCATCAAAACACCTCAGCTGGACTTTGAGAATGTTTATTATGTCAAGGAACTTCAACACTTCAATTTGTTTTCAGTCTCACAAATCTGTGACACTAAGAACAAAGTACTCTTCACCGAGAATGAATGTCTTGTCTTTGTCTAAAGACTTCAAACTCCCGAAGATACTTCAATTCTCTGAAGGTTCCTCGGAGTCATAATCGTATACATTTAACTTAACTAATGTCCAACGGTGGTGACTTAACATGTTTGGTGGCTAAAGCATCGTGGATGAGTCCACCAAATGGCACGAAGGATGGCCCATGTCAATTTCAAGACCATCAACCACTCTCTAAACTGGGCCTTGTTCAGGACTTCTGCCAAAGTATTCACTAATGATCATAAGCTGTGTTGCATGCAACAAAGGAAAGCGCGAGCCTCCTACAAAGGTGTTCGATTCTGGCAGTAACCATTATTGAACCTCTTCATGCTTCATATGGATTTTGGTCCAACTAAAGTGAGAAGCATTGATCATAAATATTTTTGTGCGGTGATTACTGATGGTTTTAGCAAATTTTGTTGGGTATTCTTTCTAAGGACCAAAGATGAAACATCTGAAATTTTGAAAGACTTCATTACCCTTATTGAGAATCAGTTGAACAAAAAGGTGAAAGGAATTAGGTGTGATAATGGTGCAGTTCAAAAATGCCATTCTCATAGAACTCTGCAGGTTGAAATCAAAAGGGACTATAGCACTCCAAGAACCCCTCAACAAAATGGGGTGGCAGAAAGAAAAAATAGAACCCTAATAGAGGCAAGATCAATGCTAGGACTCTAAACTTCTACCATGTTTTGGGTGAGGCTTTTGTTACGACTTGTTATGTACTCAATAGAGTGTCCATTACAAGACCACATCT
This sequence comes from Chrysanthemum makinoi, assembly GCA_910596185.1. Classification (NCBI taxonomy): domain Eukaryota; kingdom Viridiplantae; phylum Streptophyta; class Magnoliopsida; order Asterales; family Asteraceae; genus Chrysanthemum; species Chrysanthemum makinoi. The sequence goes on along the minus strand of OU343221.1, from coordinate 146,870,853 downwards.
TAAAACACCTTATGAACTTCTTTTTGGGAAAGTTCCTGTTATTCATTACCTTAAACGTTTGGTCTGGGGTGACAATCTTGAATACCAGTGATCCTTTGGGCAAATTTGATGAGAAAGTTGATGATGGTTACATTGTGGGGTATTCTGCTCATAGTAAGGCATCTGAGAGTTTACAATATATCTGCAAAGAAAATTGAGGAGACATTGAATCTGAGGTATCTTGAAGACAAGCCTAATGTTCAAGGCCAGGGTCATGTTTGGTCATTTGATCTTGATTACTTGACTGATTACTTGGGTTATGCTAGACATAAGGTGATCAAAATCAGATTCGAAGTATCTACAACTACAAGCGAACAATTTGGAGGTTCATTCGGCGATTGGATTGATGATGAACAACCCATTATAGTACCTTCCTTTTCTGCTAACAATTTTGTAGGTGACACTTCTCAAGCTTATCTTGATGTGGGTGAAGATGAATTCTATTATCTGAGGACCTTGCAAGAAGTGAAGAAACAAGAGTATCGACAAATTTAGATCTGAGAGGAATCTTGACGAGTTCTAATGCGATTTTCGTGAAACTTCAATTGGCTGAAGGGAATCTGGTTCTTCTCACCTCTCCAATTCGGCTGAAAGACATGTTGACTCGACTCCTATGTCTACTAAAGTGTCAACAGATCTTGGTGAACCTTATACAAGGTTTCCAACACCTTCAGATCTTGGTCATCATCAACCTAAAGCGGGCATCTTCAACACACCTTCCTATGATCTGACTTTGAACCTCATGACTAATCTTGATGATTCCATTGATGTCAACATCACCACTACAACAAGGATCAACAATGTACATCCACAGTCAAATATTATTGGTGATCTGATGCACTGTTAGAACAAGAGTACTGTGGCGCGTTCTAAATATGGACAGGTGGCTTTTGTCTCTTATGTCTCAAATCAACAGAGAGACAATCACACAGACTATGAACATTGTCTGTTTGCTTGTTTTCTCTCACAAGTGGAACCAACTAGTGTTACTCAGGCTCTTGAAGATTCAAGTTGGCTTGAAGCAATCAGGGGATGAGATGCAGTTTCAAAATCAGCGAGGTTTGGATATTGGTACCACTACGATGGTAAGTATGCTATTGGGACAAAATGGATTCGAGAAGAATAAGAGATGCTCGGGGTGTTGTCATCAAGAACAAAGCCAGATTGGTTGCCAGGGGTTATAGACAAGAGGAGGGGATCGATTATGATGAAGTGTTTGCACCCGTAGCAAGAGTTGAGGCTATAAGGATCTTCTTAGCTTATGCATCCTATATGGGCTTTATGGTCTATCAAATGGATGTTAAAGGAGCCTTCTTGTATGGTGAAATTGAAGAGGAGGTATATGTCACTCAACCTAAAGGATTTGAAGATCCAGATCATCCGACCTATGTTTATAAGGTAGTCAAAGCTCTCTATGGACTACATCAGGCACCTAGAGCCTGGTATGCTAGGCTTTCTACATTTCTGCTGAAGCAGTTCTGAAGAGGTGCAATTGATAAGACTCTTTTTCTGAAGAAGAATTCCACTGACATTATTCTTGTGCAAGTGTATGTGGATGATATTATCTTTGGATCCACAAAGGAAGCTTGGTGCAGGGAGTTTGAGGAACTCATGAAGGAGAGTTTCGGATGAGTGCAATGGGAGAGATGACTTTCTTTTTAGGTCTTCAAGTTAGTGAGAACGATGGTATTTTATAAGTCGGGACAAATATGTGAGGGACATCTTGAAGAAGTTTGGTATGGAGGGTGTACGGTTGCTACTACACCTTATGAAGCTCCAAGACAAAGACCAATAATGAAGCGATCCACCTGTAAATGTTCATTTGTGCAGTCTATGATTGGGTCTTTGATGTATTTAAACTTCCAGGCCTGATATTACTTTTCTTTGTGAGTGTTTGTTCGCGACATCAAGTTACTCCATGACTTCCCATCTCAATCTTGTTAAGAAGATCTTTAAGTATCTCAAGGCCAACCTCTTCTTGGTCTTTGGTACCCAAAGAGTCTCTTTTAAGTTGGAAGCCTATAGTGATAGTGACTATCTTTGGTGCTAATCGGATAGGAGGTCCACTCTGGAGGTTGCCAATTCCTTGGAAAGAGATTGATTTCTTGGCAATGCAAGAAACAAACTATTGTGTCTACCTCATCTACTGAGCGAGTATGTGGCTGCTGCTAATTCTTTGTGGACGGGTTCTTTGGATTCAAAATCAGTTGTTGGATTATGGGTATAATTTCATGAACACAACAATTTTTATTGATAATCAAAGTACCATATGCATTGTTAAAAATCCAGTTTTTCATAGTCGAACAAAACATATTGAAATCAGGCACCACTTTATAAGAGATGCATATGATAAAAATTTGATTAAAGTGGTCAAAATACATCGATGATAATGTGGCGATTTGTTAACAAAGGCTTTTGAAGGACCAAGGTTTCAACACCTTGTGGTCCATATTGGCATGCTTAACCCTTAACTGCAAAGTTTAAGGGAGGCATAGGCCTCAGGGGAGGCATATGCCTCAGGGGAGGATTTGTGTATAACTTTGCATTTTTTGCTATGTAATTTGTATATTTGTTTGTTTTGGTAACTAACTCTAACCTGCTAATGTAAGTTTAGTGTGTTTCTTTATTTTGTTTGTGCATGTTTCGTGTTTGTTTTCTTGAGATGGTTGTCTCGATAAGTTGTGTTATGGTCAAGAAAGCTTAAGTGGTTTCTTCGAATTCATTGTCTTTGAAGTGTGCTATTTGTTTCCTCTGAAGTTGAAGTACTGAAGTCATATGATTCAATCAAAAGAAGTACAGAAGCAAATAGATCATTCATTCATTCAAGAAACAGTTTACAACTTACAGATTACAATCTTGCAGCAACATCAAAGCATCTACATGATCTAATAGTCCTAATCTATTACATATCATCTGTTCCAACATCTAAAAATGAGCACGATGAGCATATTTGCTCATCTTTCACACTAATAGCTGTTGGATATGCATGATCGCTCACATCTTTTGGCACTAAATGCTGGCTATGCCTTTGTGAAAGCATAACCAACTCTAACAGATGCTAAGGATCAAAATGGAGAGGATGGATTGATGCAACCGAAGAAGCTTGGTGATTGTGGTAGAGATGAGTGAAAGATTTTCCTTTGTGCTTCATCTACTCTTTCAATCATACATCAACTTACATCTTTTTCCTTTTTCCATTCCTTGATACGATATGTGATGATGCACCAAGACATGATGCCAAGAGACCAAGCACCACCTTTCTTCCCATAGGAAGTGGTGGATTTTTGGCCGTGACCTTCGTTGAGGCCTAGGTGCTGAGGGTTGGGAATAAGATGTTCCCTCATTATAGGATTCATCAGAATCTTCAGTAGATACATTTGGTTTCTCAACACTTTCATCTTCTGATGAGGAGAGAAAAGGTGACTTCTTTGGTAGTGGATATGGTTTTGGAAAATAGTTAAACCATGTATTGGTATCTTCACTAGATGATGAGGATGTTGTTGTGAGATCTATGATCTCAAGTTTGGTACTCATGATGAGTTTGGTTAATTTTGAAGGATTGAAGAGATTAGGGTTTGATATTATTTGGGGATTTTTGATGAAGAAGTCTATGTGCATTGGGATTATTTTATAGACGGGTTCAAGTGGTAAGAGAATTAATGCGTGTGGGTGAAACAGTAAAAGATATTTCTGAAGCCGTTGAGTAAGTCTGTTTCTTCGAGGGTTCTACGGTGATTTTCCGTTTCTACCGAAGTTATAAGTGAATTCGAGGAAAAGTAGAAATCCACGTCAGCTTTGGTCAACTTTGACTAAAATTGAGAACTTTCTATTTATTCTCTCCGGAATATTTTCGCTCCATATTAATTGATTCAATTACTCTCTCATTAAAAACACTTCCTTTTGTGAGAAATCGTAACCCTAATCCTCAAAATCACTCATGGCACTTCAATTTAAACACGATCATAACAAGGTTGCTTTTCTTGGGGACGCTCGAGGAGATGAGTTTTATAGGCCGATGATTTCTTTCTTACTAAGATCAAAGATTGTATATGCGTTGACGCATTATCGGATGCAATATATGAAACTTTGATTACTCAATTTTGGGCGTCGGCAGAGAAAGAGGTGATCTTGAGATAGTTGCAAGTGTTGATGGACAAGTGTATGTGGTGACAGAGGATTTGATCGAGAAGACAACCGTTTGGGCGATGAGAATGGGGTTTATCATTCTGACTCTACAATGGTGCTTGAAGGACTTAGAGCTATTGGATATCAAAGTACGAGGACAGATATGTGGTTGAAAAATAAGCTCTGTCCTATGTGGAGATTCTTGGTTCATACTTTGTTGCAGTGCATGAGCAATAAGTCAGGAGGCTGGGATCAATTTTCAACACAAATGGGATGTGGTATTGTTTGTTTATCTAAGGGTTTAACTTTTAATTTCTCTAAGTATATCTTTGATAATATGGTAGAAAATATAACTAGGACAAAGGGTAAGTTTTTGATGTACCCTAGGTTCTTACAGATGATATTGAATATTTCTACACAAACCCAAGCCTTTTATCCCATAAGTGTTCTGACTCCCAAGTTATTTGCTACAATGAGAACTAAATTTGAAGGGACATATTTTCCTTTGTTAGCGCAATGTTACCTCGGGAGAATGAGATGATAATGAGCTTAATGTAGTTTTACCTTCCTCCAATCCTCTGATGGAACTCCTTCATAGATGGTGGTGAAGGTCCTTCATTGTTTGAAGCATCTATATTTTCACCAAGACCATGTTCTAGTCCAGCATTTATCCAAGTTCCTATTGAAGCGATTCAGGATCAAATTGATGAAGTTCGAGGTTGATCTTGACAGATTGTTCCACACCAAGTCTGTTAGGACTCCATTTGGTGAAGGTTGTTCTAATGTTGATCGGGATAATGTTGCTTCGAACATTCTCTTGAAGTTCAATTCAAGAACAATCACATGATCTTTGATGAAGAACCTATCACACTTACCTCATTATATGCTCTGGTGAATAAGCTGGTGAGGTGGTGGTCTTAAGAAAGAACTTCTGAAACTAAGTCTGTTCTTGGTGATAAGATTATGGGCTGGAGAATAAAGTTGAGCACTTGGAAAAGCTGCTAAGTCAGAAGGGGTACAAAGAGAAGTTTGATTTCTTCTGATGAGGAGGACACAGAAAATCTTAATGAATCTCTTGAGATATTGGCTGATGTGGCACTTACATCTGATGTTCATTCTTCTATGCTAAATCTTCAAAAGCAAGGAGCCTATTCTATATACTAGCAAAAGACGAAGACAATATTTGAATATTGTACATGCTGATACTTCAAAGGAGCCACATATGGTTGATGCATCTGTTGATGTCCTAGTGAAGGAGGTTACTACTAGTCATGGTCAAACTTCGTCATCCCGAGAACATTCAAATGTGTCGCCTTCCGAGATAATGAAGAAGTTTTTATGGGGAGAATGTACAAGTTGAATGATTCATTCGAGGTTTCTCTACACCTATAGAGGAATTGTCTCAACCTATTTCCTCTGATGTGGGTTTGATTGCTTCTGAAGCTCACAGTGGTTCTGCTGAAATTGTTCTGCGAGATATCTTGAGACAGACAGGACTCTGTGATTCTTGATTTCTTTGGTCGGGAAAAGTGACTAAAGAACAATATCAAGCTCAGTGGATTATTTGTGATTATGAGAATATCAAAAGAGTTGTGTTGTGGCTAAATTTTTCAAGATCAGTATGCTTATTATGACTCACGAAGGAAATTAGAGCTTGATGAATTATTTCCTACGATTACTGATGATCAATGGGATGGTTATATTTCTCAAGGCACTTGGTAATCAAAGAAAGCTAGAATCTGCTGCTAAGAGAAGAGCTCTTATTGATCAAAGAAATAAAGCTAAAAGAGATAGACCTATGACAGTTGCTCAGAAGAGAAATTATATGAGAAGAGTTGTGAAGAATCTTTGCTATATAATTCGGTATGTCCATGAAGCAAATTCGACTTTGTGATGATGCTTTGATTGACAGTATAATCGGTTATGAAGTTTTCTTCACAAGGTACTATTTCTTCTTCTTGGAAAATCGTGATTCAATGCACGATGTTCCTACTGACCAAGAAGGCAAGCTTGAAATTGTGGATAATTTTGATCTTGTTTGCCTTCGGTGGTATCTTCAGTTGTTCCTTCTGAAACACATTCGATGCTACTCCTTCTACGGTGGTTGTTTTTGCTGAATCTTCTTTAATTTCTTGACATGTTGTCAGTGTGGATCTTAATGATTCTCTGATTGACTGATTCAGATTGGTGTGGGTATGGAAATGAAGTTTTGAGGTTGATTGAAACATGCTTAGAATCGGATTGCGTGATGTTGGGCGGATGCTGGATTTGATTAATTTGATTGAAAGGCGAATCACGTGTCTAGGCTAGATACTCTTGTTCTTGAATTTAATTTCTTGAAGGAAATTCTTCATTTGGTGACCAGACATGATTTGAAGATGTTGTATGATCATGTAATTCAGTATTATAAGTATCATTAAACAAGCTGGTTCGGTTTATATCTATTGGGAGATCTTCAAGTTATGTTTGATTCTGATTCTCCAAATGGTAAAGGGTATTCTATTTGGAAGAATTCTCATAAATGGGAGATTGAGAGTTGGAGGTTTTATCCTTTGCCTTGTGTTAGGTAGTTCGGACTACATGTGGGATGATTTTGTGTATGCTATCGAGATAGGCTTTATCCTTTATCGATATTTTTATGGAAGGTTCTTTGAGACACAAGTTGGAAGTGCCTCTAATCCGGTTGGCAATGATGACCTTCATGCTATTCAATGTGTTGGTTTGATTAAGAATCAACTTCTATCACATAAAGGTTCATCTTGATTGTAATACTTTGTACTATTTGTTTTCTTTCTTTCTTTTCTTAGTTAAAAAAAAAAATGATTTTGGTTTTATCTAACTTTTCTTGCTTGAGGTTTGTTGTATATTTTTGGTTCTTGACTCCAGATATACTTTGTGTATGTCGAAGAGTTAGCTAGTCCAAAGTGCGACTTTGGTAAAGACACTTCAAATCTGTGATAGCTGTAATGATTTCTTTGAAAATCATAGGGTTGTCAACCACCCATGCTTAATTGAAGAGTGTTGTATGGTTTTCAATTCACCATGTTTTATTCCTAATTGGAATCCAAGAATTGGCTAGCCCACTTGTATATGGCTTGTGGTAAAGGCAGTGGCATATTCCATATTTGGTTATTAATTCACCAATTCTAAAATTAACTAGTCTGAGCAAACGGCTACAGGTAAAGACATATCAAATCCGTTTATATGGTTGCTGGTTTGCCAATAAATCGGATGGTAATCAGTGTACCATAGTTTACTGAACTGAAACATATGGCTACTCCAGTAGTGATGGCTATTGGTAAAGAGACATCAAATCCATTTATTTTCAATGATTCACCTCTCACAGGAGTTAACACACCTGGATGTGATGAGAATAGTATGCAACTAATTGTTTTGATGCACCTATTGTCATTTGTTCTTTGCAAAGATATGGAGTTTTAAAGTTTCTTCATCATAGAGATGTTCTTTGGATTCTTTCTTTATTCTTTATTCTTTGTTAGTGTTCAATCCTCTGGTGCTGTCGGATCTATCAAGCTGGAACTTAACAAGTCAAATTCAGTTTAGGGAGGATTGTTGGGAATTATGTGAAAGTCTGGATTATCTTTGAAGTGTTTCTCTGAAGTAAAGTGTTTCTCTGAAGTAAAGTGGATTCTGCCGAAGACTTATTCTCTTGAAGTATAATAGTGACTAGTTGGTTTCTGCGGAAGTGTTTATTCCGTGTTTAGTTTGTTTAGTGTGGATATACATGAGCTTTATTAGGAAGTGATTGTGTATATCTTATTTAGTTTAAGTTTATACGTTTCTTGGGAAGCGGTTTTAGAATATTGTTTAGGGTTCCTTGTCTATAAAAGGAACACATTAGAAAGAGTTAGGTATCGATTGAAAAAATTCAGTTTTAGTTAATATAAAGATCCATAGAGGATCAAGAAGTTCTTAGTTATTACTTGTGTTTATATTCCGCTGCTGAACATAAGTTGTAGAGATTATCTTTTATTGTGCTTGTGATTACATAGGCATACATAACGATCCACGAGCTCAAGATCTATCAAGGTCTTTGTTTGTTTCAACATGTAATATCATATGTGATATGATATGTATATCATATATGATTTTACACTAATATCACATGTGATATTACATATCGTATATGATTTAACACTAATATCACATGTGATATTCAACTTAGTGTTTTATCATATATGATTTTTTGATGTAAATTTCAGTAACGTAAAAAAAGGAAAAAACTTTAAAAAGAACGTGAAAAATACGAAGAAAAAAAATGTCGAAAGTATATCAAAGTGGCTATGTATAGAAAGATAATTAAATGTTCGAGTAAATGATATATTTTTTTTGACGCGATTAACGGTTTGAAAGATATTATTTGGAAAAAATGATGAAAAGTGGGTTTTAAATTGTTAGGATTAATGCATCTATTAGATCAAATAAAATGAAGTGTGAAGATTGATCCCGCGAGTATGTAAGAATCTTTTGTCGCCAGATGATCTTAAATCTTTATGTTAAAGCGGTAATTTAAAAAAATATATAATAATTAAAGCTCATAAAGAATCAAATTAAACTTAAAACTAAAAATTTAAATTGAAAATAAAATTGCCTTTTGGTTTTTTTCCTTGAGTTCGAAACTTTGAGCCTGAAGTTCTTGCTTTTTTTTAACCATCGATGCAATATCCTGACAATTAATTAACCAATATTACGAAGAAAAAAAAAGTTAAGATAAAATTATAGATGTTTGCGGTGCATATTTATCTTCAGAAAGTGCGTAGAAATCCCTCACGAAGAAGATACCTAAAACATGATACTCCCTCCGTCTCAAAATTATTGTCAGGAGACAATAAACACACAATTTAATAAAAGTTTGACCACTTTAATTTTCAACCATTCAAAGGAATATTATACATGAAATTCTACAGTTTTTCTACTCAAAAAGAAAGTGGACAATTAATTTGAGACAACGAAAAAAAGAAATGTGGACTATTATTTTTGAGACGGATAGAGTATAACATTTGTGCCTTTGGGCTAGAACACACACCGAGACTACATGTTTGGGCCGACTATCCGGGCCAAAAAAAGAATATTTAATGAAAGATTTCTTGGAATATCCGTTCCCATTATGATTTATAGAAAGAATGACATTATAGTTTAGTTGGGTACTTGGATACCCGCGCATTGCGGCGGCGATAAATATATTAAAATAATTGCTAATACAACTCTCCTCGCAATTCCGTACCCGCTTAGTGAATTCATTTCACAACACTCCAAATGTATATGTGTTTGTTTGGGTTTTTCCATATCTTTCCCGTGACATCATTATTAAGCATATAAAAGGCGGCACACAATCTTTTACCCGTCAAACACTCTCCCAAAAGTAAATGATTTTGATACATCAAGTTTGTATTGATTGAATAAAGGTTGAGGTTATAAAAATTTGAATCAAAATAAAATAAACCTACTAAAAATGTAAAAAACTAAAAACTCATAAAAATATATCAAAATGGATGTTGAATTAAAAGCCAAAATTTTAGAAAATATGGTGAAATTAGATTATAAAAAATTAAAAGAATTAAAAGATATTTAAATTTAAAAATAAATGTGATTAATTAGTTAAAAAGTGACACATATCACCCCATTATTGGAGCTCCTTATTTTAGTTTGTTAGAGCTCTTTCTTTTTTGTTATTTTTTAGTTAAAGAAGTGACACATGTAATTCAATGATTGGAGTTCCTTATCTTAATTTTTTGTAGAGCATATTGGGTTTATTCAATTAGAGTAACCATATCCAACAAGGAACCATTTCATTATTACACTAGAGCAATCATGCAACTGTTATATACAAACATTACGAGTGTGTTTGGAATTGCTTATTTTACATCACATCCGCTATCACATATTATAAAAACAAATAATCAATTCATGAGAAATCACTTATCTTGCTTCTTTTAGGATGAAAAATTCATGTTGAAAGAAAATAAATTGTTTTTATAATTTGTTAAACACTAAAACAACTATTTATTTGATTATTGTGATTTCAAAAACAATAAGCAAATCCAAGCAGTATCTCATGCATTGCAGTATCTCTCTATCTGCTTATGATTATATAAACAAAGCCGACAAATACCAACCATAGGGCTACACATTGCATAAACAGTTTTTTCTTGCAAAACACAGAATGAAGAAATGTTGGATACATAATAGTAACTTTAATCATCAGAAAACAAGAAGCGTTTTAGAGTTAAACAGCTCACTTATTCACTGCAAAACAAACCTCTTTACCAAGTAAAACAGTAGCTCACTTTACTTGGCGAGGATAAAACAAAATTAAAGACACTTGCAAAGTATGAAGACAACTTTACTTGACACACAGGTTGAGTTCTAACGTTCCCTCCATTAGACGTACCTTAAAAGTAGGATAAGATAGTACTAGTAATTATTGTTAAACATATCAACCATCTCTCACATATTATCATGTTGTTATATCCTCATACACCTTCAATCCAAAAGCTGATAACTATCCTGCAACTTTTTCACTTATCACAAACATTTGCAATCATTCAATCAGGAAAACTCGGCACCTGCACAATAACAACCAAACAAACTCTTAGTAGTTATTTCTCGTCATCTTGCATAGCATAACATTTGAGAGAGTAAAGTCTTTACAGACCAAATGAATATGGACTGAAAAACTTTAAATATAAGATTCGATCAACGCAGTTCATGGAGCTATTTTCCTTCTAGTGTATCCAATAAAGAGCATTAGTATAGGGCAATAAAAGAGACAAACATCTTTAGTTCTATGGGCACATAAAGATTAGTCAGGTGTGCTACTTATAGTCAAGTATACATGGTATATTCGAGTCAAACGAATGAGGTTTTCCCTGTTGAGGTTACCAGGGAGGGCAAGTCTTTGACTCAGATGTAACGTGGTAGATTCGAGTGTGTTGAGCTATTTAATTAGAAACTGAGGCCATATGGTGTCTACGTCTTATAATACTCGGTTCTTTACCAAGGTGTTCACTCTTAAACGGCTAGAATCTCATGTAAGTTTATCATTTGATAGTCTTTACTTTTTTGTGTAATGTGTATTTGATAGAGAACTTTAAGATCTCTTGGCAACACTTACTGAAAGAATTAGAATTAGTAAAAAGAAACATACTATTCAAAACACCAACAGGATACTGTAATTAAATAATAATAAATGCACCGTGGAAGTAGAGAGTGAGAGGGAGAGAGACCTAATGACCAAGTAGGTGCCTGCAATAATCCAATACCATCCATGCTCCATAAAACACTTTAAACATCAGCCACATGGCATATATCTGATGGCTGAACTGGTCTTACTAGGCCACTGGACACCATCCACCTTAGTAGAATGTTCATAACCTACCACAAACAAAAGATAAGTGAATCTAACAGTAAAAAAGTAAATAACAGCTTTGATACTTTCAGATTAGAGTAGAACAAAAAAGCGTCATGTGCATCTATGCTCGATACTTGATCATCTCACACAAAAGCGACCTTCCCACAGTGATTGCCCTTGATATTGCTGGGCGGGCAATAAACTGTTCATTACCTCTTTTGAGAGGTCCTTGGTAAAGAATTGGTTGTTGTGGAACTTGATAATCAAGCCATCCATTCACATTCCCATTCCCATTCTGCTTTCCAATTCCTATTCCAATGTCACCCTGCACTGAGGAAACTTGTTTACCAGGGAATGGGAAGCATTCCATTCCCATCGAAGTCTTGTTTGTGTTCAAAAGCTTCTTTGGTTGTGGCAAGCAATTGAAAGAATTACCAAACCCATCACTGTATGCTGGATATGGTAACTCGTATCCATCTAGCCAGCTATAATCATCCAGAACTGTATTTGGATTTGCATTCCTAAGGTTTACCCCAACCGCCGGCTCATCCATATATTTAGATACAGCAGTGTTGAAGCCAGGTGGCGGGCCAAAATGCCTAATAGGTCGACTCACTGGACTCTTGTTGAATTTTGTCTTGGATGGAATGCTCTCAAAACCAGATCCTGAGGTCATAACCGAATCAAATTTGGAAGGAATCACAGTTGCAGGATCCTCAAACGACCGTTCATCGGAAGCACCAAAACCATCAGACCGCAACATTCCTGAACTTGAATCCCACTCGGGTCTTGCAGGAAATCTATTCCCCAACAAGTTGAATTTGGATAAGCCATTTCCGATAATTCCGTCCTCTCCTACCATCCATTTTGATGTGTTTGGTTGTGCAAGTCCCGAATACTGCATATTTCCATTAACAGATGGTTGTGCAAGTTCCGAATACTGCATATCTCCATTAACAGATGATGCCAGTGGCTCTGAAGAGAAAGCACCATGTGCGATTAAGGCAGCATTACTTCTAGAAGTAAAATCTGATGACAACGGCATCGAAGGTAACACAGCAGTATGCTTCTCAGGTACGGGTGGCTTAAAGACAATAACCTCATCTTCTTCCTCTTCACCTTCTTCATTCCCCGTAACGTGTCCATCTGAAACTTCACTGATATACTGTGGCTCAACACCAAAGAGAAACTTCTTGGATTTTGAATCAAAATAAATTCCTTGGTGTCCAACCCGCACTCTGGTGGTAAGGGCCTTGCCGGCTGCTAGAATCCGCTGAACTCGTGCATTCTTTTCCTTATTTCCACCATCACCTCCAAAATAATTTGTTCTTGAGAAATCTAGAATGAGGTGAGCAGGGGCAAGAGGAAGAAAACCCCTCAATTCGATATCCTCAGGCAATGCAAGACGGCTTGCTGTTTCACCTTCGTCATACCTACTCATGTTGACAAAACAGGTTTCGTCTTCATTGCCATTAACCATCTCAAACAAAATCTTGTTGAGAAAAGAAACAAAATGGTTCCAGAATAAGGATCTAGCTGTAGCTTGCCTCTCCTCCATTTCGGTGGGGCCCACAACATCCTGACAACAGGCCAGCCACTCAACAAAAATCATAATGCCAGGAAGTAAAAAGCTGGCAGAAGGATCATTCAGTTGGAAGCATCTCTCCACTATGAATGCCATGAAATCAAATATTGCAGTATATGCATTCTGAAGCACAACAGAACGCTGAAGAATCTCCGCATATGACTGATTTTCAGTTTCCTTGTTGGCATTGTGGACAGTGAAAATCATGATTGCTATGAACCTAGTTATGGTTTACACTTTACACTGCGTGATCTGAGCCAAAGTTCACCAACTCATCCCCTCCTGAAGATAGTAACCGAAGAAACTCTCCCCGGGCCACAGAGAAAACCTTCCCAAAAGTCTCCAAGCTACAGAGTATAGACAGTAACATGGAAATAACTTAGTTATGCTTCAAGCGTTTAAGTAATCAGGGGCTGCATTTTCAGCCCTTTTACAAAAGAAATATTGATTGGGTTATATTTTACCTCCAACAGGTCCGATGGGCAAACTCTAAAGACCAACTTTGGACGAAACGGGTCAAAAGTGACTCAAAGGGTATTTAAAATGCTTACAACCTCATATATCGCTATATTAGAAATATGATATTATCATATTACTGTAATAAGAGTTCAGAATTACATTTAATACATTGATAACTTATATAATTCAAAAAGGGGGAAAATCTGCGTGGGTCAGGTCATACCAACCTGCCTGACCCACCCACCCATTACAGAATTATCACATTCTGACCTGAACCCATTTCAACCCGGGCTACCCACCCCTCATTTTGCCAACTCCAATAGAAAATATATAACTGAAAGCAGTTCATCTAAGATAACGTACCTTGTGCGAGTAAAAAGAATACCATTTAGCCTGACAAATCGAATGCTGAAGGCCTTAAAAGTTTCCGGCACAGTAAGTTCTCTCTCCTCAACAAGAACTGGTTCTGTTTTCCTATCTTTTGGAGATACACGTGATTCACATCTATTTCTTCCTTTCCGTGCAGGTACCTTCTTCGTTGGAGCAGCTTTTGAATCCGCAAGCAGCTGACAGTAACTTTGGCGGTTCTGTCAAAATTGCATACAGCCCGTTTATCAATACTTCCTTAAACAATTTATTAAGAACAAATTCAGATAATATATTCCTAGTTACATATTCTGATATATGACACAACTGACACATCAAACTAAAGTTGCATGTAACCAAAAGGCTCAAATGATTCTTACAATTTTTTTAACCATACATCCATAAACTGACTATAACTATCCATCTTCTCATTACATTTCCTTTCATAGTTAAGATGAAAGGGATGAATATATCTCATCACAGCGGGAGATAAACATACTTCCATATAGTCCGCTCTTAACACACTCAAGATATAGCAACTATCATTTGCCTAGCGTACGATATTATGGTTCAAAAATTAATTTGAGCCACTGACAGTATGAGAAATCATACTATCATGCATAACTCAACCATGGTATCTTTAAAAGTGGTAACACTTGGAAAACCAACAAAACCCAAAAAGATAAGTAGCTCAAGCGTGCTCAGGGGTCCAAATTTGATGATATGAGTATATGACACCAAGCCACCACTTTTGCTAAGTATTAGATTGCCAAAGTTTAATTTACATACATTAAGCTCGAGGATTGTTGACAAGATACAATCATGAAACATTAATATGAGGTTATGAATGGGAATGTCCCAAATAGTAGCACATGTCTTATAGTTAAGCACATTGATTAAATGGAAGGGATATGTACTTTTCCTATCAATGTTCCAAATTCAAAACACATACCTTCTCAAAAGCAATGATCAAATTGTCTCTAGCAGTAGTAAAAGGGTTATCAACTGCCAAGCTTCGAAAATAAAGGTAAACAGTCAACAGTACGTCTCCAGAGTAGGAAGCCAGAATAGCAAGCTGAAAACAAATAAATAAAAAAGGGTAAGCCAAATATGTAGCTAAAAAAAAAAAAAAAAAAAAAAAGAGAGATAATTTCAAAAGACGGAAAACTTTACAGACCTGATGATGAGGATTGCCACCCGAAGGCCAAAAGGTAGCAGCTTGCTTATAGTAGCTTGCTGCTGTATCAAAATCACGTGGATTTGAAGCACCCTCTCCATACAAACCTTTGTACCGAGCAAGGTCTCCCAAGTATATAAAACAGCGGTGGCATGATAGCAAGCCTTTTTTGACGTCAATAGATTTGTCTCTGCCTCTAGACAAAGAAATGTCATTCTGTGGGTCCTCTGAGATATAACCCATAGATAAGCCATACTTTGCCCTAATTTTTGCCATCAAGTCATGATAAAATCCAGTAGCTTCCGAAAGGAAGGTCTTGAATTGAGAACGGATTTTGGTGACTCGGTCAGGACCAGGTCGTGCGACACCTTTCCCATTCCGTGCAGCAGAAGCTTGAGCAGCAGTTAAGTGTGAACGCAAATCCTCAATACGCTTGTAATGCAACTGCCATAGAGCAAATTCGATGTCATGCTGTTCAGAAAAATCATGGTCTTCAACAAGAATGGTCTCAAGATTCTCGCGCATCTGCTGCCAAACACTGGGATCCAATGGAACTCTTGCTTGTGCTGCTTTTCTAAGCTTACTTTCCAATTCAGCATTCTAGAAGAAAGATACATGAGATCATCAATTTCAATTCATAAGAGAAAATCAAGTGTCCTTCATATATATTAGCTTCCTAGCTACATCATCAACCGGACACCAAAGCAAACAATTCCATGTATTAATAGCTACACTCTTGCACTATTCTCTCATAAACAAGATCTAGTATACATGGAGCTTTCAAGGAATTTTGGAAGTTAAATAACAACTATTTATTTTTAACGGCGACTAACTATCCACCACAAATCTATCTCACAATTAAACTTTAGTAACTAAAGTGGTGAAAAGGTACGCACTGATTGTATACGCTGAGTGCTTGTGATATTGCACACATTGGCAATAGATTACAACGGTTGCCTTTTTTTAACAAAAATATGTTATTTCACCCTTGACACGCATACTTTAAGTTTTACTCACACATGGGATGCATCTTAATAAATATACCAGTAATAAACCTGAAACTCGATATAATGCTTATATCCATACCTTGTCGTAAAGACGTTGAGCACGCTCCCGTGACAATTTACCTAGAGTGTTATTCATTGGAATAATCATTGTCCATCAAACAAGTGTAACTATGCTTGGCTTCAAAAGATCTGATTCGAATAGCAATTCAACATATACTCCGTAAACTGCATTACACATACCATGATTAAGTCAAAACGCCAGTAAACTCAAGAAACCAGCTCATGATTATATCATATTCCAATACAATCACTTGACACAAATAGTAAAATTCCCAAATATCGTTTATCCAATTTATGTTCAAAAAAAGCATTCTAACCACTAGGAAGATGAACAGTATCTACTGATTGTATATTGAGCCATTTAGGATGACATGTGGTTGTAGATTTCGAGTAGAGATCATGCAGGCTATCAGATTCATTAGAATCTCTAAGGAATGACACTAAAACTATCAGACATTGACGGGGACAGCAATGGCAAAGCAACATTATGTGTATCTACCTCTTTAACGTTTGTGGACAATAATGAGTAAAATTACGGTTTTATCGGTTTCCTT